>CAJQZJ010034140.1:1367146-1403001 GCA_907164525.1 Lophiomys imhausi
AAAAAAAAAGCATTTTCTGAGCAGGGATTACACAAGGCTGGTTTTGCCTTTGACTCCTTGACAGTCTGTTTCTGGCTCATGCCTTCCTAGTGAAGAGAGATAATTAAATGAACTGAGTTGAAAGGCCTTCTCCATTGGGCTGCAAACTTGATATTGTAACAAAGAGAAACACAATGCGTCATCAGTGCAGGAAAGTCATACTACAGAACGGGTCTATCGACATGGATTTAAACATGTATGTTTCAAAAGCCTTCAATTTGAGGATGGGTTAGGGAGATATCTTATAGAAAATGCTTGCCTTGGAACTATGAAGAACCAAGTTTGCTCCTCAGAGCCCATATGATAAAAGGCAGGTTTGGTGTTGTGTGCTTGTTATTCCAGTTGCTAGGGAAGTAAAGATAGGTAAATTTTTGAGGCCCATTGGCCAGTCAGCTGAATCCACTTGGAAAATGGGGTTCTAGGCTAGTGAGCAGAGAGCCTGTCTGAAAAACTAGGGGTGTGAGGTACCCCAGGACTGATACCCATGGTTGTCCTCCAGCCTCCACACGTCTGGGTACATGTTTTTTTTTTTTTGCCTCATTTCTCTCACACTCATGGAGTCAGGAAGTGGAAAATTCATTTTGTTATCAATGAAAGCTAAAGTTTCAACTTTGCTCAAAACTGTATTTTTCTCCCAAAGGAGAAAATGTGAACCAAGCCACCTAGGTTTTACCTATGAGCATATAATATGGTAATTTCTACATACAAGTTTTTTTTTTAAGGGAATTACACATGAAATTATTGTATTTGCTTTGGACAATAACCAGGTAGGTGTAAGGCAAGGGGCACTCCTCCCAGGGTTTAGGGAGGCTTGAGAGTTTGTGATCCAACAACCATTGTTGAGTGGGTGCTGAGAGGACCCGAGTTCTGAGACTCCTGAGTCAGGGGGCGAGATGGAGTGACATGTTTGGAGACTAGGTGGTGCTGCTCCAGAGCTGGATTCAAGGCTGGGCACCAGCAAGAGCCAAGGCAAGAAACAAAGCAAACAAGTGAGTAAGTGCCAGGATGTGATGACACCGAAGAGCTTCCAAGGCCACTTGCTGTGAGTCCATGGAGGAAAAACTAGGTTGCCACGTTATGCAATGGCTTCACCTTCCCCTGATGGTTCAGTTAGAGGTGGAGCTCTTTCCCGATGTTCTTGTTAGAATTCTGCCCCTTTTAGACTCCCTTCTGCTGTATGATCAGTAGGCTTGAGCTACTCACACAACGTTCTAGTCTTAGGTTCAGTGTTTCCCTGGCAGGGTGACAGAGCACAGGCTGTACTCTCAGTTTGCAGGAGTCTGGAAGCCAGAAAGACTTCACATGGACCAAGGATACTGACTACTCCTTTTTTACTTCCCTCCTCACCCAATGTCTGTCAAAATAGTTGGTCCAAGGAACTCAGACAGACACATAGGCAGCTAATAAAGATAGAATGACATAGTTCCAGACCAAAGAAAATATAAGGAAAATATGAAACATGGCCAAATTGACCAAAAGTTGAATTATACTTACCATAAAAGAATTCCACAGAGCAGAAGAAGGTAGTAGGGAATTACAGAGAGGTTAATGAAGCATGGCTCCTAGGAAGGAAGACCAATGAGAGAATGCACAGGCAATCATGGTGAATGGAGAAGTGATTAGAAACACAGAAGTAGATTTCAATTTATAGATACAGGGGACAGATTAAAAAGCCAGAAGTCCCAAATGGCTTAATTGCTAAGGTAGATATGAGTAACATAAATTAAACATTACAATGCACATATAGGATGGTGGTTTCTTGCTCTCTGAATATAATGTATCTTGGAACTCTTGATCGTCTATTCTACTGTTGTCCCTCCACACACAGTTCACATACTGATACTTTCAGCCAAGGTTTTTAACCTGTAATCCGGCTTCAGGCATTGCCTGATGGATTTTGATTGTTTAAGGAGTATGTCCAGTGTTCCCTGCCGACCCAACTACCACCACTGCCTGCTTCTTACTGACCTCCCTGTCTCAGGCCCACTATAGTCTATTTTCTTACAGCATCATGGGTGAATCCATGTCAGTCTTGGGCTTGTACCTCTGAGTTGCTTTTCCTCTGAGAATCATATCCAAAGTCTTATGATGAGTCCCAGATGTCCCTTGTCACCTGACAAATGCTATCTCTTTGGATACTTCTTCTTATCTTCTCTGTTCCACTCACTGGTCTCCCAGATCATGACAAGAACAATATCCCTTGCCTCAGGGTCTTGGCCCTTGCCTGTTTCTAGTTGCCCACACGGCACACTCCTTTGCTTCCCTGCACACTTTCCACAAATATGAACAGTATCAATGTATGATATAGATAATAAAGGTTAGGACAAAGACTGAGCTGGTAGTGATAACTCTTTGTCTTACTGACTTACACTTTATCAACTGTATGTGTGGTAACTTAAGAAAACAATACAGAGTATGAATTTATCACCTGCACTTTACATTTATGCTAAAAATAAAGCAAAAACAAGCCACCTTGTCTAACCAAGGTCACATAGATAGACAATTCTAGAACCAGGAGTCACAGCTTGTACTCTAGATTTGTAGCCCCATGGCAAGGCCCTCCATGCATTAGTGTATTATACAGTTATGATAACAGTAGTGACAATTTAATTGATGGAACACAGTAGCTATGGCAGCAGTGGAAGGCTGTTTCAGGCCCTTTGAACGCCTTGTTCATCTTTCCAAACAAAAGTGTGGAAGGGAAGCACTATTATTTATAGTTTTTGGAGGAGGAGGAGGAGGAGGAGATTGAGTCTGCACAGGGTAACGTGTATATGCCAGGGTGTATACCAGTGGGAATGGAAGAGACAGGATAGACACTTAAATACCCAGCCCCAGATCTGTGTCCTTTAGAACCATGCCAAATCCCTGCTTTGTCTGAGAGCACTTTTTCTCTTTGTCTTTCTTATATCTTTGGTTGTGAGCCTAGCGTTTAACGGCTGAGCCATCTCTCCAGCCCTCTCTTTGCTTTTCTGCTAGACGCGCTAGACATACTGTAAAGCTGGATAGAATTGAATTCTCTAGTTGGATAATTAGAGACTAACTGTGCTCAAAAGATTTTGTTTTGAAGGCATATGCTGTTTAAGAAATACCAACTTTAAATTGAGGTTAAGTGTGAAGATTTTCCACATAATCGATAATTGTCTGAGTCTGTCAGACAGTTAAACAGAGGTTTGTGGTTCCTAAAATATAAGACAGCCATGGCCATATTTTCTAAAGTAGATTTTTTTTTTTAAATCTTGGGCCAAGGTTCTCAGTTCTGACTACAGATGAACTCTTCTTCCTAGTGACAGCTTGTCTGGACTTCGGGGAGGATCCTAGCAGGCAAAGGAGAGAGGGTTTGCTTTTCTCACCTGGGGTGATTGAAGGCAATCTTATTGAATTCATCATTCCAGTTGGGTCTCCCATAGAAGGTCTTCTGCTTTAAGCCTGTAAGCACATCCAGGCTTTCATCCCAGTGTAAAGCTATGTGAACAGCCTAAATTAAACAATTGTAGTATTAGATGACATTAAAATAACAGCCGTAAGAACCATCTATAAATAAAAGATGAACTCACTATCATCACTTGTGTGTTTAAAGTATTTTAAACGGGTTTGAAATGCTTTATTAACAGATGCCTGCAATGTTATGCTTTAGGGCAAGTAGCATGTCTCATCTGTCTTTGTATGTCTTCTTGTTGGGACAAGATGCTTCCCTGTACATAGTAGATATGATATGCAAAAGCAGGGCCCGGGAAGAATGGCTTTCTTTGAGAGGATGAGAGTGATACAGTAAATGTGGTTAAGGGAAAACACTGAACAAGTTAGTTTTCTTTCTGCCAAACTTTCTCAAAAATCAATTTCTCCCTGCTGTCCTCACTTATTTAATATTAAATCCAGGGGATTTGAGGAGGGCATTTTCAAACTAAAGTGCTGTGAAATGCCCAGGAGGAAGCTGGGGCTTACAATCAGATCTTCCTACTGAGTTGACATAGTTTGATGGACAGGCATTCCCAGATACCCAAGCCTGCAGAGGCTCAAGAGAATTTATGCATAACCTACTCACATCCTCTTATATACTCTGAATCATCTTGATGGTCTATAAAACCTTACTGCCGTACAACTACAAGGAAAAGAGTTGCCCTGTATTGTTTAGTGAAAATGTAAAGAAGCAAGACAGACATATGTTTTCAGCACAGATATATTTTTCAAATATTTTCAGACCTCAATTGGTTGACTATGCATATGCAGAGCTCAAGGATATGGAGAGCAAACTGTATAGTGTTAGGAGTCAAGTGCAAAGGGATACACTGGAAGGTGGCCATGCGATACAGTGGGAGGCCTGGTTGGAGCTCTGTAAGTGACTGGCTTCAAACCTAGTGAATTCACCAAGTTGTCATTCAATTAGATGCTCCCTAAGTAAGAGCCTGGGGCACAATAATCCTTATAATCATGTACCGAAGTGCTACCATTGGCTTCTGCTGCTGTGAATTCTAGAAGGTACCTTTTTCTTCCTACCTCAAGCAAGAGTGCTCTGCACTATTCATGACAATCATCACCAGCTCTGGAACTCACATTCCAATTTTTCTCTCACCCTCTAACTCTTGGCGGTTGTGACAGTTTAAGTAACAGCCCAGCTGTGCCCAGCTCACTCACCCAGCAGCAGCATCCTGCTTTGAATATAACTTGCCTGGGTGGTTCTTTTCCTAGTCTAAGAAGGAAGCCCCAAGTCATGGTGGTTGCTCCAACAGACCAGTGGACAAGGGCAGGCTGGCTTTAGAACCTCAGGCTGAAGTTATTGCTGTCCAGCAAGTCTGACCTTTGGTAACAGTGTTCATAATGCAAAGGAGTTTGGGAACAGGACTCCATGTAGTGCGAAGATGGGGAAACAGAAGAGGCTCTGGATTGACATGTCAGAGAGAGGGACTACCAGGAGCTTTAGTCAACAGCTCTGGGGACATCAGAAAATAGTAAGGCTCACCTAGAAACAGATCAAGTTAAGGAGGTCCTTAAAGTGCTCGTTAAGACATTACTGTATTATCTTGTAGAAGGGAAAAAAGGACCATTCCTACTAATGTCTGTGGGAACGCCCAGTCTCTGGTGTTCAAACATTTGGAATTATATCTGTTCCATATTTCTCAGCCCACTGTTCAATTAATCTCAAACTCTTTTGAGTTGCCCTTTGTAATACCTCATCCATCTGTCCCATCTGTTCTTGTCAATTTGCCACTTTGAGGTTGTTGGCTTCAGTTTAAGAATTGGCTGTTTCTAAAACAGCCTCTCAGGGCTTGAGTTAACTGACAGAATGTTCCAACTACTTCTTTTCCTTAAATGTGGAGATTAGTGATTTCCTGCTTGAAATCCGAAGTGTGAAGGATTTCTGACATGCCATGGGAAAACTTAAACTATCAACTTTAACTTACTTTCATTGGGGGGGGGGAGGAAATTTAATATCTCAGTATTGAAGGGGACAGAGAGACAGGGCAGGGTTGTGCAGTCATAAAATCCACCTCAGAGTTTTGTCTGGAGAATGGGAGTCTCATAAATCCCAAGTGACAGGGATTGTGTAAATGGACACTTGGGACCAATTTGCCTCAGAAGTGGAAGAGCAAGCAAGGGGCTCGGAAGCAAAAGACAAAAGCCACGTCTGTGCTTTACCAAATGGATCATCAGTCAAAAATCCCACTCGGTTAGGGAAAATGTTTGTTTGGAAAACATAATTAACACTATATAATTCATTAAGATCTATCAAACCCAGTTCTCAAGAAAGCTACAATTCAAATTATCCTGGAGGTTTAAATATTTAAGGAGGACTGGAATTAAGACCATAAAAATTCATAACATTTTTTTTTTTATTTCAAGCAGAGTTTAAGTCATTTACTGAACACAGAGCCAAGTTAAAATAATGTTGAGAGAGTAGATGGAGTTAGAGAGAGAGAGAGAGAGAGTGAAAAAGACAGAAAGAGAGAGAGAGAGAACGAGAAAGAGAGAGAGAACGCATGTTGACAAAACACATAGAGCAATCGTTTGTAAATGTACGAAGTTCCTTGTCCTAAACATATTTTCCTTTAAAGTACATATCAATGATACCACCTACATATCTACTACAGAAGTGGTGTTTAAATCACACATTTCATAACCTGGTGTAAATGTAATGGCTTTGTTAACTCCAGTGTGTGGGGAGTCCCCCTGGATCCTGATGCACTGGTCGTCAGTTAGGCACTATGACAGTTTTTTTTTTAAACCAGTATTGAAGTAGTACAGTGTTGACACACATCATTTTTGTCAAACTAAATCTTTATACTTCAATACTATGACAACTTGCAGAACACCTGCCCAAGCAGAAGGTCATCTCAGCTTCAGATGAGAAGACACAGAGTACATGCTTTCTGAGAACCCCTTTAAGAGGAAGAACTCTTCATGCAAATCACGCATCTGTAGTAATTTTCAGGCTCACATGCTTTTCAATATGAAAGGCTGGTGAGAAACAACAGGAAATCTTTGCTGTTTTACTATGAGCATCATAGAATCAGAACCAATTAGGAATTTAGCAGACGGTTCAGCCAATTAGTGACAGGCACTGATGCCACTCTTAAGATGATAAATTAGAACTTTAAGATTCCTAATATCGGGGTTGCTGTTTATTACCCAACAGCTCGAGGTCGATCTATTGCCACATCTTAACCAGTTATTTCCAGTCTGGCCTGACTCTTCCTCTCTTCCCTTTAAGAACTCTAGGATAATCCTTTGGCGCTGCCTAAGAACCCCACAGCTTGGTACTGAAATGGGCTTCTTTTGAGAACGGAGGTCCCGGGTTTCACTGATACCTGGTTTTCATCCCAGCCAGTCAGAAATATATGGTAACTCAGCAAGTGAGCCTTCCCTTGCTCACTCATCCGTGTTTCCAGTGAAAGTAACAGATCGGCAAACCACTCAAATGCCCCGGCGTCCCGACAGATCCAATAGAAGTACACCTGTCAGGGGAGAAGGCAGGAGAGCTTATCTATTCCTCTTCCCATAATGTGCTGATAATCACAGGCTACTTTATGTCCATCAAATTATTGGAGCCCAAGTGGGTACTTCTGCTAAATCACACGCTTTCTCTACCAGTGAACAAACCATCACACTGTGATTTCTTTTGGGAAAAAAAAAATCCCATTGTGTTTGAAAAGGCCCAGAATGTAGTGAAATTCAAGGAGTCAGGGTTTCCATGGACTCTGCCAACCTCTTTGGATGAGGATCAACTTTTCAAACCTCTGGCGAGGCTTCTTCTGAACAAGATTAATAACCATACCTTGCAGTTTCCTTTTCATTTGCTCCCCAAAGGGGATAAGCCACTTGCTCAGCCCCCTTAATTTTTACTTACGACCTAAGCTTGAGATTTCAACCCTCTTCTCCAGAGACCCTCCCCCCCCAAGGGTCAGGCACTAACCCTCTTCACCAGCCACAGCCTCTAGAGGATGGGGATTATGGTAATTACAGAACGAAGTCTCACAAGACTGAAACTTCTCAGTGAGATATGTCAGTGTCTTCAAAAGCTGGTGGGTGGAGGCTGGGCCTATGTGTCAACCGATGCACTGAAATTGTTTCTGGGAAGGGTTTTGTTTTTGTTTTTATTTATTTACTTTTAAAATACTCTCTCTGTGTTGAACAAATGGCAGGTGACAAGAAGCAGTTTGGGTTTGTTAGAAGAAAGGCTTAGCTTTGTGCTTTGAGTTTCAGATAATTTTATCCCGCTAGAAGAAACCATA
Organism: Lophiomys imhausi; assembly: GCA_907164525.1. NCBI lineage: Eukaryota > Metazoa > Chordata > Mammalia > Rodentia > Muridae > Lophiomys > Lophiomys imhausi. The sequence goes on from CAJQZJ010034140.1 coordinate 1,374,916, forward strand.
GGAAAAAAACTGTTATGTCTATGGATTTTTCCCCCCTCACATTTCTACTCTCTGCTTTCCACTCAAAGGGACATATGTGGGGCTCAACAGTGCCTGTGGAGCCTGACCTCTACTTCAGGTGCTGTTTGGTGTGTTACCACCTGAAACCTGCTCTGTAATGGCCAGTGTTTGCTCCTCCCTCCCAGCCAGGCAGCTTGTAAACTCACCAGCATATAATCAGATTTATAAATGAGATTTAATTAGCATCGCAAGGAAAAGAAAATAGTAGAATGTATTTCAAGGCTGAATATCTTGCTGTTTCTCTTCAGATTTACTCTGGAATTTGTAGTGGTAGCAGTCAGGAAGAACAGGAGTTGAGAATCTAAGACCTTCCTCTCAGAATCAGAGGTTGCATATTTGTTGGACGGCTTCTGCTCACATGAAAACTAAAACTATTGATCCAAAGAGACATCCCTTGAACCAATGGTTCTCAACCTGTGGGTTGTGATTCCTTTTGGGGGGGCATCCCATGTCAGATTTCTTACGTATCAGATATTTACATTATGATTCATAACTGTATCAAAATTACAACTATGAAGTAGCAACAAAATAATTTTTGCCTAGGGGTCTTCACGACATGAAGAACCGTATTAAAGGGTCACTTAGACCTTAAGCACAATTACCATCCCTAAGACACTTCTCCCATCTTCCTGTCTGTCATCCCCTCTTGAGGAGTATGGTCCACAGCCCCTCCAGGTTGCTTCAAAGCAAAGCAGAACCTAGAGCTCCTTCTGTTGAACATCCCAAGAGTCCTCAGGAACTTGAGAAGTGCCTGACTACCCACTCACTGGCTCACAAATGCTTACACAATGCTTACTATGGGTAGAGACTAGTTTACCTTCTGGAACAATGATAGTGAAGAAGATAGTGAAAGGCATACACACACACACACACACACACACACACACACACACACACTGCCCATCCTCATGGAGTTTGTGTCTTAGAGAAGGAGGGTAATATATAAATACACAAAGTATAGAATATGTCATATGGCAATCAGTGCAGTGTAGAAACAAGGCTCTCTGGGAAAGGTCTCTAGTGGCAAAGGGAGACCTAACTGAGATGGAGACACTTGAGCACAGCCATGGAGGGGAAGATGGTGTCAGATGTTGTTCTAGTTTCATTCTGTGGCTGTGATAAAAAACATTCAAATCAAAAGAAGCGTGGTGAAAGAAGGTTTATCTGGCTTTTCAGGTCACAGTCCATCATTGAGGTAAGTCAAGGCAAGATCCAGGTAGAATCCTGAAGCAGGGACCATGAAGGAAGACTGCTGGCTGGCTTGCTCTCTGACTCACTCCCTGGCTCATGCTGACCTAGCCTTTTTATATAGTTCAGGACCACCATGGGCTGGGACATCCTGAATCAATTAATATCAGAACAATTCCCCACAGATGTGGGTCACAGACCAACCTGATCCAGGCAATTCCTCAACTGAGTTTTCTCCTTTCAGATGACTTCCAGCTGTGTCAGACGACAATTAAGCCTAATGAAAATGCTCCATCCCATGTCAACACAAAGTATCACTGTCTCTTTAAAATTCTAAAAAATCTCTTAATGGTAGGCTTTGATAAAAATATAAGCAAGTTTTATATATGTATATATAAATGTATATATACATATATATGCTGTTATTGCAAAAGGGAAGAACTGGGGATTAAAAAAAACCAGATCAGAATATGGAGTAAGGGTTACACTCATCCACTAATGGTGGGATCGTAAACTTGTAAAATCACAGTGGACATCAGTGTGGAGGTTCTCCAGGAAGATGGGAATCAATTTACCTCAAGATTCAGCTACAGCACTCTTTGGTCCGTACTCAAAAGATACTTCCTTGTACCACAAGACACTTGCTCATCTGTGACTATTGCTGCTGCAACCATAATAATACAGAAACTGGAAACAACCTAGATGTCCTTCAGCAGAAGAATGGATTAAAAAAAAAGTGGTACATTTACACAATGGAATACTACTCAGCCATTGAAAAAAATGATGTCATAATATTTGCAGGCAAATGGATGGAACTAGAAAATATTGTCCTGAGTGGGGTATACCAGACCCAGAAAGACAAATATGGCATGTATTTGCTTATATGTGCATATTAGCTGTCAAGTCAATTATAACCAAGCTACATTCCATAGAACTAAAGAAGGTGGTCATAGAATAAGAGACTAGAGGGTAAAAAAAAAGATCTCATTAGGAAAAGGAAATAGAATAGATAGTTATGGATGAATAATAGGTGGGCTGAAATGGGAGGATCAAGTGGAAGGGGATGGGGAGGAAGCTGAGGGAAGTAATACAGGGAGACAGCGAAAATTAAGGGCCATTTGAGGGGTAGTGTGGAAACATAATAGAGGAGAAACTTTCTAAAATATATACATATATGAAAGTGATCTAAATGAAAACACTAAATTTTAGGAGAGACAGAGTCAAAAAAATGAAGCTTCCGGTACCAGGACTCGGTGACATGTAATTGAATTGTTGGCCAAAGGTGTCTCATGGGAATTTCCAAACAACCCATGCTATTGCCAAGACAATAGGTTGCTCTCCAGAATCTGAGAAGTCCCCGTTGCTGAAGTCAGCACCTACACAACTCATTAAGCATGGAAAAGTCAAGTTGGCGCCTACATAGGGCCTTCACCTCTATGTTTCAGGGTCGTGATTCAGGAAAGTAGTCTGCATTCTACCAAAAGAGAAACATAAAGACTAAGTCATCCACAAACTCCTTCATCTGCAATGGTGTGCTTCCTGCAAGGTATGCTAGTGCAATGGTGTCACAAAGCTTATGGTGTAACCCACCAATAACTAATTTGACTTAAGGACCACTCCACAAGATGGAACCCATATCCAACACTGCTTGGGTGATCAAGAACCAGAGACTAGATAGCCCAGAGACCAAATATTACTGGTCTTAAAACAAACAAACAAGTAGAAAAGCATAGTGATTAAATGACTCCTAATGACATTCTGCTCTGCTCATAGATCAGTGCCTTACTTAGCCATCACCAAGGAAGCTTCCTCCTGCAGCATATAAGAAATACAGAGACCCATAGTCATACAACCACACACACACACACACACACACACACACACACAGAGAGGAGAGAGAGAGAGAGAGAGAGAGTTTAGAACACTTAGTCCTAATTGGAATGCCTCCATGGAATCTCTCCCTTTAAGAGCTCAGATAGCTCTAGAGAAGAGAGGAGGGAGAAAGAGATAAGAGCCAGAGGTGGTGGAGGACACAAGAAAGCAAGGCCCTCTCACAGAGGCTTAAGCAGCATGCACAGGGCCCGCACTAGTCTGTTGGTCTGTACCAGGTCTTCTGCATATATATTAAGGCTTCCAGTTCAGTGATTTTTATGGGATTCCTGAGTTTGCTAGTGAGTGGGTCTCTGATTCTTGTGCCTTCTCTTGGGCTCTTTTCCTTCTGTTGGTTTGTCTTGTTCAACTTTGATGCAACAGTTTTTTTTTTAAATCTTATTATATTTCATTTTGTTGTATTTTATTGTTATCTCTTAGAAACCTGTTCTTTTCTAATGAGAGAGAGAGAGAGAGAGAAAGGGAGTAGATCTAGATGGATGGGAGGTGGGGAGCAACGGGGAGGAGCAGAGGGAGAGGAAACTACTGTTAGGATATATTATGTGAGAGAAGAATCTGTTTTCAATAAAAGGAAAAATAAATACAATAGAGAAAAAAAGCCAACCCGATCAAAGCAAACCCCAAATTCTGCAATATAAATCCAAGGCCTGCAATTCCATGTTCAAAATCTAGGACTTGTGACCTTATAGGTTCTGTAGGACTTGGGCAACCACCATCACTCCACTTCTCCATCCTCAGCACAGGGGGTCTACTCCATACCTGCATGTCTCACAGCCTTGGCATCTCCAATCCTCTAGGATCGCCACTACACTACAACTAAGGCTGTACTTTTTCTGGTAACCTCTCTTCAGGGTCTCTGACCCCGGCACACAGTGCAGGCCTTAGCCGCTTTTCATGGCTCCTCAATCTTCAAAATCACCACTAGGTGGGTGACTCTTCTGCATTGCTCTGTTCAGCTACCAGCTTGAGATGCAGCTGTGGACCGCAGCAGCTTCTGTTGGCTGACCCCGAGGAAACACTTCCCAGAAGATTTCACCACAATGATGCTCGTCTTTTAGTAATTGTAGCTGATTCTTTAGACCCAGAGGGCCAGCGTCCACTGTCCTGGTGAAGTGCAGAAGGGTGCCTTCCCCTTCGTGGAATCCCACCTTTTTGACCTTGTTTATTCAGCTCCAGCATGACCCGTGATCACAATCCTTAGCCAAAATATCACACCAATGGCTTATAGTTTAGTTACTAATTGCACTCTTGCTGTCTTCTGGAACCTCATAAGCAATGCCTCCACAATCCACATTTCCCTGAGGATTATCTTCTAAGCTCCCATAAGAGTTCACTAATCTTTGAGCACTCAATGGCTTTTAAGCACAATGTTCCAAAAATAATAATTAAAACAAGAACAACAGCAATAAAAATGGTAGTTTCAGAGCCTGTTCTGACCTTTCTTACCTGAAAAAATGATCACATCTTAGCTTTCTTCACACTCTAATCTTTTTTTTCAAATAGAAATTATTCCTGTCCTTGCTTCCCTTTCTCATGGCATAGCCGTATGTCACTGTTCTTAGAGTTTTTGAGGCCTTTTATGCTTTTGCTTCCTTGTCATTGCCTTGTGAGATTTTCCCCTTCATAATTGACTTATGGGGACATGGGCCTCTTTGGTGCAAGAGACAATGGAGGGAAAGTGCACTGGCCCCGTAGAAGTGCTTCAGGCAGACAAAAGGAAGAGGAAACTTTGAACAGAAGAAAGGGGTATTTACTTTGACTCTTTTTCATGTTTCTAATGGTGGGGACACTTACTGTGAGGAGACATCAGAATTCCACCCCTGTATTTGGCCCAGGAGAAAGGACGTGGTCAGTGGAAGAACAAATACCCTAAACAATGGGCCCCGGCTCTGTGATGTGTGCCTTCCCCACCTTAGTCTCCAAAAATAAAACAAACCTAAAATCAGCTCCCCGTACAAAGCCTGGCTTGGAGAACTCCCCAGTGGATGTCAGTGGCCTGAAATATCCAAGGTTAAAAGATTTTATTAAGCAGAAAGTCAGTAAAAGTTCTGAACTTCCATGATAATAAAAGCTACCCCACATTCTTGTAGAGACAGCATAGGCTCAGGTGTTTAGGGATTAATTCTGGGATCATGAGGTTCTCTGTGTACATGGCCTGGTACAGGTCCTCACTGTCTTATCCTTTGTGGGCCCTAATGGCTTGGTCCAATTCGGCTGTGTCCATTATGGAAGCCTGGGTCTGAGCTACATACACACTGGTGTACTCTGTCTTGTCTGAATTCATTGCCTTGTTCCAAAGCCCAGGCTCCTCTGTAAAGATTCCTCAGTAGCACTTGTGTAACAGGTCAGAATGATCTAGAGTCAGTAGGAGACGGACTGTTGCAAAAAATATAAACAATTCCAGAAAATAAAAAGGAAAAGTTGATAATTTATCTTTCTATTTGGCCTCATGGATTCTCCAATCAGAGTGAAGTATTTTCAGGCTGTACCATCTCAGAAGCCCATGCAACAGCTCAGCTACGTATATAAGATGTGTCTCTGTTTATTAGGCCCAAAATTGGTTTCCCAAGAATGAATGGTAAAAGTATTGATGTATTTATAAGCCACTGCAAAGAAGGGAAGTGTCCAGAAGGACACAGATGTAGACATAAACAGAATACTGCTACTAAATACAATGGGTCCTGTGGAAATGAATTAATTAAATTATTTACCTGTATTTATATTATATTTAATTGGTTGGCAGTGTTAATCCTTAAATTGTCATTATAAATGAGCACACACAGACATCTGATGGATTTTAACAAGCCTTGGCTTGGATTGTGTAATCTTGGCCCTTCTAAGCTAGCTCATAATTCTATCCCTGAATAAAGCCCCATATAATACACATAGGTCCCCTGGAACCCGTGGCCAGTGTCCTCCTTCCTGCTCTTCTGACTTCTTCTCTTCTACCCAAGATCCTCTCTGCTTCAGTAGCCTGCAACTTAGTCCCGCCTATGTCTGTCTTTGCCCAATCCTAGGCCTCAGCATTTATTCAACCAATCAGAGATAATGGTTAGCAAGTAAGGTAACAGACAGCAAGCAGGCCTCTGGGACCAATTAATTAACATTTAGAATGCATAACATCACCCCATCAGCCCCCCACCCCCAGGTTTTGTGTCTTGTCCTGGGATCCTGGCTTCACTATGTAGGGCATGTGGAACTGGGGAAGACTGCTCAGCTATTGCCTCTCTCACCATGTAGATAAAATGGCCATAAACATAGAGCCAATCATGAAGTTTCTGTGGGAATAAAAAATATGGCCTTATGAAGCTTCTACTCAATGTCTGAGGGCTACTGTGAGTGCTAAGATGTTTGCCACTGCTGGTAGTCTCGTCATGTCATTTGGAGAAGTGAACAGAATAGGTACAATGTATTTATATACCACAGAGCAAACAGGGACCCTGGCCTTCCTTAGTTTTTTTCTCACTGTCTACTAATGAGTTTTAGGGATGGCTGTGGAGAGGAGGCAAAGCCTTGATTTTAAGGACCAGTCTTAGAATTGAAACTCCACTATGAACCAAGTAACCTAGTTTTTCAAGAGGATTCCTTCACTAGGGAAAGAGCACGCCAGGGTCTGCGTGTGCTGAATCCCTGTGGCATCAGTCCACAGGGGGCTGTGATCTTACTACTTTGACCATTACCTCTTCCTAAGGAGCAGAGCAGTGGGTAGCAGTGTGATTTGCTTCCATCCAGGCGGCACACCCCTGTCTTCACACTGTGCACAAGACACAGAACAAAGAGAGGCTCCATGCCAGTTCTGGGATGGAGACTACTCTGCATAGTGACAATTGTGAAAAATAAGGACATTTATCCCCAGAAAGATAGACACTGAAAATGCCATTTAGAGCATGTACTATCTTCCCAGTAAATAGCTGCTATTATTTTCCAGGTTCTATTTTGTTGTTGTTATTGTTGAAGGAATCCTGAATGAATACAGAGTATAAGAGGCAAAAAAAAAAATAGAAGAACAAATTTCTTCTTCTTTATAAGACTCTCTAATATGTAAAATGTACAGTTTTAAAGCAATATAATTATAAAATTATTTTTCTGGTATACAATTAATAAGAATGAGATGAGCTATTGCAAAGCACTTTTCATCCATAAGATTCTTTTTCTTAAAGCCATTATCCTGCATGCTAACTATCTTAGAACTTTATTACTATGTTATCATCTGACCTGTGACTAGACAACTTTGTGATTTCTCTAATTATAGTTAATAATCCTTAAAGAAACATTCACCAGTGGTAGAATGATTATCTAGACGGTGGGCTTGTAGTCTATGGAATATTCAAAGGCACCAAAATAAAACGAGATACAGCTGGGTGTGGTGGCATACACCTTTAATACAAATGGTACAGCCTCCTTTCTCTCCTTGGTGCACACAAATACATATATGTGAAAAACAGCCACTCCATCCATGCATAGCTCTGCACTTGGCAGGCAGGGGCAGGTTGATCTCTATGGGGTTGAGGCCAGCCTAGTCTACACAGTGAGACCCTATCCAAGAGCAAAAATAAAAACAAAAAGTAAAATGAAATAAATTGTTAGTAGTCATGGTGCCAGAGCTTCAAGCCATGTTATAACATGCAAACCAAAACAAATTGAACCTTTACAGCCACCTCTCTTTCTTTGGTACACATACATACATATATGTAAAAAACAGCTACTCCATTGGGTATGTGAAACTCTTGAAAAGCAATGGAATGAGACATACTTCATGAAGACTCCTTGGGGGCTTATGGGGCTATGTTTAATTTGAGAAGTGAGATCAATAAAGGGAGTTTTATTTTTTTTTTTACTATATACCTTACTTAAATCTTTTCTTATACAAGGATAATGATCACCAAAGCTTGTATGGTTAATAAATCAAGGCCCTGCAAGTGTTAGGACTATCACCTTCCCACAGGACAAGAGTAAGGCCCAATGGGGCCCTGGAGTCTTTTGAGGTCACCTCATGAAAGTGGAGCGACTACCTATGCTTAGGAGAGGCCAATGTGGCCTTTGCCGCCCTGCTCAATTGATGCTGATTTCTGTGGCCGGCAGAGGTGATCAATTCTAGGAGTAGCCAGAGCACCAGTGTGAGGGAGAGTGCAAGTAAATAATTTCTCAAAGTAAACGGATTAAATTAAATGCATTTTTCATTCATTAGGAAAGGGAGAAGGCCCCTCTTTGTTTTATTAATATCTTTAAGTAAAGTATGGATTTTTGTCCTTCTTGGCCTCTTTCCTTTGTTCCTACTGGCCTGTGTTGTCTTTTTATTTGAATTATCTGTTTATTAGGTTAGGAACCCAAAGGCCATTTTGCATAGGACACACTATAAATACCCATTATCACTGTTATCTATTATTGAGTTGATGAAGAGAGACAATTATGAAGGAATTAGGTTATCTCAGCTCTTCTATAATCTATTTTATTGTATTCTGAAGATTATATATGCAGTTAAGAAAATGAACCAAATCTCCCAGTTGGCACTTCCTTCACAGCCTGTCTATGCGGAGGTGGTATTAAGAGAAGTAAAATGTGTAAGGCAATATATTTATGTCAGCAGTCCTCCCCCCTGCTTCCTCGTTCACACACACCTATTTCATTCATCATTTTGACAGTTTGCACAAGCAAACTGTCCTAAATTTTTTTCAAGAGTTCTTCTCACAAATTGAGTGTGATGTAGAATTAATCACAGCCATTAGCCAGGACTTGGAGGATTTTTACCACCATGGGGCATTTATAGTCTCAGCACATGGTTTCCTCTGTGTTGCTCCAGAGAGTTCCTGTTCACATTCCATATCTTCCTTCACCCCATAGGGCCGTGGCTCTCACCACCTTTTGGCTTCATGATGTTTACTCTTACTTCCGTGCTAAAAATATCTCTGTAAATGCAACACACCTTTTATTTTCACTTTTTTCAAGCAATGCACTATTGCGCTGGTGGTTGTTTTTCCTCCTTGGGTAACTTGTCCCTTTCTCTTTCCACTCTAATTTTTCTATTTTAAATTATTAACAATGTGTATGATGTGCGTATGCATGCGCGTGCGCGCATGTGCGCACACCGTGCATGTGCGTGGTTGTTTGTGTATATGACTGCAGATAGATGGGTGTGTATGGAGGTCTGAGAACAATCTTAGGTCTGGTTTTCACCTTCCACTTTGTTTACTATCAGGGTCTCTTATTGTTTGTCATTGACCGTGTCCATGTCTCCATTCTCCAGGCTAGCTGGCCTTTGAACTTCTAAGGCTTCTTCTGTCTCCCCCTCCCATCTGTAATCCCAGTAGGAACAATCGGATTACAGACAGGCATCACCAGGTTTGGATTTCTGGGGCTTCTGGGAACTCAAACTCAAGTCCTCACACCTGTATGGTGAACACTTTATCCCCTGAATCATCTCCACAGCCTTCCTTATATCTTTAAATATCAAGACAGAAACAAAGGCATTTAAAGATGTTTGCTTCAAATAAGCAGAACTCCTTTATACACTGCAAAGAAACAACCTCTACCTTATTGGTTATGAGACTGTCTTTACCTAGGAGGATTTTAGAATTACATAGCAAAAGAGAGGGGGTAGAAGTTACTGTGCAGCTGGACATAGTGACCTACACCTGTAATTTTAGCATGTAAGAGGCAGAGGCAGGGTGATCGATAGGTGTTGGAAGCCAGCCTGTGCCATATAGTGAGTTTCAGGCCAACCTTGACTACAGTGAAAAGCCCTGTCTCAAAAAGCCAATGGAAGAAGGAAGAAGTGGAAGAACAAGAGGAGGTAGAGGAAGAGGAAGAGGAGAAGGAAGAGGAGGAAGAAGAGGAAGAGAAGGAGCAGGAGGAGGAGCTATTGTGTAAACGGCAACAATGGAGAAATGTTGCAGCAATTTTTTTTTTTTTTTGCTGTGCAGTTACAAGTTGAGGCGTGTGCATAGAATGTATACCTTTGTGGTCCCCACCCCCGTTTTTTTTTTCCATCCAGAGGAGAAAAAAAAAGCCTAATTAATTGGACTTAACAATTTACACTGAAAATTTCAGCTCGGTGTTTCTATGCTATGTTCTTCTCATCTCCTTCCGAAAGAGAACAATCTGGAAGCTGTAGCCTAGACCTAAAATTGCGAAGATGCTGTTAGATAAATACACACCGCTTAGCTCTGCAGCACTTTCAAAATTATATAGATGCGGACGGTTCAGTGGAAGGGATAGTATTTATATCCCAAAAGCATGTAGGCAGCCCTGACAAATCTTAGTTGCATAAGCCTGATGATAGTTGTACACAGACGTGCGCGCATGTACGCATGTATGCACATACATGTGCATGCATGCATACAAAGCTGTTTCAAAGAGCAGAAACTTCCTAACCCTGTGTCTAGGCAGGCTGACCCTCAGAAGTCAGGTGGTAAGCATAATTTCCAGCCTAAACTTTGAGTTGCATGTGAATGTCACTTCTTTTAACCCGGACCTTGGAAGTGGAAATCGGAATCATACACTCTGGGGCTGACCTAGTGGGTCACCAGTGCATGCACCTACTATGTATCCACTAATGAAGAGGATAGGGCAGTTTTAAGGTGCTCACGGTGCATTCAGAGCTATGTTTTACAAATGTTGATATAAGGAAGGGAACTAGGTGATGTAGTAGGACCGCGAAGAGGCAAGGGGGGTGGAAAGAAGAGAAGTTATTTCAAATCAGCTGCGGGCTGGATCCCTATGGCAGATGTGAGAGACTTCCATGTCAGTACAAGAGTCTGGCTTCTAGTAGGAACTGAATGTATGTTGCTTGGGGGAGCATGTGAAAGCGGGACTCATACATTATACCATCTCTGTGTGAAGTACTGTGTGACTGGGATTTGTGACGCAGCAAGCCACCTATACAGCCGGGTTTTACTTGGTAGACTGCAAGATTAAGATGAAAAAGGCCTCACTCTGAGATTCAAACCTACAGAATAGTAGCTAATCCACTCGATTTGCTAAACTGACTGTGAAGGAAAGAAAGGCTTGGGGCCCTCAGGAGAGCTCGGTGGATGGAAGTGACTGTGGTGTGAGCCTGATGATGTGGCTTAGATCCCTGGGACCCACTGTGGATACAGATAACCAACAGTTGTCCTCGGACCTCTACGTGCATACTGTGGCACCCCCCCCCCCATCATACATACAATAATAGTAAATAGCATGGGGTTCTTCCAGAGGAAAGGGAACACCAATAGCTAAGGCTCTAAGACCAACAATCAATTAATGGGACCTCATGAAACTGAAAAGCTTCTGTAAGGCAAATGACACTGTCATTAGAACAAAATGGCAACCTACAGATTAGGAAAAGATCTTCACCAACCTCACATCTGGCAGAGGGTTAATATAAAAAAATGTATAAAGAACTCAAGAAATTAAACACCAAGAAACCAAACAATCCAATTAAAAATTGAGGTACATAGATAAACTGAGAATCCACAAAAGAGGAATCTCTAATGGCTGAGAGACATTTGAAGAAATGTCCAACATCCTTAATCATCAGAAGTGCAACTCAAGACAACTCTGAGATTCCATTTTACACTTTTCAGAATGGCTAAGGTCAAAAATTCAAATGACAGCACAATATCTTAGAAAATTTGGAATAGCTCTATTCAAGACCCAGCCATTCCACTCCTGGGCATTTATCCATAAGATTCCTTCACCAAAATACAAGGACATCTCCTCAACTTTGTTTATAGCATCTTTATAATGGCTAGAAACTGGAAACAACCCAGATGTCCCTCAACTGAAGAATGAATAAAAATCTATGGTACATTTACACAATGGAATACTACTCAGCTATCGGAAACAAGGAAATCATGCAATTTGCTGCCAAATGGATGGAACTAGAAAAGCTCATCCTGAGTGAGCTAACCCAGACTCAGAAGGATGCGCATGGCATCTATTCACTTATAACTGGATTTTAGCCATATAGTACAGGATAATTATCCTACAGCCAACAGACCCAAAGGAACAGGAACATGGATTTTGTTACTTGTTAGTGGGACACTTTGCCCTAGTGGAGCTACCATGTAAGCCCCCAGTGCAAGAGGAAGCTCTTAGCCCTCATATGACTGATGAACTGAGGGGGCTGAGATGTGGGGGCACTCCAAATTGAAGGAGTAGGATAGGTGGGAGAGGGGGTAGAGAGTGGGAGGGTAAGACTGAGAAGGGTAGAGGGAGGGGGCTGTGATGGAGATGTAACTTGAAGTAATAAATAAACATAATAAAAATAATAATAAATAGCAATTAAAAACATGAGTGGCTTGTGTACCAAAAGGACCTAGTTCCAAATTCTAGTTCTACTATTAACTTTTGCTCTGTGCTTTGCGTCCTTCATTGGTAAATTGAGGGCGTTAGTTATTTTAATTAGGACAATCTGATAAGAAAATTCTATCATTCTTGTTAGCTTTGAGATTGGCCTTTGCTTGCTCTTCTGTAACATGGAAATAAATAGTAATTACTTAAAAAAAACCTTGTATGATATAAGATTTGTATACTGCCCAGCTCTATACTGGCTGGGTAGAAAGTCCCTGATAACTCTAGCTTGGTTCTGGGGATACTAGCAATCTCTTTATGTTTTTTGGTGGATGTGATTCATATTTATACCACTATATACACATGTGCACAGCAATTCTGTATTTCACAAAACATCTCATAATATTTTAAAGGTATTATTCACCTTAAAAGAAAAAAAAAGAAACACTCCTTGTCTGATATGGATTCTTATTCATTGGATGGACCAGGAATCCCAGTCTAATGAGTGAGGTGAATGGAGGCACTGGAGATAGGGTTTCTTTAGTGATAGTTCAATCAGGCCTCAGGGGGAGAACAGAATTCAGATACAGATCTTCTGATCAGAAACAGTGGGGCTGAGGTGATGACTCAGTCAAATGCTTGCCTTGCTGGTATGAGAACCTGGAGGTCATGTTCCTAGAAAAAGGCAGTCACGACAGAGCACCTGTGGACTCCAGTAAGACAAACAGATCGCTAGAAGCTCATAGTCCAGATAGCCTGCTGAGGAGAGATTCTATCTCAGACAAAAGGCAGAGATGCCTGAGGGCTGGTATTTGGGCCTTTACTTTGACCCTGATACACGTGTGTACACAGGCACCTCTGGATTCTGTCTTTGATTGTCTGTGCATGTTTTAGGAAGATCACTTTACTCTTCCTGAACACCAAGTTTCTGTGTCCAGGCACAGGAATTTTCATGTTATACTGGGCTGTAGTCTGAGTGTGGAATGGCCCTCACAGGCTCATGTGGCCCAGCACTTGATCCCCAGCTGTGAAGACTGGCTGGAAGATCAAATGAAATCCAGATGACAAGAACCTGTCACTTTGAACCTGATGAAGCAGCTAATTTTACTCTTCCTTCTTGGTGGGGTAGACACCAATTTTTTTTGATCTTTGAGTCACTTTTTTTTCCTCAGTGGTTCACAGAACACAATTCCTGAGTAAGTAGCAGATGAAGGAAGGTTTGGTGGGCAAATGGAGTTTAGAAGAATGGGTGGAACAAGACTTCCTGAGATTCTTTTTCTGCAGACCCCTGTGTGAAAGGGTAGCAGATAATGTGAGTCTTCTAGAATGGAGTGTTGCAGGAGCATTTCTTAGGTTTTTATGTGGCCACAGCACCCTCTTCAGCTGATGATGTCATACAACGAGTGTCCCATAGGACACATACTGTACAGCAGTGTGCGTGGTGTAAAATGTCCCCCACAGGCTAATGCAAGTTCAACACTTGGTCCTTGGGTCTTTTAAGAGGTTGTGGCATCTTTGGGAGAGCAGACCTACCTAGAAGAATTGGGTTGGGGGAGGAGCTTAAGGTTCATTGCTGGGTCCTGATTCTTGTAGAACCTTCTGCTTCCTGGCCTGATAAGAAAAAAGCCAATAGCTCTTGCATGCTTCCCTTGCCACAGGGCTGTCCACTATCACGTCTTCCTGACCATGATAGACTAAATCCTCAAAGCATCACCCAAAATAAGTCATCACCCCTTCCCTTGTTTCTTGTCAGGTATTTGAACAGAGCAATAAGAAAAAGTAATGACTCTACACTGGTAACCACTCATTGACTGCAGCATCTTCCTTAGGAAACGGTAACCAAAGGCCACACAGTGCAGATATGGGCAGGACAGGATCAGCTCCTAACTTGCCAAGTGTCCTTGTTTTCTATTCTTAATGTGTCTGCTGTTGTTTTCCTTATAGTGATAATTATCAAGCCTCCAGGGGTTGGAAAAGAAAGCTCCTTTCACCTTGACAGGTTTAAAGTGTGCGATGGTGTCTCATGCTGCTCCAAGAACATATAAGAAAGCGCAAAGGGTGGCAACACCATTGTGAGAAGGCTAACAAGTTCTGCCAGTAGAGGCCATGGAAGGAAGATGTGCCCTTGGACATTTGCAACCACGGAATGAAGCTAAAGAGACTGGGGTGGGGGGGGGAGCCTGCCTGTTAATATGACTAACTGCAGCCCAGTCACATTTGCAGCCTGTCCACATTTTATTGAGATGAGCAATTACATGTCCTGTAATGGCAATGAAGCAATAAAATTTATGGCTTGTCATCTTTAACAAGATTAGACATAACCCCGCTCATAAATGTAACACTGAATGGAGATTTTTAAGAACATAAGTATAGTTAAGGATCCCTGAGTTTACCCCCCATAGTTAATTAAAATCCTCCCCAAGAATCAGCGCATGAAAGATATAAGGACACTGAATCTTTCACTCCATGGAAGGGTGAACTAATGATTTTTCCATACCTTGTTCAGCCCAGGCAGGCTCTGTGACTCAAAACACTTATACCATATGGATTTCAGAAGAGAGGCGAAGGGGGTCACTCCGATTCCTGTTGCAATGCACACGCTCACGGGGTAGTGAAACACATCTGCCAGAGAGCTTCCAAAGGGTCCGTCCACTGCCAGCCTGGAATCATATGATGTAATGCTATGTCAGTTGACCTTCACAATATCTTGCTTTTGAACACAAAGACATCCCAAGCCAGTGGGTTTTTGTAGGGTGGGTCAGCAAGTGTGGGCTGAAAGGTTGCTGTAGGTATTTAAAGAGTCTTTCCTCGGGGAGAGGAGTTCATAATTTGGTTGGTTCAGGACATGCTGCGTAAGCTTGAGGAGCTCAGTTCCATTCCCATGACCTATATAAAAAGCCAAGCATGGTAGCAAGCTTGTAATCTCAGTGTTGAGAAAGCTGAGACAGGCAAACCTTTGGAGCTCTCTGGCCAGCCAGTCTATCCCAACGGCAAGTTTCAGGCAAATGAAAGACCGTCTCAAAAGGATAAGATGGAGAAGCAATTGAGGAAATAACCTGATATCGACTTCTGACCTTCTCATGAACGTGTGCACTCACATACACACACTCACACATGAGTGCACACACACACACACAGCTCTATTCAGAGAGCTTGGGATAAGCTTTAGAACTTGGGGACTGCCTCTCTGGAAGAATGCTACCTAGATATCCCGGCTAGACACTGTTCCTGGAAGGCAAAACCTGCGATACCCTGCTGTAGCTCACCTCATTAAACATGGTTTGTCCCTTTTAGAGTTCTTGGAGCTAAAGCTTCGTGAAGCCCTCATGAGGAGCCTCTCTGACTTCCTTTCCCTCAGCAGCCGGCTGAAGGCAAAGGAGACCCTCTAAGGTGCCTTAGAAGATTTGCATTCTCTTTTCATGGTGAAATCCCCCATTTTCATTTGTTTGATCACATGTTTCATACATTTGTATCATTTTAGTATAATGGAGGTGGTTTGGTTGAAATAAATATTACTTTGAAATAACTTGTCAATTAACTACAACTTGTAAAACTCACTATTTTAGATTATATTTGCTTAAAATAATCCTTTATGATTATCAGCCCGGGAAAATAAAAATCCTTGTCTTTGCTTAGCAATTTTTCCTTATAATGATAAAACATATTCTTTGAATAAATAAGACATTCTTACATGGACTGGCCACTGGATTCTTCTCCAACTCTTTCCCCCAGTTGTCCACATTTGCTTTTCTTCTGTTTCCTAAATGTGTAGTACTGTCTTCTTCTTCTGTCACACAGCATCTTTCGTGTGGAATACTTAGCTGCAACTTCTCCTCTCTCTTTACTTGCTTAAGTGATACCCTCCCACTAGGATCTGTCTAATCATTATTTCCCCAGGGAAATCCTCTTGGACCCTTGACTAGGTGAAATTCCCTCATCAATCCCTTCTTACTGTAGCTGTAATATTAGCATTTATACTCTGTGTGTGCTTATGATATAGCTATGTCTAACGTGACCTCTAAGCTTCCAGGTCTATGGATGTGGGAAACAGATCTGTCTTTGCTCATTGCTTATCTGGTGTCTTGCTGACTACCCAGCCTGGAGCTGTTCAATAGCAATTTGTTGAATCAATTGTAAAGGGAATATTTAGAGCGTTTTAGTAGGCAGAATGTATTAAACAACTCCTAGCATTCCAAAAGCACACATTTACATATGAACAAAGATATGCTAATTAAAAGGTTTCTTAGTCATTTATAACCTTTCCCTGAGGAGAGCCTGTCACCTGCATGGTGGGAATGGGGGTTAACACATTTGGGCTTTAGTAGGTGTTCATGAAAGTTCAAATGGATTTATTTAAAAATATTCTATATCCCAGACTTTGTAATAATTCAAATGAACTCTCCTTGAGTTAATCTTAATTAATAAGGCTTAATTACATATTGATATATGGAAATAGAAGAATAAAAATAAAATGCCATTAACCAGAAAGTGCTAGTGTCTTAGCCTACTGTAGATTATTTTCATAAATAATTAGATAAATAGATAGAGAAATAAAGACTTTACCCATGGATTAAGATGTCTTATTGTTAATTCCCTTTTGCTAGTAATTAGTGTTCTATTTGACACAAATTTTAAAGAGATACCAATAAATTCAGAGGACACCTGTGACCCAAAGACCACAGAAATATCTATATCTATATCATATCTATCGGTCTGTCTGTCTGTCTGTCTATCTATATGAAACTTTCTAATTGTTTGGAATTGAGAGCTCTTCCTTGTCTCCCTCTGAGAACTGATCGTACTCCAATGTCCACCTGCAAGGCACTTTGTTATACTTGGGAGCAGGGTTAAGTCTGAGACAATTCTTCATGTCTTACTGAAATTGGTAAGGATCTTACCTTTCGCCTTCTTTAGAATATATTTCACATCTTTCTTCTTTTCTATATATCAAGCTTTGACACCTCAATATTTGTTTTTGTTCTTTGAGGAGGGGGCTACATTTCTCTATCCTTACAATTGGAATAGGTATTCTTTGGGAAATTTTCTTTTCTTTCTCTTTTCAGTGTGTGTGCTGTGATTATGTGTATACATGTGCATATGTGTTGGTATGCACACATATGTGTTTGTGTATGCATGTAGAGGCTAACTGTTGATGCCTGATGTTTTTCTTGATCATGCTCCATCTTACACATTGATGTAGGCTCTTTTATTTGAACTAACATCTCACTGATTTGGCTAGTCTGACTAGCTAGCTGGCTCCAGGATCTCCTGTCTTTACCCCACGAGCACTGGGGTTACAAGTGGGTTGCCACACTAACCCCGGATTTCTGTGGCTATTAAGGGACATGAACTTGAGTCCTCACACTTATGCAGCTCTTTACCTACAGAGCCATCTCCTGAGCCCTGGATAAATTCTGGCTGTTGTGTTTATTCAGCTGCCATCTCTTTGATTTGGGTCCCAGGGTTTTGCCTTTTTACAGCAACTGAGTCTTGCTTGGTTCTTGAGGATACCATTACTCTCCTTTATTTTTATGAGCTGAAGGCCATTGCTAACTAACACTTCCATTGGCATCTCTGGGTTACTTTGCCTTTTCTTACTCTGCAACCAATTATGGTAATTCTTTCTAAGCCTTTACACATTATGCCAAGACCATTATGAAATATAATAGCTAACCCTACACCAAATATTAAGCATTCCTGTGATCTTACACTACGTGTAATCTAAAAATGTTGTCCTCATTAGATGGTAGAATTATGATTAGTTGGGGAGGGTTGGGAGTGTGGAGAGGGGATTGAGAGATGTCAATAAAGGAGACATTAAGTACAGTCATATAGCAAGGGCACTGTGAAGAGATCACATTGTATAGCAAGGTGACTATAATCATTGATGTATTACAATCTTAAAAATGCAGAGTGAATAGACATGAAGTGTTTTCATTGTGAGAGTGTTAGCTACAAAGTAATACAACTGCTCACTAGATCTAACATAATGTGCACATGTAAACATAGTGTACATATAAAACCATAGCGTGCATATATAAACACCATATATATAAACAATGTACATGTACTTCAAAACCATGTTCCACATAGTTAACACATATGATTTTATCTGTCAGCTGCAGAAAAATAGGAAGGCTAGCAGGGTATATCAACGAAGGACAAGGGGTTGGAGCAGACTGACCCAGGAAGGTCCTGGAGATCAGGTCATGTCAAGCCTCTCAGTGACATCCCTAGACACGCAGCATCCCACAGTGCTTTCTGTGGATTGATTGAAAGCTAGTTGGTTAGTGAAGGGAAGGATGTTTGACAGACTAAGTCAGTGGATACACACAGAGCAGAAAAAGGCAAGCATAACGAATAAGTTGAAGGTATGAAACTTAACAATGGCCGGGATAGGCAGGGACAAGAGAAGCAAGCAGACACTGTAATTGTGTTGCAGTGTGTGTGTGTGTTGTGGGGAGGAGTCACCTCCTTCTACAATTGTCCCTGATTTTAGGCATTTCCTTTTTTGTTTTTTTTTGGTTTTTTTTAAAACATTTATTTATTATGTATACAGTATTTGCTTTACATATATGCCCGGGCAGATCTCAATGTAGATGGCTGTGAGCCACCATGTGGTTGCTGGGAATTGAACTCAGGACCTTGGGAAGAACAGCCAATGCTCTTAACCTCTGAGCCACCTCTCCAGCCCTCCTTTTTTGTTTTTGTTTTTCTTTTCTTTCTTTTTCTGGTTTTTCGAGACAGGGTTTCTCTGTGTATCCTTGGCTGTCCTGGACTCACTTTGTAGACCAGGCTGGCCTTGAACTCACAGAGATCCACCTGCCTCTGCCTCCCAAGTGCTGGGATTAGGAGTGTGCGCCACCATGCCCGGTTTGGCATTTCTTTTTAAATCTTGGAACTCAGTTTTATTGCTTCTCCTTCATCACTCATTTTTTTATGGGAAGTCATGCATTCCTTCCCCCACTGCAGGAGACCTGTGTGACATGCTTACAGCTCTGCCCTCCCTGGAGAGGGAGAACAGGCTCCTTTAATTTCGTGCCTTATACTTGTAATGGCGCTTACTTTGTCATCAATGAGAATTTGCACATTTAAGTGAGCTGAAGGGTACATATTGAGCTGAAGGCATTAGCTTTCTTCTGTTATGTTATCTGTATGTGTCTGATAGTGCTGAGGACCCTTGACATACAGAAGAAGGATGGCAACATGTCAACATTTCATCTGTAGAAACTCCCATGTAAGTATGTACCACTGTGTTTTTAACTAAAGTAAGCTTGTGCTGCCCACTGTCCCCCAAGAATGGTACAAGTACACTTTTTTTCATGCTTCATTGAAGTATTTAGTTTTTAATTTGTTTTTCTCGTCTTTTTCTGCTTTCTTGCCTTTCTGGGGCCCTATCCATGGACTTCATGTGTTACAGGAATTGACCTTGTTGCTCACTTAAAGGAGCCAAGGCATGATCATTCACACAAGGTCTTGGGTCCAACGCTTGGGCTTTTCTGAATAGGGTAGTGATATAGGCCGAATCGTGCCCCTGATTAATGTGAAGAAACCTAACTCCAGGGGCTTATACTATGTATTTGAAAATAGGACTGCAGAGTTGAGGAGTTTCTATATACGTCTCCTATAGGTTACCATTCAGTTATATAGGAATGGTATGGGTTAAGTCCAGCATGACCAGATTAGATCATCCTTCTTCAGAAGACCAACCTTTGAAAATACAGTCTGAACCTCAGTCTGTGGTGGGAGAAAGCTTGCGGTGGAGGGGGACTTGTCTGACTCATGGAAAGCTGTACTTAATTAGACCAGAGCTGCTTTTGGAACTGGAAAGGAAACTGGCCCTTCTTCCTGGATCTTCACCCACTTTTGTTGAATATTTATTTATTCTTACAGAAATGTACTTGCTTCTCTTAATTATACATTTTGTCTTTTTTTTTTTTTTTAACAAACTCAAGCTTGCAACCTGCTATAAAGCTATTGGCAGATTTATCAATTTATTCATGCTTTTAGGTATTCTCCTGTTTAAAGTATCATGACTTGAACATAACCGTGACCTGGGAGTCTCACCTTGGCATGCTGCAGAGCTCACGGGGGGACTGTCCCTCTGGCCCAAAGGCCTTCAACAACGCCTCTGTCCAGTCTCCTGAGGCTCGGATGTGCACACTGAAGAAGTCCTCCTGGGGAGCAGAGGTGAGAGTGAAGGGGTGCCATTGCAGCAGGGAGATGGATGGGCACTGGATGAAGATGTACTGTCCAGGCGCCATCTTGAAGTCACGCTTCCTCATGTGAAGTTCCAGGACTGCAGATGGGTGACTCACCACCTGCAACAGAGCGAGACAGCTGAGGGGATCCTCACTCACTCAGGGAAAATAGTGATGTTCTTCATTCCATTGAAGGCTTGCAAAATCCTTAATTGGCTTTTTGTTTTGTTTTTTTGAGGTATAATTTCCTTCCACCATAGATGTTTGTCACGGCTTTCATGACTGGACTTGCAACTTGAGTGATAATAGGGTTCTCTGTGCAGGGTTTTGACTTTTAGTAACTGTATGCAGAAGCCATGTGACAGGCATGTGAGACTCCATGTCTCATGTGACCACATCTCTGAGCCCAATTAACCATTTCTAATTCAGTGGAAATGGGTGTGAATGGAGATCCCATAATTTTACTTGAGCTTACTAAAATAGTTGCCACATCATCTTCATTTAATAATATGTTATCTTTGATAGTTAACTGCATATTTTCTCAGTCTCTTGAGAATTAACCCTGTAAGTTTTGTCATGCTGAGGGGCAAAATACCCATCTTCCACCTCCTCCCTAAATGTTTTATTTGTTGGATTTTGCTAAGTGTTGTCTTGTTCTGAGTTTTCGGTAATCCCCGTGAAGCTTCTACAAAGACTTTATGCTAGTGGTTCATCTGAGGAGAGAAGCATTTGTCCTCCACATAAATCCATTGTTTTATGGAAAGTCTCTGCACACTTCCATGTCTTTTGTGGTAAATGCATATGAGAACACAATCCAGTATGGGGATACTTAGATGGAATGTTTCCGTGTGAGGAAGGCATCACAGCTTAGTTCCAGATTTCTGCTCACCCTTTTGACATTGCCTCTGATGGAGCTGCTAAATGTTTTTCCTACTAACAGGCCTAGGTTTCCACACATGTTCCAATCTGGATTGACATCCTGTGGTGCTAAGATAAGCTTGAACTCTGCAACGTATAAACCCATTAAGGAGAAATAGGAATGCCTGTCTGTCTTCTTTCAGGGAGACAGTGAAGGTTTGTGTAGTACTCTGTTAAAATTGTACTAGCTAGCTAACACTCAGAAGTGGGTGGCATATTTTGTACTTTTGTTAACACATGGGATATGCTTTTTCTGTCTATCTGTTCCTGTCTCCCTCCAGCATGAAGTAAAAATCAAAGAGATGTGATGAACAGCAGGTCCCACCAAGGAGCACACTGCCAACCAGGGCAGAGCACCATGTATGTGCATCCTCTCCATCTTGAACCTCTAGCATCTCTTCATACTCTGAGCTTGCATTCCAAACCTGTGCTCAGTACCCAGGTGAGAATGTATATGCCTGAAGTGTGGATGATGGTGGCATGTTTGCAAAATTCCACCTTTATGTAGCATTTGAGGTTGCTATGGCCAGTGTGAAACATTCTTAGCCTCCTGTCTTTTTCTCACTAGAGAAAAAAAAAAACCATAATAAAGAGAAATATAGCTAACTCTGGTGCCATGCCATAAGACTTTATCAGAATTTTGTGTGCCAGCGTGGAGCCATGATCCCTGCCTCCAGTAAAATTGGTCACACAGAAAGATGTTCCTGATACAAGCAATTACTAGAACAGAAGATGAGCCTCTAAATTACAGGCAGTTCTGCAATAAAAATGGCAAATTAAAAACTTAGGCTAATAAAAAATTTTCGTCTACACTCAGGCTTTTATTCAGACATAAAGCTACACACATACCTTGGTAATGACAACTTCTTGGTGAGATCTCCAGAACCTAATTATTCTTTCACAGGCATACAAGACCACAGGGCCAAAAGCCCATTTCCAGGCCTGGAGAGAGGGAGGAGGGAGAGGAAGAGAGACAGAGAGGGAGGCAGTGAGGGAGGGAAGTAGGTGGGGGAGACAGAGAGAGAGAGAGAGAGAGAGAGAGAGAGAGAGAGAGAAAGGGAAAGCAGGAGAGATATTAAAATAGAATCCAAAAATATCTAACTTGAACCATATCAATACATAGCATGATGGAACTAAGATATCTATTTCCCTTAACATGGGCCCAGCTATCAACAACAAAGATGTCTCCGTGTACTAAATACGATAACACTTAATTAT
Organism: Lophiomys imhausi; assembly: GCA_907164525.1. Taxonomy (NCBI): domain Eukaryota; kingdom Metazoa; phylum Chordata; class Mammalia; order Rodentia; family Muridae; genus Lophiomys; species Lophiomys imhausi. Next base: position 1,397,664 of record CAJQZJ010034140.1, read on the forward strand.
TCCTTAAAGTCTACAAGCTTATTTAAGAGATTAAATTCTCCTCTACTGGTTTTTATACTTACTTGATCAATGACGCCTTTATGTAATTAGAAATAATTGAATTTGCAAAGAAATAAGAAAGCAGATTGATGTTTATGCTATGTATGATAGGGTCGTAAATGCTCCCAATCTCAGCCAAAGTCAAAGGCTTATAAAAAGGATTTTTCAGCCAACATAAGGCGTTTCAAATAGTAATTTTGGGGACCAATTATGTCTCACAACTAGAGAATCTATCTGAATACAGACACTCACACTCCCCTGAATGCATGTGCCCACCTCTCCGACAAACGGTTTCCTAGAGTGAAAATAAATCAAGCTAGATTCTTTAACACCTTGAACCTCAGAGGGTCAGAACAAAGGCATCAGCAATTGTCTGGAGAGCTATGATTAGGAAAGTTTTCACATTTAAATAAGCTACTTACTATCTTAACTTTTAAAAAAAATTATAAATGGAATTCTAGATGACCAAAGTTTGGGCAGCCCATCCCTGTCTTAGGAGTTGTGAGTAACGGGAGGGGGGCGGTCTTTCTCCAGTGGATGGGAAGGAATGAGAACTTAAAATTTTTGTGGTTCAATGTCAAAGAATCCCGCAAGGTATACGCTGACCTCTTCATTTCATGGAGGGAAAAACCAAGGGTCAATCTGACCAAGCCACTCCTTCGATATGATAAGGTATCTGGGGAAGATGTGGCCCTGGGCAGAACTGGGACACAGATTCTATTCTCACAGAGTTTCAGTTGCCTTGCTAACATACTTAAACTATAGTGGAAATGGAGTCCCTCTACTTCCTGAATCACACCAGGGTAGGTCCTGAGGCTTGCATTATAAAACATTAGAGACCCCTGAGCTTATTGAATTTTAGAATGTGGAGGGATTTTTGTTTTTTAATCTTGCAAAAAAAAAAAAAAAAACAAAGTAGAAACAAACTCTGGCTTTCTGGGAATGCATTTGAGTTGCCCAGGTAGGCTGGATTGTATCTCACAAAGCCTCATTGGATCTCAAGGCTTGGAAAAGGTTCTTACGTTTCCTTTTTGTCATTCTAAATCTACCATGACCTTAGTTCTTACAATAAGATCATGGGAGTGGGAAGGGCACCTCCTTCTTTTGAGTTTGTGTGGTCTTTAAACACTCACTACCATTATTTGCTTACTGGCTGTCTGGCTCCTAGTCCAAAAATCACAAGCTCTTTGACATGTTTTTTTAAATTTATTTTGAATTATCTTTCTTATTTTTAATTTATTTTTTTTTGTTAGTTCTAGCTGTTTGCATGATATCTGTCTTTACCTATCAGCCCTCTTTGCTTCTTTTCTAAGGGCCTCTTCCTTGCTTGATAAATGCCAGGATTTATTCAGGCAACACAAAGCAATTTGACCCACTTTTTTTTTTTTTTTTTTTTTGCCTTGGTGGGATTCAGCAACGTGTTCAGAATAGCAGGGAGGATAAAACCCTTTGTCCACTTGTGTGAGGGTCAGCCAGTGAAGATGATCAGAGAAGGCAAAAGAGAGGAAGATGGAGCTGGACCAAGTAAACGAAGCCATAGCTTCCTAATGCTTGAATGGACCAGAAAGTATTTTAAGAAATTGTTTGGATATTTAGAGAAATGACAGTAACAATTCTTTGTACATGAGAGAAAGATTTGCAAGACATTCACTAAGTCTCTGTGTATTTTCACAAGCAGTCTTCCATATCCATTTGAAAAACACACATTTTAGGCATCACATAGTTCATTTCGGTGGTGTCAAATCTGCCAATACCTCTGATTTTTCCACATTGATGAAATGGAATGGGTTATTTTTCTTTCCATGGTTAGTCAGGAAGGAGAATGTAAGCCATTAATCCTTGACTCTATCTCTATTCTACTATATAAATTACTCCAAGAGTAGGTAGGAAGGCTTATTTATCTGTGATACTCCTAGATTCCCTTGGAATTTCAGGAGTGAGGGTGAGATATAGCCAGTAAGTGATCTTAGAAAAGTGGACCAGCTGTGAGGATCAGCATAGACAAGTGTGAACAGATGGGAAGATCATGCTCCCATCTATTATCCTATATTTTCATATACATTGTGAGGTGTGTGTATGTGTGTGTGTACATGCATGTGCATGCACACACATGAATGCAAAGGTTAACTTTAGAGTGAGCCTCCACTTCTTCTTTTTTAAATAGGAACCCCTACTGGGACGTAGGGTTTACTGATTTGGCTAATGAGATTGGCCAGTGAGCCCCCAAGGCTCTGCCTGTCTCCACCTGCCAGTGTTCAGATCACAAGCACTTTCTACTGTGCCAGACTTTTCCATAGGTGCTGGGGATTGAATAGAAGTCCTCATATGTGCATGAAAAACACTTACCCGGTTAAGCTATCTCCTTGGCTCATATCTTGGGCTCTTTTTTTTTGTATTTGCATTTTGTATTTTTCAAACTGGGAAATGATTGCAGAAAATTCTTATTCAAGTTCCTGCCAAGCTTTTAAATGTTTTGGGTTTATTCACAGGGATAAAAATGATGCTGGGAACACGTACTCGCAGACAGTAGCAGAGAACTGGCAAAGGAAGTCTTGAAAGAAGGTCAGAGATTCCGAAGGAATGTCATAGGATGTTGGGAAGAAATGTCCCAGTCTGCCACAAAGTCAGGAGTTTTTTCTCATTGTATGGCTTTGCTTGGAATGCCCTTTGTATCAGAGGCAACACTTTAAGACAAGCCTTGGCCCCATTTTCTCCATATCTTGAACAAAGGGTCAGAGAAGTTTCATATGTCAGCTTCTTCAGTATTGAAAATTCATATGGAGGCTTAGCTTTCTTGTTCCAGTCTCAAAAAAATATCCATAAAACACAGTACAGCAAGTGTGTTATAACAAATAAAACCGTGTTGATTTAATGGCAATAGCAATGAAACTTGATTCTTCCATTTTATTCCTTCCAGAAAATAAGGGCAGGCTGGCTTTGATTTTGTTTTATGTGTGTGGTTATGAATAGACTATTTCTATAGACAATAATCTCTTCTGGGGTAGGCCCTTATGTCTCAGTGCTGTGTTTGTCTATTGATGTGCAAGCACGGTGAAGATACCATTTGGCGGAAGTTTACTGATTGCCTCTACCCCTCTCCAAGCTTTCCCTCTCACCTCTAACTTCATTCCATAGAAAGTGAAAAAACAAAAACATATGATTACTGTCTTCAGATAAATGAGCTAATTCCTTGGCTACAGAGGACCAAGCATCTTTTGAGACAAGACTGAGTGCATGAGCAACTCTCAGATCTACAGGTTTGTGTGCCTGTGAGAGTCGGGCAGAAAGCAGGGAAGGGGACTTGTCTGGACAGTTTATACAAGGTGATGGACAAAAGACTCTCTGATCCAACATTACATCACTGATGAATATTCTACAGATAAAAATCTTCATTTAAAAAAATGTCTCAGAAAAGAGAGGCAAAGGGGACTAAATGGAACCTTGTAAGATGGGCTAGGTCCAGTGCAGTGAAGCACGCAACCCCTCTGTGTCCTTGGAATGCCTTTCTGATTCAGTGTCTATAAGACATCAGAGGGAGTATTGTACAGTCCAGCCAAGCAGTAATTGCACAGCCCACACATACTTTGGATCGGGATCTATTAAAAATAATGGGAGAGAGTGACACTATGAGCTTGGATCTGCAAGGAGGTGTAGCGGGACTTAGCAAGAGATGGTGAGCTTCCCCTCTTAGTCATAATTAATGCTAGCACACTGCTGGGAGCAGGCTCTGGTCTGTATTCATGAAGTGTGGGAGAGTATTGATTTTTTTTTTTTAAATGGAGATGCTGTGGCTGAAAATTTTAGAGAAGTATTCATGTTCTTCATTAATATTCAGGCCAGATAGTGGCTATCGAGAGTTGACTTTAAGACAGAGACAATCTATACCGGCCATTAAAAGAACCACAGTCTAATGGGCACATCTATTTCACATCCCTCAGTTTTAAGCATTTCTCCAAGGAGCTTCACTCTTAAAGTATGGCACTTAATTTGGTGTATTTGAGAATTTTTAAAAAGTGGTTATTTATATTCTTCTGATGTCATATATGCTACTATATTCTCTTATTCCTATTTTAAATGATAACAAATTTTGGGCACTTGTCTTCTCCTGGTTTTTATTTTCTGCCTCCTTCAGCAAATCCTACCTGTGTGTGCCACCACAACCAGCCTAGTTTTTGTTTCCTATTTTTGTTTGTTTTGAGACAAGGTCTCTTGTCTTCCAGGGTAGTTAGGTTCTCTTGGAACTCCCTATGTATCTGATGATGACCTTGAACTTCCTGCTTCCACCTTCTGTGTGCTGAGATTACAGGCATGGTTTTTGTGGTGCCAGGGATCGAACTCAGTGCTTTGCGTATGCTAGACAAGTGCTCTACCAAATGAGCCACATCCCAGCCTCTTTCTACTTTTAATGTAGTTATCTCATTTATTTTCTGTCATGTATCAGCCACCAGCTAAACCAAAGGTTTGTACTTTCCTAATATATCGGAGACTAAGTGGGGGTATCGCCCCTGTTCATCTATGTCTCCAGCTGCAAAGACTGCTGCATGCCCAGAAAACATTACTTTCAAAATCTGTGGACACTATCACTAAATTAATACTTAAATTAACTAAACCTATTCTTGGCTAACATTGAATTTAATTAGAACAAAAGTAATTGGACATTCCTAATTTTTTGACCACAAAAACTCAGAGAAAGAGAAAGGGTAAACCTAAAGAGGCTTGGTCCTCCCAGTTACTCAGGAGCTAGGCAGAGGAATAACCAGGGTGCAGAGGGTGGTGAGCCACGAGGCTAACTCAGAGCCATTATTCTACCGTTATGAAGTCCTGCAATATCAGACATCCATATTTAAGCCTAAGTAGAATACATTTCAAAGCTGAAGAAAGTGCTTTTGGCAGTAAATCTCCTTTAAAATTATCCATAACTCGATTTCTCCATTAGCCCACTTAATAAAGAGCTGGCTTCATGTACTGGTGACATAGGTGGTTCTTTTTTTTTTTCAAGCCTATAAAAGCTCTCATTATTTTAACTGTGGGGATAGTTATTTTTAAAAAGCTCCTGGGTTCACTCTTACCGAAGGTTCCTTGCCAGAAAATTGAGGTACAGGGCACAAGGCAGCTGCCTGCCATTCAGCATAGCGGTCTCTGCAGAAGGTGACATTGTGCAGCTGGAGACTCTCTGGAGTTTGGCCTCGGACAATCCGACTTAGAAACACACACACACACACACACACACACACACACACACACACACACACGAGAGAGAGAGAGAGAGAGAGAGAGAGAGAGAGAGAGAGAGAGAGAG
>CAJQZJ010034140.1:1411232-1433848 GCA_907164525.1 Lophiomys imhausi
ACAGGGTGGAAGGGTGGGACAAGAAGGGGGAATAGGGAAGGGTTTGCTACTGAGATGTAACTTGAAAAAAAAAATAAAGTACTTATTTAAAAAAAAAAAGGAATAAAAAAAAAAGAAAAGGTAGACTAGGAGGTGGAACATCCAGTAGGCAGAGAGGATTCTGGGAGAGTGCCAGGTATGGAAAGAGCACACCAGGAAGATGTAAAGAGGACAGACTCATGGTACTTGAGCAGAAGTAACCAGACACGTGGCAGAATTTATATTAGAATAAATAGGTTATTAAGTTATGAGCTAATCAGGGAATGAGCCTAGCTGTATGGCCAAGGTATTTGTACATATGTTTGTCTCAGACTCTTATTTCTGGGAGCTTGGTGCTGGGAGGAAGAACACGCACTATAAGACTCGGGGAAAAATATCCGCAACCCCACATGATATCTTAGATCTGTTCCAGCCCTGGGACAACTGTGCATTTCCCTGAAGTTCACTAAAAACATTTTTCACTCAAAAGGATTCTACAGATGTGAAATTCATATTTTAATTTGTTTCCAACACTCCACTGTGGTTTAAATGGGAGATCTTTAGTCTTGCAATGAATCCAAGGCCATTGAATGCAAATCATTCATTCTTTTGTGTTCCCTTGTGAACTTTCCATGGTATACACTATTGCATGCTTGCAAAAGCTCAGCATACCTCTTCCATAACTCACCCAATGTGCCAGGCTGTAACTGCTTATGTCTTCATATAATCTTATTTTCTCACCCAAGTGCTTTTAAAGAGATATTTTGGCAATCCTATACTTGTGTATTTAATTGGTCTGTGAACCTTTGAGTTCAAATAAGGAGCTTTTATTGAGGAGCAGCAAAAAAAAAAAAAAAAAAAAAAATCATAAAGGCTACAATTAGAGCCAGTTGCCCCGAGAAAGTGCCTTTTACGTCTTTCTTTCCTTCTTAGTTTCCCCCTGGAGATCAAAGGAGGTATAATTGAGGGGAATCTTGGAAGAGGGTCAGTTCTAGTACCCTTCTGCCTGCCTGTCAGAGATAACAGTGAGTCTGGAGCTAGTCACCCCTTAATTACCAAAACCTAGAAGAGAATCTTCCTTGTGCTTCTGAAGCCAGAATCTGCCTGAGATTTTCCAGTGCGGGGTCTGGCAGAGCACAGATTCATTCTGGCATGCTGTGAGCCATGTGGTTGTAAACCACATTAAAACCTGAGGCAGGACTCCGGGCAGAGCCTGGTGGGAGCTTTGAGCACATCCAGTGGAACTAGTGAACTGGTTGGGGGCAATTTGTTAAGAGGTCAGATCCTAAGGAATTTGTACCTTTGGGGCCGTCTCTACCTAGGGAGCTCCAAATCATAACTTTATCAACACCTTTATTCTGTACTCCTCTCAACCTGCCCCTGTTCTGCTTTTTTTTTTTTTTTGATGTTAGTGAAATAATTTTAGCAACTCATTCAGGAGTTGCACTCAGGGTAATTTTACACCCCTGAAACCTGGCAGACACGAGTTGCGGGATTCACGGAGAGAGCTGCATGGGTTACAGTTTGCATCCCCCGCTGATGGAAACTCAGGCTCCAAGTACGGCTTCTCAGTTGGAGGGGCCTTCAAGGTCTGCCACGGACCAGGAAACCCAGAAAGAGCCACATTAATAAGAATGTAAAGGCTGTGAAACTATGATTTTTATGTCAGTGGGGTTACACTTCTCTGAACATGGATTATTAGTGGTTGGAGGGGACTCCTGCTTATCAGAGGCAAGCAAGCAAGAAGACAGGAAGAAGGGCTTCTGCCACTGCATTTTCGGTGATGCCCTTGATTAGAGATACCATTGTTTTGCCTCTCCTCCAACCCCCAGCCTACATCCACCAGTCTCTAATTACATCCTTTAATGATTGGACCAATTAGAGCCTGCAGTTCAACTTCTAGGGAACTGATGAGAAATTAGAGATTGGTATGCAGACTTCTCTGTGGATGCATTTCTTCCAAGGTTACACACCTCTATTAAGCCAGTTGGCTATTTGAAACGTAGTAATAATGGGCAAGGCTAATAAAATAAGCTCAGGGACACTGCAGCTGCTCCCTGGTGAATACAGCAGAAGGACAAATGAGAAAAGCAAGGTGTATCTGTGAAACCGGGGCTTAGCGATTTTTTCCCCTCTAAAAGCACAGTTGCCAGCCACATTTCTTAGTTAATGTGAAATGCAGTAATTGCTTTGTCAAGGATCGGACAAGGCAGAGAGCTTCCTTTCCACCTTCCTGCTTTTGTCGGGGCTGGAAACCACAGCCGTGGGGCTGGTTGCCATGGAAGACAGGATGAGGGTATTTTGCTGGGAGATACGGCTCTGATCCTGCTGGGGTAAGCCCCAGGAGATGTTCATGAACAGCAGAGAGCAGCAGGAGTTCAAGAGAAGTGGGTTGGAGAGAATACTAATGCCCTTTGGAGATTTGTGAGGGGAGAAAGGACATCCTGGTCTTTCCTCCTTGCAGCACAGAATGTGAATTTATAATCTTGAACGATTAATATCAAGCTACACTCATTTCCCCAAACTCTGCTTCATCCATGGGAAGCGTGGACTTTTGTGCCAGTCCTTTCCTAGCAATTCTCCAGCCTCTCATGCATGTGGCTCGATGCCACTCACCTGGTTTGATCAAATCTGTTACGGTCTTCTTGTGTCAGTGACGCAGGTTACTAAATGCAAGAGACCCGCCCTGTCTCTGTGCCTCTCAGGGACTGAAGATTGCCACTCTTGTGCAGGGAGTGTGGCATGAGCTTTGTAGGTGAAGTCACGGGGTTGAGGACAAGCAGTCAGACAGTGGGTCCTTGGTATAGTAGTGTATTAACCAGCCAAGGAGGACCATGAAGGAGAGGGAGTTTCATCAGAGGGAACATCTGAATAGAAGGAATAGAAAGCCTCTGGAGTAGTGCTTCTCAACCTTCCTAATGCTGCGAACCTGTAATACAGTTCCTCATGTTGTGGTGACCCCTGCAACCGTAAAGTTATTTTTGTTGCTACTTCATAACTGTAAATTTGCTACTGTTATGAATCATAGTGTAAATATCTGATATACAGGATCTCTCATAAGTGACCTCCAAAGGGGTCGCGACCAACAGGTTGAGAACCAGCGCTCAGAAGAGGAAAAGGCAATGAGGGTGTGGGTGTGGCCAGTAACAAACTTGGCTAGAACTGTGGAAACCATCTGCCATGCTCTGCGGCCGCTTATATTTGACCTAGTTTATAACAGCAGAAAGCGAATGAATGACCTTGTGTTCTTCAGATTCCCAAGCAGATTTAGTCTTGAAAGTAATCTGCAATATCACACTGAGATAGAGAAGTTATATTGCTATTGATGTGTTTTTAATCCCATAGAGAACTGAAGGAGACCCACTCTGAGCTCACAGGGCTAGCAATAGCAGAGCGATCGAAGAAGCTTGTCACATGATCTTAGTCAACTACTGCTCCCACTAAATTTCACACCTCCATGAAACAGCACTGATCACAGGGGTTTCAAAGGTCTTATCAGGGTGCCTTGCTCATGGCAGACATTCAATGTATATTAACTATGCATCTATACTACTGACATATGAGTACATATAAAGGATATGTGCCTAGAGCTTTAAGAAGAAAACCTTTCACAATGCATATTTTCGTGTATGTTTTGTGCAACAAGCCTCCGTTTCTTTAAATCTTTACAACTTTCTTTTAAAGTCTGAGTTTGCCTTTAAGGTATGTATGGTATTAAGAGTCTCCTTGCCTCTTTACTGTGTTCAATCTCTACTCTGAATGCGAAATAAGGCATTTTGAGGATTTTAAAGCAAGCCTGGAGATGTGCTAGAATCCCTTCTCTGACAAGTTTACCCAAGGAGCTTGGTGGCTTGTGCCTGGAAGCCACCCACCCCACCGCAGGAACTCAGTGCTCTTAGAAGACTCTAATTCTGATTTTTGGTCATTTCAATGTGTGTAAATGGCTTCCATTTCTGAGATGAAGTTCACTTCCTGTTGTTGCCACTCGTTCTCAAAGGCTCTGAGTATACAGGTATATTCCGCACTGTTCCAGGCCCTGAGATTCAGCCAGACCAGCCTTGGCCCTAATCCTCCATCCACCAGCTGTTTCATCTAGAACTTGATGTTTTTTTATACTACTACTTTTTTTTTTAAACAAACCACAAAGACCTTCTGTAAAGCATATCTTGGGCTGGTTTGATCTAGCATTTAAGACAATCAATGGGGAGAATCTTCCCCACATGTCTCCCTGCACACCCAAAGTTGTGTTAATTGGCATTCGGGCACCGTCTGTCATGTCTTGTTGCTTAATTAAATTCACATTTGTTTTGAGTGTTCCTTTTACTCTGCTATTTTTTATGCATGAGAGGATAAAAACAAATGAGGAAAACATTTTATAGTTAAATTAGTTTGAGAGAAAGAGTCCCGAATCATAACTCTTTATCATTCCGATGGCCTTTTATTTCAGTGTCTTTGTCTCCCAAGAAAATCACATGCCAGTTGATTGCTACCTTCCCTTTAATTGTTTTCTTTCTGATGTGTGTCTAACCTTGCTCAGAGATACTAATTTCTACTCAAATGATAAGTGTAACAGAAAAAATAGCAGTTCATATGACTACCAATCTGTATTTTTCCAGATTCTTTTATGTCCACTAACTCAATATTATTCAGAACCCAGTTCATGTGACCATTCTTTTCTTTTTTCTTTGTTTGTCTCTGATGTTCGAGGTAAGAGTAAGGTCTCCTTACCACACAAAGAAGAACACTATCAACATCCATTAAATGGTGATAGTCATTTTCCTATAATATGAGTGAGATTTGGCTATACGTTGATTTTAGTTCTGAATTTATATGAATGGCAAAGTGTTCATTTAAATGGGTATTTATCATTGCATTACAAAAAGCCACTTACAAACAAAAGGAAGTCCCACCACCTTCCCTTTGATATTTGAGGTAGTATTATAGAAAAACTCATTTGAGTATAGATTAGAGATTGAAAAAAATGTAAATACAAGGTTTCATGTGGTCAGATAAAGGGTAAATTTTCTTTTTTCTAAAGGCAAGATTGGGAGGAATTAAAGAAAAACTATGAAGTTAGACAGTGCCAAACCTATTGGACAATTAGTAATCACTTACCTGCATTAACAGCTATTCCATAGGCAACGAGTTTATGGAACTTGAGGTTCTTGTCTAGTTGTCTTCTCCATGGTCCTCTGCAGCACTAAAGTGTCAAAATAAATGAATAAAGGGGTTTGGGAAATGGATATAGAGGTAATAGTGCCATGAGACATAAGAGGTTAAGATTCAAGCTTGATAGACCTTTATGTTGCTTCAGGTGGGCACACAGGACTTAAACATTGGTGGCACTGGATCACAGCAAAACAGATTTTCTAGCTGTTTTTCTAGAATTTCAGCTCAATCCAAAAGATGGAATTCTTAGGTCTCTGGCTATATCTCAAAACTCTTAAATAAACCTTGTAGCCATGCCTTAGTCAGCTTGTTTGATATAGAACAAAGAAGCCATAACCACCACCCACCCGTGTGTTTTGAACGACCTGTACACTATTTTTTATTACACAAAGAAAGACTTTTGGTGTCTATAACTAATACTTGTTGAGTTGTGATGATTCCACGATAAGGTATGTCTTCTGATAAAGGTCACTGACAATCTTATTTTTCTGCATGTTGTTTTCAATAACAGAGGGACGTGGAAATTAGCATGGTGAAATAAATGTAATTAGGAAAGGTGTTAACCACTGATCTGTGTTAAAAGCACCAGGTTTGAATGGGGTCCTGTGACTGTGATTATGGTAGGAACTGGGGTGTTTCCTGACTGGCCCCTGTCTCAATGATTTATTTATCTCCCTTCGATCAGAAATGATTGTGGTTCAAACTGTCACAATCCTTTCATGTCCATGTGGGAAAAGGTGGAGTCCAATGTCGTATAGAAAGTCAAAGAGAAAAAAAAAACAAAGTCAAATTGGATACTGATTTTCAGTTTTAACTAGTGTAAGCACGATTGCTGGGAATTTCATAGGAAAATACATGTTTCAATCATACTCATAAAAACAGTGTGTGTGTGTGTGTGCGCGTGCGTGTGTGCGCGTGTGCGTGCGTGTGTGTGTGTGTGTGTGCGCGCGTGTGCGTGTGTGCGCGTGTGCGTGCGTGTGTGTGTGTGTGTGTGCGTGTGTGTGCGTGCGTGTGTGTCTGCGTGTGCGTGTGTGTGCGTGTGTGTGCGCGAGCGCGCGCACGTGTGTGCATGTGTGTGTGTGCGTGCATGTGTGCGTGCGTGTGTGTGCGTGCGTGTGTGTGTGTGTGTGTGCGTGTGTGTGTGTGTGTGTGTGTGTGGATGTGACCATGGGTTATGCATATTGAGTGCATCTGTTTACGTATACTCATGCACGCAATCCAAGACCAGGGAACACAGGGTCACCTGGCCTATTGCTCTCTTCTTTAGTCCCTTGAGATAAGTTCCCTTATTGGACTTGGAGTTAGGTTGGTGGCCGGCTAGTCCCTGGTGATCCTACTCTCTCTGTCCCCCAACAGTGCTTGTGATACAGACACACAAAACTACACACTACTTTTTACATGAATTCTGGGAATTTGGAACTCAGATACTATGGCTTGCCCGGGCAAACATTCGTATCTGCTGGGCCGTCTTTCCAGCCTTCAGTTGCGCCGATGTTAGGAAGTAACAACAACTTACTTAAACTACTTTAGTACTCACCATACTTGTTCCTCTCACCAGTGAAATGAAGTTTCGACTGACAGGTAACAGAATTAGCATGCAGTTAAAATTCAGGCACACTGCAGATGCTCGGGCCCACGCCAGTGTAGACTGTCCGTAAGTTACAAATATAAAAAGGAGGAATAGTGAAAACCTGGAAGCTTGGAAAAGTAGAACGTGTTTTCTTCTCTGAAACAATAACAGATTGTCATTAAATCTACTTACACCCAGAATAACTCGTGTATAAAAGAAAGCCTCCTCTTCTGCATACCAGCGGAACGTGTCGATAAATAGATAGACATTTACTGCCACCCATGAGAGCTGGGGTAGGAGGAAAAGAGACATGATCCGTGCTGTGCTCGGCCGGCCACTCTGCTACTCAGAGTCACTGGGAGTTCTTCTTCTCAAATGAATGGAGAACGTGTCAGTATTTATCAGAATCACTCTGTGCATTTATTTCTTTCAGATTAGATTTTAGCAGTGATTACAGATAAGAAGAAATGACTAATTTTGTTAAAGTTATTTTAAATACGTGGGGGTCAACTCCAAAGTATTTAGTAACAAGTACAGAGTCTTCTTAGTCAACAGAAATTGACCATAATGAGAAGAGGCCGGGCATCTTTAAAGTGCTCTAGAAAAATGACAGCATCATGGGCTAATTCAAAGGCTTCATTTGATAGATAGATACAGATAATTATACACCATGTCCCCCCAAAAAAACCCAAAACTTAAAAATGAACAGAGTTGGAAAACATCTGCATGATTCTATAAGGGTAACTTAAATATGTTCGATAAATGTTTGCTAAGAAGTTTTTAGTCTCACATCAAAAGTAGTATTTCCAGACTTTAACCATTTAAAAAATGTCATACTAAGAATGGGGAGATTATTAAAGACAAGGAAGAGGAGTGATACTCACAACCACCACAACAGACACATTCTCGTTCAAAATCCAGCACCCCGTCATGACGCTTCTCTTACTAGCAACACGTTATTCCTTTCAATTCATCTGAGCCTGTGGGTTGTGTGCTTAGGAAAGGGTTCCCTTCTAGGTCGTTTTGTCTTGGTGCACCTGCTGGGAGCAGCTCTCAAGGAATTTCTAATTAAGGACCTAGTGCCAAGAGCACATCACCAAGATGACATGCTTCGTGACCTAGGTAAATACAAGTCTCTGTCTACTGATTCCCTTCTTCAAAAAATTCAAAGGAAAAGAAAGTAGTTTCAATAAATTGTCTTCATGTCCCTGCCCCATTCATCTTCCTCATGATTGTAGTCAGGACGATAATAAATCTGTGTGCAAATTTGAGAAATAACCTCATTTCTGAAGGCTGTTGGATATAGCAAAGAATTTCCTTCTAATTTTCTCCACATTACTTATTTTAAGTTCTTCTTTCTTCTCCCATGCTTTCAAAATACTCCCAATGTAAGGCAGAGAGTCACAGCTAAGTAAATACAAACTGAACAAATTTTCAGAATATTGTGAAAAAGATTCTAAGACTCCCAGGTAGAAAAACTCCTGTATGCTTAAAAATGTGTTGATGAAAGTATAAAGTACACCTCTCTCCTCTCTGTGTGTGTGTGTGTGTATGTGTGTGTGAGTGTGTGTGTGTGTGTGCGCACGCACATGCAAGTGTGTGTGACACTGAAAAGATAAATATCCAGTCCATACCTGGGGCACACATACTTTGGTGAACATCAGTAAGGCTTGCATTTTCTGATTTTCATGAAATCATGGTTATTAAATATAGTGACTGTGATTCTAAGACAAAACACTCTCAACTGTAGCAATTTTCTGGCTAGTTCTGACCCAGAACATTTCATTAAAATTTCTTAGATAGAGGACGAGAGAGAGAGAGAGAGAGAGAGAGAGAGAGAGAGAGAGAGAGAGAGAGAGAGCGAGCACTTGCTGTTCTTCCCAGAGGACCCAGATTCAACTTCCAGCATCCACATGGTGGATCCCCGCAGTCTACAACTGCACTCCCATGGGATCAGACATCCTCTTCTGGCTTCTGAGGGCACCAGGCATACAGATGATACACATAGCCAAATATCCATACACATAAATTAAAATCAAATAAAAAAATTTTAGATAATTAGGAGCTTTGAATCATTTGGAGAATTGCCCATGACATCTGTGTTTTTGTAGGGTTGATTTGTTTAGTTGTGATGAAAGAACTTTTAAAAATTGAAATCCTAATAAGCATAGTAACTGTGAACTTCTGTTGACTTGAGTTTACCTGGGCACTTAGTTAAGAACCTTTGAATATATATTGTCCAGTTAACTTATACATTGACTCTAAGGGGAATCTATCATAAGCATTGCTACACAACTGTGAGAGAACGTTAAACAACGTAAGCTGGTGAAGGAGTGATGGAGACTTGACTCTGGTTCTGATCATAGCATTTTCATTTTCAACCATCACCATATGAAATATTAATATTTGCATGTGTGTGTCAAAATGCTGCTAGAGAGGTGCAAATGACACTCCTACAAACTGGACATATTTAAGTTATAGGAATCTATTTCTTTATTTTTTGCTTATCTATTACAAGTAATTAAATTGTTGTCTGTGATTAGGTGTACTGTTTCTTCATCATGCTACTGAATAATTGAAAACTGCTTAAAAAAATAAATACTTCTACTGTCTTAATCATTATTATTTACTTTTTGATGCTTTGACATAGTGAAGCTTGGTATGGTTTTGATGGGTCAATTATCAATGACTGAATAAATGCTATACACCAATGCAATGTTCCTAAAAGGACAAATTCGGCCCTATTTCATGCTTTTCCTCCCTCTCTCTGCCTTTCTACTGTGGGCTGATGAGGCAAGAAGACCCTCTCCAGATGTTGGTACCTTGGTTCAGGTGTTGGTGCCTTGGTCCAGATGTTGATAATTTGGTCTTAGACTGCCTAGCCTCTAACATGGTGAGGGAGTGGATGTCTGCAGCATAAACATAGAAATAGAGGGTCTTATGTGTTTGCGGTGAGGGGAGTGACTGAACAAGTTAGAGTAGTTAACTAATTCCTAATTGGCCTACCATTGTCCTAGTGATCACTGACAGCTTGCCTGTTGGTATGTCTTGATGCAAACCAACCAACCCACAGCTCATAAACCTGGCCACCCACACCATCAGCCTCTCATACACCAAAACAACTTCTTTATACTAAATTAACTCAGGGCCAGGTATACAGCCAGGATCACCTATCGTCCAGGGCCTGATGAAACTGTGAAAACCACCAGATCTTAGGCTGCCTTAGCTGCTATGTGGAAACTACAGTGAAGGCTCTGGTCTACATTTTCTTCCTTGTTCCCCTTGTCTTCTGAACATGTGCTTTGCCACCTGTCCCCCACTCGGCCCTGAGTGATAAGGTTTACTCCATTGTATGTGGAGACTGTAAGTAAGAGTCTTAGTTCAAGACCAATGCCTCTATGTCCTCTTAGCAATCTGTTCCAAAGAAGTCCCAGGCATTTAAAAACATCTATGTGTTTAAACATTCAGGACTTTGTTCTTCCATTGAATGCTGGGACAAGTTGAAGAACTTTCTACATATCACCTAGCCCAATCTGTGTGACTTGCCTCTAACAAGTCTGTTTCTATGTTCTGTGAAGAGGTCTGAATCCAGCCCTACAGAAGATCTGAGAAGGAAAATTCCAACCCAGAGAAGATAACTACACCCAAGAGAACAGAGGAAACAAAAAGCTCCACTGCAGCTAAACCAAAAGAAACACAGAACCACCACCTACATCAAAATAGGAAATAACAACCTTTGCTCACTAATATCCATCAACATCAATGGACTCAACTCCCCAATAAAAAGACACAGGCTTACAGATTGGATCCGTAAACAAGACCCATCATTTTTCTGCATACAAGAAACGCATCTCACTAACAAAGATAGATGCTACCTCAGAGTAAAGGGCTGGGAAAAGGTTTTCCAAGAAAATGGCCCCAGGAAGCAAACTGGAGTAGCCATCTTAATATCAAACAAAATAGACTTCAAACTGAAGTTAATCAAAAAAGATAGAGAAGGGCATTACATACTTGTTAAAGGAAATATTCATCAAGAGGACATCTCAATTTTGAACATCTATGCCTCAAATACAAAGGCACCTACATTTGTAAAAGAAACTCTTCTAAAGCTTAAACCATACATCGATCCCCAACATTAGTAATGGGAGACTTCAACACCCCACTCACAACAATGGACAGGTCATCAAGACAAAAACCAAACAGAGAAATAATGAGTCAGGTCATGAACCAAAAGAACCTAACAGATATCTACAAAACGTTTCACCCAAACACAAAAGAATACACCTTCTTCTCAGCACCGCATGGAACCTTCTCCAAAGTCGGACACAAAGAAAGCCTCAACAGATACAAGAAAACTGAAATAACCCCTTGTATCTTATCATACCACCATGGAAAAAAGCTGGACTTCAACAACAACAGACACAACAGAAAGCCTACACACACATGGAAACTGATCAACTCTTTACTGGAGGACCACTGGGTCAGGGAAGAAATAAAGAAGGAGATCAAAGACTTCTTAAAATCCAATGAAAATGAAGACACAACATACCCAAACCTATGGGACACAATGAAAGCTGTGCTACGAGGAAAGTTCATAGCACTAAGTGCCTTCAAAAAGAAAATTGTGACAGCTCATATTAGCAAATTAAAAGCTAAACTGGATGAATTGGAAAAAAAAAAGAAGCAAACACCCCCAAGAGGAGCAGAAGGCAGGAAATCATCAAACTCATGGCTGAAATCAACAACTTAGAAACAAAAGGAACGATATAAAGAATTAATGAAACCAAGAGTTGTTTCTTTGAGAAAATCAACAAAATAGACAAACTCTTAGCCAAATTAACTAAAAGGTAGAGGAAAAAAACACAAATCAACAAAATCAGAAATGAAGAGGGAGAAATAATAACAGACATTAAGGAAATCCAGAGAATCTTCAGGTCCTACTTTAAAAATCTCTACTCCACCAAATTTGAAAACTTAAGTGAAATGGACAATTTTCTTGATAGATTCTACCTTCTGAAGATAAATCAAGGTCAGGTTAAGAGATTAAACAGCCCTATAACCCCTAAGGAAATAGAAACAGTCATTAAAAACCTCCGAACCAAAAAAAAAAAAAAAGCCCAGGTCCAGATGGTTTCAGCACAGAATTCTACCAGACCTTCAAAGAAGAGCTAATACCAATACTCTTCAATTTCTTTCACAAAATAGAATCCGAAATAACACTGCCAAACTCATTCTATGAGGCCACAGTCACCCTGGTTCCTAAACCATACAAAGACCAAGAAAGAGAACTTCAGACCAATCTCACTCATGAACATAGATGCAAAAATACTTAATAAAATACTGGCAAACCGAATCTAAGAACACATCAAAAGTATCATACACCATGATCAAGTAGGCTTCATCCCAGGAATGCAGGGATGGTTCAACATATGAAAATCCATCAATGTAATTCACAATATAAACAAGATGAAAGAAAAAAAAACACATGATAATCTTGTTAGATGTGGAAAAAGCATTTGACAAAATCCAACACCCCTTCACGCTAAAAGTCCTGAAGAGGATAAGCATACAAGGACCATACCTAGAAATAATAAAGGCAATATACAGCAAGCCTGTAGCCAACATCAAATTAAATGGAAAGAAACTTGAAGCATTTCCTCTAAACTCAGGGACAAGACAAGGATGTGTCCACTTTCATCATATCTCTTCAATATAGTACTTGTAGTTCTTGCTAGAGCAATAAGACAACTAAAAGAGATCAAGGGGATACAAATTGAAAACAAAGAAGTCAAATTATCCCTATTTGCAGACGATATGATAGTAAACATAAACGACCCCAAAAATTCCACGAGAGAACTCATACAGCTGATAAACACCTTCAGCAAGTTTTCTGGATAAAAAATTAATTAAAAAAAATCAGAAGCCCTTCTTCATATGACAAATAAATGGGCTGAGAAAGAAATCAGGGAAACAACACCCTTCACAATAGCCACAAACAATATAAAATACCTGGGGGTAACTCTAACCAAGCAAGTGAAAGACCTGTACGACAAGAACTTCAAGTCCTTGAAGAAAGAAATTGAAGAGGCCATCAGAAGATGGAAAGATCTCCCATGCTCATAGACAGGTAGGATTAATAAAAATGGTGATCCTACCAAAAGCAATATACAGATTCAATGCAATTCCTATCAAAATACCAATACAATTCTTTATAGACCTGGAAAAAACAATTCTCAATTTCTTATGGAATAACAAAAAAACCCAGAATAGCTAAATCAATCCTGTACAATAAAAAAAAAATCATCTGGAGGTATCACCATCCCAGGTTTCAAACTGTACTACAGAGCAATAATAATAAAAACAGCATGGTATTGGTATAGAAACAGACCAGTGGATCAATGGAATTGAATTGAAGACCAGAAATGAACCCATACACCTATGGCCACTTAATTTTTGACAAAGAAGCCAAAACCGTACAATGGAGAAAGGACAGCATTTTTAACAAATGGTGCTGGTCCAACTGGATGTTCACATGTAACCCATACTTACCACCTTGTACAAAACTTAAGTCCAAGTGGATCAAAGACCTTAACATAAGGCCTGACACACTAAATATATTAGAAGAGAAAGTGGGAAAAACCCTCGAACTCATCGGCACAGGTGACAACTTCCTGAACAGAACACCAACAGCTCAGGACCTAAGACCAACAATCAATAAATGGGACCTCATGAAACTGGAAAGCTTCTATAAGGCAAACGACACTGTCATTCGAACAAAACAGCAGCCTACAGATTGGGAAAAAATCTTCACCAACTCCACATCAGACAGTGGGCTAATATCCAAAATTTACAAAGAACTCAAGAAATTAAATGCCAAGAAACCAAATAATCCAATCAAAAAATGGGGGAAAGAGCTAAATAGAGAATTCACCAAGGAGGAATCCCTAATGGCTGAGAGACACTTGAAGAAATGCTCAGCATCCTTAATCATCAGAGAAATGCAACTCAAGACGACTCTGAGATTCCATATCACACCTGTCAGGATGGCTAAGATCAAAAGCTCATATGACAGCACATGCTGGCAAGGGTGTGGAGAAAGGGGAACCCTCCTCCATTGCTGGTGGGAGTGCAACCTTGTGCAACCACTCTGGAGATCAGTCTGGCGATATCTTAGAAAACTTGGAATAGCTCTGCCTCAGGACCCAGCCATACCACTTCTGTATATACACCTAAATGACTCCTCACCAAATCACAAGGAAGTTGCCTCATCTATATTCATAGCAGCCTTATTTGTAATAGCTAGAAACTGGAAACAACCCAGATGTCCTCCGATCGAAGAATGGATAAAAAAACTGTGGTACATCTACACAATGGAATACTACTCAGCCATCAGAAACAATGAAATTATGCAATTTGCAGTCAAATGGATGGAACTAGAGAAGCTCATCCTGAGTGAGCTAACCCAGACTTAGAAGGATGCACATGGCATCTATTCACTCATAGTTGGATTTTAGCCATATAGTACAGGATATCTATACTACAACCAACACACCAAAGGGAACATGGACATAGACTTTTTTCCTGTCAATGAGACACTTTTCCCTAGTGGTGCTGCCCTGTAGGCCCCCTGTGTATGAGGAGGCTCTTGGCCCTCATATGACTGCTGAAGTGGGGCGGGGGACTGGTATGTAGGGACACTCCACTCCAGAGGAGTGGAATGGAAGGGTCAGGGGGTAGAGGGTGGGATGGTGGGACTAGGAGGGGTGGAAAGAGGACACTATGATGGAGATGTAACCTGAAGTAATAAAGAAATAAAGTTTTTAAAAAAGGAAGAGGTCTGAAATAGCGCCCCCCCCCCCTTGTGGACTGAACCTTTCATCTTCCTCACTTCCAGTCATACACATGCAAACATAAGCTTTGGAGAAATCTTGGATGCAGCAGTAAAACAATTACCAAATTCACCTCCTCTTAGAAAAAGACATAAATTTAAAAGAAGTTTTCTGTGTGAGATATATACAGGCATTCGTGTTTGGGGAAGCATTTACTTGAGATTAGCATGTATGTTAGGATCTTCAGTTACTTCTTCAATGATGAGCGATATGAAGATGTGAGGTCTTGGGGCTGGAGAGATGGCTCAGTGATTAAGAGCACTTGCTGCTCTTGTAAATGACCATTTTTCAGCACCCATATGGTGACTCACAACCACCTGAAACTTCAGTTTCAGGGAATCTGAGATATCTTCTGGTCTTGTTGTGTTATTCTTGCATGGACATGGTGCATAAAAACTCACACAAGTACATACACATACAGAATTAAAAAAAAAAAACTTAAAAGCATATAAAAATCTTCATTTTAAATCCAATAATCTTTCTTGATTAAATGATTTGTTATTTTTGAAATGTTTAGGATTTGCATCTCTTAGGGGCTTTATTCAGTTAGATTATGAATGTTAATTCGGAAGGAATACCCACAGATTTCATATCATCTTCAGTTTGAGATTCAGTGAGGACAAGATTTGGAGTTTTCTTCCTTTCTGGGATCTTAATACAATGTTACAATGGAGATGCACAGCAGCACTGATGGGGGGAATACAGGGGCCTTTCAAGGGACACACATTGCTTGTCCCACATGTTTCTAAAAGGCCATAAATGAAGGCAAAGTATCACCGACAACTACTAGAGGGTGAGACAATTTTCAGGGTATAGGTCTTAGAAGTTCAGACACTGGAGAAATTCCTTGAAATGGATATATAGACCCCAGCCTTTTTCTTTTTGCCTCATAACTGCTATGAGATGAGACGTGATCTCTTCTGTCATGTGCTCCCATCATGGTCTGTTTCAGCCCAGGCATGAGGCCCAATGACAAGTTACCATGGACTGAATCGTCTGAAACTGTGATCCCAGACAAATATTTCCTTATACACAATGGACAGTGTGTTACAATATAGCCATTATTCATTACACCACACAAAAATGGTTAGTGGTCATATTATGGAGACGTTAACTCATGGTTTATCTTAAGGATTATCTTCATAATCTTTCTTACTTTTGTGGAACTTGTGATTCTTTTAGTTCACTTAGTCAAAGACTAAATTATATTCTAAGTTATATTTAATTCTAAATTATATTCAAATTCATTCATCACTCAACATTTTTTCTGTAATTGATGAAAATACACTTTCAAAATTTTCATGTTTAAGAATAAGCTGATTACACTACTGAATTAGAACCAAACCTTATACAACATCAGACATCATGCCTTATATCATACATAAAAGTCCAAGTTGGTGCAACCTCAACCTACGAGGACTTCTACAGAAACACTTAGTTTTTATGAGTGAGGCATGAAGATATAACCATTGTTTCCCAATTAACCTGCTGAAGGCATGAGGTCGCATATACACACCCCCCCATATATGCCTTGGTTATACTTCAGAGAAGGCTTTTGTACAGGTCATAGTTGAAATCAAGACTTTGAATACTTTTAAAGAACTTGGGACAAAGTTAGAAGGAAGTAAGTAAGCTGCACGGAACCTAGAGATGCCCTGCATGTGCATACAGCTGGATCTACTTGAATCAAATTGTTTCCAGTGCTAAAAGTGTCATCTTGGTTCATCTGCAAATAGAGAAGGTAGAACCGATCTGATTAGTTTGTTCTAGGCTCTTCCTAGTGAAGTGCTCCCCCAGATTGGCCTTTGTAGTCCACCACAAAAGATGACACAGAGCACTGGAGTATTGCTCTTCTATAAAGCTCATCAATACCAGCTCTTCTTTGGTATGTTTGGATGGCCTTTGAGACAGGGTCTCATGTTACACAGGCTGGCCTCGAACTCCTGATCACCCTGCCTCCAATTCCCATGTGCTGAGATGTATGTGAGAGCCATTACACACAGTTAATGCAGTACTATGGTTTGAACCTGGGGCCTTTTACATGCTAGGCAAGTGTTCTATCCACCAAGCTATATCTCCAGTCCTACTAGTTTTTCTAAAATGGAAAAAAAGCAGGAAAAAGCACAATGTTTACAAAGGCAGATTAGTTGCTTTTATATCTGAATGCAAACTCTATATTAACTGTGCTATGTTCCTGGGATTAATTTAATCCATTGCATTTTAGTTCTTTTCAGTCATTTAGCTGGCCACTTAACCCAACAAAGAAACACTTTGATCCTCAAGGGCAGGACTGATCGCTGAGTAGTCTGCTACTGCATGCTAAAATACAGGTTCCCTGCAGATATAGCATAAAAATAGCAGTGCTAGGTTATCTTCTAAGGTAAAATAAACATCTTCTAGATTTTTTTCTAAATGCTCATGTCAGCATCTAAGTATTAAAGTGGAAAAGGATGGAAAACCAAAGAAAAAAGTAAATACATCCAATCCCCAATCCTTACACAATTGTCTCAAGGATCATTTATTGTAGTAATTATATAATTTTATTGGATAAATTCTACTTTTAAAGGAAAAGTATAATAGAAAAAAATTTAAAGGATATATCAACATATAACTGATTTTAAAATGAAATAAAATGTAATGGCCTATCACAATATCCCAACTGTTGTTGAATTGCTTATATTATGTTTTTATTTCAGGAAACATGAAAATCTCTTACTATAATTTTTAAGTGACTTGTTTCACCAATATAGTTCACAATTCTTAGGCCACGACTTCTTCCTTCACCTGTGTTGGAATTCTTTCCCTCGTGTCATGGTGACAGTTCCAAATGGAAAGGTGCGCTGAGACTTTTGCACATATATATATTTAGTGTGGGTGTGTGGTCTGGCTTTTTTGAAATAGATGAGGAGGTGGCAGATACTTGAGCAAATCTAAAGACTCCAACGGAGGCATCCTACATGGTCAAAGATCACACCTAGGACCTCCAAATGAACTCTCCAAGCCCCTCCCTCTCTCTCTGGTCTGCTGTCACAGAGAGTTTTAGCTTGACTGGAGACCCTCTTTCTCATCTTCATCTTCTTACGTTTGCAACCAGTATCTTCTGTCCATTAATCACTCTAAAACTATTCTTGAAGTTGCTTGGAGGACCCCAGTGTTAGGTTTCCTGAAGTTCCCAGCACAGGACTACAGAGCGACTAATTCATCATTTCTTGCTATGAAGTAAGTGGCCCTGTTGGAACTGCTCAGCTTAGGAATGAAGATTGATGCTGTAATGTATGGAGAGAAAATGGGAACTGTCCAGGCAGCACCTGGTATGTCATTTCTTAGTTTTGGAAGCTGCAGGCCCTGCACTTCCTATATAATCAGATATATTTATCCCTCTCAGGTCTCTGAGGTGGTTGAAGAATAGATAGCTAGAGTCTCATAGTTAAATTTTGAGTTGTTTAGGAATCAAGAGGGTGTTCTGGATCTAAGAAGATATTTTTAAAATTGTGAAGCAAGTTAGTATGAAAGCTGAGTTAGATATAGAACTTTAAACTCATGGAGATGGTTAGATAGTAGAATGTTAAAGAAAGTCAGGTGCCAAATACATATGGACTGGACATTAGGAATATATGCTAAGCCATACAACTCTCATAATTGTGGCCTATTTATTTCTGTTGTTTTGTATTGTATTTATTGTTATAAGAGAAAGAACCATTTTTTGGACTAAAAGGGAGAGTTGTTGGGGGAAAAAGAAATACCTTAAACTAAAAAAAAAAAAAGAAGGGAAGAGGATGGGGGGTTGAGGGGGAGGAGGGTGGAAGGGTGGGACTGGAGGGGGGCATAGGGAGGGGATTGTGATTGAGATGTAACTTGAAGAAATAAAAAATAAATTATTAAAAAAAGAAATGTGGTTAAAGACAGGAGTCACTTTTATAATCTTACCATGCACAGCATATATCAGACACCGCTTACTGCTAAATAATAAATACGGAACCACGTTTGTTTCTCTGCTTCTTAGCACAGATCCCTACACAGAGAGGGTGACAGGAAGTTTCTGGCAGCCAGTGGCTTTCAGTTAAGTTTCAGAATGGATGGGAAACCTGCAATTTCTAAGCAGTAAGTTATTTGACTTCTGAGTTCAGGAAAAATCTGAAGATGAAGGCTAGCCTAGAAATCCCTCCTTTGCACACCCAAGCTGTTCTTCTTTCAAAAGTCAAAGTGGATGCCAGAATTCCATAGATTTCATTTTTTTCAAGATGAACATTCATATTTGAACATATTTCAGGCCAGATGGTTTACAGTTCATGTATTTGTTGGCGTTTTCCTGCCACAACAACTAAATATTGAAGACACATATTTGTGTTGAGGAGAGCACTTCCAACCATCCCATCTTGCTGCTATTTCATGCTGCGTGCTCACTCATCCGCTCATCCTCAGCCTCCTTTCACAGTGTGCTCCCACGAGGAGAGCTCTGTCAGCTCCAACCATGAGTTACATCCCTTTGATTTAATAGACAGGGTCTCATCCCATCCCCGCCGCAAAGACATAGCTCTTAGAGCAGCCATGAATTTTCTGGTAGCAAATAAGAAAGCAAATGAACATCTCTTGAAATATTCTGTTTTCACCATCCATTTCGACAAGCTAGAAAGTTGACTTTTAATCTGAGCGCCTAATGAGTGGGCTTGCCAAACTGTGAGACTGTTTGGCCAGGGTTCAGAAGACAACAGGGAATTCAAATAAAGGTTATTATTTTTTAATCATCAAGTATGAAAATATCAGCTGCAGAAAGCATTGGGCATTGGTGATGCAGGATGGGATTGTCACTCACCAGGTTGGCTAGGACCTGTCTTCCAGGATGAATGTGTTCATTTCTCCGTTGTCATCACAAGTACAATTGATATCATTCTACCTGACTCTTACTATTTGTGTTATTAGAATTTAAAGGCTCCTTTTTTTTGATGACAAAGACTGAATGAAAGTAATACACTTTTTAAAATAAGAAAAAGTCTACAATTAGCATTAGAATTGTCAGCCCATGGCACAGGATATGTAGCCAGAAAAATACCCATTAATATTTTCTTTTGTGTATGGAGCACACAGTTTGAATGAAAATTGCTGGGAATCATGATTCAGAAGAACTGAGGGAAGCCTTGGGGCTTGTGTAGTGCCAGGGAAGTCAAGGCGCCACGTTAAGATTGTTTTGCTGACTAGTGAAGTAATGGGACTAGAACATACATGCTCAGTATTCCATCCTGTGTTGTTGTTGTTTTTCCCATTGTAGTATCCCAATTCTTGCTTTTGTGGTTCTGCAGTCTAGAGTGTACATGGATGAGACAATGGGCAAAGAGCACAATCCTGGTCCCAGGTTATGGAGCCGGAGAAGCACTCCTATTCTCCAAAGTCCTGGAGAGCAGATATTTTGGAAGGTTTCCTAGTTGCCAAGTATTTCAGATATGTAATAGTGAGAAAAGGTCATAGGTGAGTTTCGTGCCCGTTGTTCCCAAGCCCTGGACTCAGATGTCCTGCCTGGCTGTGCTATTTTAAAGATAGGTGCAAAGGACCCAGGTGACAACTTACCTGATGACATCACCCTTACCTCCGGCTTCTGGCATGCTGAGATGTTATGATGGCCTGGCTGATTAACTTAGGCCAATAAAGAAAAGTTGTGCCCTGGAAAGACAGGGTCAGTCATTGACTATTCTGTTCTCCTTCCCTGACAGCATAGCTTTTCAGAGAGAGTTTAAGTTTAATGTCAAATTTTGAAAAGTTCTATCTAAAAGTGATTTTCACAAGGAGGAATCAGATTTTTTAGGACAGTTGACCTGACAAAATGCCTTCTCCCTAATAGATAATTTAAAACTAAAATTTATTTTCCTACTTTTATATTTTTTTAGCAATTCTTTTGGCCAAGAGGAAGAAATATTGCATAAGACCAAGTTACAGTGTATTTTAGAGAATGAATATTCAACAAGAGCATTGGATTCCTATAATTATGTTGACACTCAAGTGTGTTAGTTATAGTCCCTTCTGATGCCTGGTCTTATTTCTGCCTCCTTTCCCAGGTGTTCAAAACTGTCCCAGTCAATTTAATTATTACAGGACCACAGGAGATACAAAACCAACTGATCATAGCTGTAGCCCTGGCATTTTTCCCTCGAGTCTCTTCCAGGAAGTGAGGCACAGGTAGAGCCTTGTGCACATCAGTTCATTCATTTGCATTTGTTGTAATTTCAAAAAATGTGTAAGTCATAGGAAAATTCAGAAAGTTGGATAAGAGAATTAGCTTCTCCCAGGGATGAGCCTCCTTATTGTTTGTACAATACAATGTGAACTTGTCTTATTGTTTGTCCAATACTGTGTGGACTTGTTAGCCTTGAAACGGTATATATACCACCAACAAAAATGGCTTCAGCAGATTGTAGTCACACACACACACACACACACACACACACTGCATATGTGACAATATTCAAAGCAAAAGAGACTATCAACAACTCGAGAGTGATGCATCATTGCAAGGGTTTGAGGAAGAGTAATGGGAGAGACAGGATGCAGGAAAGGGAGGTGAGAAACTGATAAAATTATATTTCAATTAAAAACATATTCAAAAAGTAAAACATAGGAAAAAAGGAGCAGAGAAGACAACAACAGCAACACAAAGGCTGATAGAGCAGTCTTGACTTTGAGCTCTGTGGGAAGCCTACTGGGGGTTCAGTCAGGGGTTGACAGATGGCAGAGGCCAGGAGGGCTCCTCCCACTTGGAAGACCTCAGTTTTGCTCATAAGGGTTTCAACTATTTGTGTAAGACTCACCACATTACAGAACACCATTGGCTTCTCTCAAAGTTCATTGACTTAAAGGGAAATCACCTCAAAATATTACTGTTAGGGCAACCTCTATAATACTGGTGGATCAAACAACTGGGTACTATAGCTTGGTTAAGTTGGCATGTGTTACTAATGCTCCCATAGCCTTAATCCCCTTCACGGATCTGTCTAAACCAGTAGTTCTCAACCTGTGGGTGGAGACAACCTAGGAGTCAAACGACCCTTTCACAGGGATCACCTAAGACCATTGGAAAATGCATATATTTACATTATGGTTCATAACAGTAGTAAAGTTACAGTTATGAAGTAGAAACAAACAATATTTTAGGGTTGGGGGGTCACCACACCATGAGGAACTGTATTAAAGGATCACAGCATTAAGGAGGTTGAGGACCACTTGAAACACAAGCTTTTCTGCGAGATTTCTGTACCTGAACTAATTTTAGCCTACATTGAAAGGTGTTAAAGGGAACTGTGGTAGCTTAAGGACTAGCAATGCTACACAGGGCTGCAGTGAGGGCCTCAGCGTTAAACACTCATCTAAATTAAACCAGGGAGAAGAGATGCAAAAGAGTCTTCCAGGCCTGGAAACAGCAGGAGTGGAGGGGATTGTCACAAGTGTAGTTAAGGCGATGGCAGGGAGTGTAGGAGAAGACCCTGGAGAGGAAGCTAGGGCTTGGCTATTGACGCCTCTAATGAGTTTTCTTGAGTTCTCTTCTAACAAGTTACCATAAAGATTGCAGCTTCAAACAGAAGTTTGTTTGCTTGCTTTTTAGTCTGTTCTGGAGATTTGAAGTCCAAACAGGAAGGCATCAGCAGGATTGGTTCTGGGCTCTGATGGGGAATCTCCTCCCAGCGTCTTTGGGAGCCTCCATCGGTTGCCAACAGTCTTTGGTGTTCTCCTGTGTGTCAGCTAGCTCTGTGTTGCTGTGACAAAACCTCCACCACAATCCACTGTTAAAGAGGGAAAGTTTATCTCAGTGTACGATCATCTGGCCATGCTACTTTGGACTGTGGTGGCAGTTACATCATCGTGACAGTGGGGACATGGGATAGAAAGGTCTGTTAACTTAATTGCTGCTGAGAAAGATAGAGTGAGAGAGAGAATGACACACACACACACACACACACACACACACACACACACACACACACACA
>CAJQZJ010034140.1:1443988-1457703 GCA_907164525.1 Lophiomys imhausi
TGTGTGTGTGTGTGTGTGTGTGTGTGTGTGTGTGTGTGTGTGTGTCTGCGTGCACACATGCATGTGCAACATGTAATGCGTGCGAGTGCCTATGTATAAGCTAATTTGACTAATGATGAGTCACAATTCATCGCATCTGATGATGATCCATGGCTCACCTGTCTTGAGTAATTAATAAACTTTCACTTATTTGCAAATGTAAAACTCTTTATTGTGCAGTTAACTTAGGAGAAAAATGTAAACTTTATGCAAATTGCCCCACTAAATCATTATTTGGGTTTATGTCATTGTAACTATTCAGTTTGGGGTCATTTAGGAAGATAGGACAGAAGTGTCATTCAGGTTCAGGGTTAGCTTAAGCGAAATTAATTGTCTGTCAAATGCTTTATCTGAATTATGCTGAATCTGTGGATTAAAACTTTCCATGTTTGGTTAACCTAATCTATGAGGAACAGCCAAGTTTGGAAGTTCACAGCAGGGTACCCATGATTAGTCTCCAGAAGTACAATATACTTTCTTATTTACTTTTTGCAAGACAGCGTCTTTGGATCTCAGTATGTAAACCAAGCTAACTCTGAACTCTTGCTCCCCTTGCTGCATTGGCCTCTCCAGTGCTGGGATTGTAAACTTTCACTATCATTGCCCAGTCATCATTTACTATTGAGTTTTATTTATGTTTTTCCCTTTTGTATTTCCAGTCGCGATACTTCTGTGGGGTGGGTGGGAGATAAGTGATCTTTTACAAGTAGAAGGTAGCCAAGCTAGGTACACAGTCAAAAGAGCCAACAGCTTAAGTTCTTATAAAACTGGCCATACTTTTACCTTCTGCTTAGCATTGGCTAACCTTAGTTTTACTTTGACTGAAGCATTCACCTCGGGAAGATTCCAGAGCCTTTTAAGAGGTTAAACCTAATAGTTACCCTATTAGACTTGACTGTATTAAGATAATTTACATCAATTCCAGGGCGAAATGGAGCTCATGAACAGAAAAACATGTTATTATGTATAAAATCCCTGTGTTGTTACTCTCTCCTGTTGTCCCTCCTGAGAGTGTCAAGTGTTAGCCAAGGGAGCAGCTTAATCTTCTAAGCTGAAGATGGTACCAGAGAAATCTACATAACAAACTCTCTATATAGCTTTATCACTGATTTTTTTTGCCTTCTCCATGTGCTTTCCCATAATTGGCTATCTCTGTCCCTTCATTCCCCTGCAATTGTATTTTAACTATCTTAAAAAAAACCTGTGTGTGTGTGTGTGTGTGTGTGTGTGTGTGTGTGTGTGTGTGTGCGTGCACGCTCACTAGCATATGTGCATTGCACAAGAACACATGTGAAGGTCAGAAGACAACCTTGGGCATCGACATCATCTACCTTGTTTGGGGGGAAAGGTCTCTGTTGTTTTTATGCTGTGTACTGTGCACTAACTGGCTTGTGAGTTTCTGGAGCCCCCGCTGTTTCTGCCTCCCACCTGCTCACAGAAGGATGAGGGTTACAGACATGAGCTACTGTACCAAGGTTTTATGTGGGCTCTGGGAATCCTCCTTGGCAGCTTTTTCCCTATTTGAGTCGCCGCCCTTGTTCATGTATTGTTCTTTGTTGAAAATGCTCCACAGGCCAGAGGTTTAAGGTGTGCTTCTGAGTGGCTCATTCTCTGAATTTTTCCCCCAGGTATATATGAAATGTACATGTTAATAAAAGTTGTTTGTTTTCCTCTTGTTAATCTCTCTTTGTCAGCTGCAGCTGAGAACTTTTTCTTTGCCTGGGTGTTGACTGTTGACTGGAAATCCATGTTTCGTCTATGAGATAACCAGAACGATCCCTTAATCTCCCGTCTACAGCAGTGGACAGGTCCTTTAGCACGGCTGTAAGTCTGAATCATGTTTGAAATTAAAAACAACCGCAGCAAAAATCCCCAAACGGATGTCGATCGAATTACAAAATTTATTAGATCAAAGTTTTTGTTATTTTCTCTGGCCATCATTATATTACTTCTTCAAACATTTTAAAATGACTCTAAAACCGATCCATGGTTGAAAATCTCTAGCAAAGAAAGCTTTCATTTAAAAGAAATCCCATCTCTTGTCTGCATGGGAACTTTGACCTACTGAAACTATCTAAGGAGGAACCCGTAGTCCATGCATTCATCCTCCCTTTTCTTTGTAAGCTATGGCATTGGGTTTACAAGCTGCTGTAGCACACATCACCATAACACTAAAGTACACAACTGCATGTTTATTTGCTTCTTTATTTTTGATTAAACTACAGCTTCCTTTTGTGTCCATTTAATTTCTGCTGATTGCTCTCCCCCAGTTCCTTCATGCACTCTTTTTTTTCTTCTATTCATTAAATGCTGCGGCCGTGAGTATCTGGAATCCTTTTTCTTCCAATGCTGCATGCTCTCTGCTGGCATTCTCAGTCATACCTATGGGTTCCTGAACATGCTGGGGACCTCTGTCTCTATCTGGGTTCCAAAACTTCATCATGAACTCTAGATTTTGAGTTATCAGTTTTGTTATTGCCACCATTGTGAATCTAGATCAGTTCCTGACACATAGAAGGCGCTCACGTATTTTTCAAATAGAATGAATGTCCTAATGGGCAAACAAGGACGTTCACACAAAGTGGATCTCATTCTGCAGGTGAAGAGATCATTGAGAAAATTTGAATCAACAGACCTAAGCAGTCAGGGTATATTTTAGAAATGAACTTTAGCCACAGATTAGCATAAGGATAATAGAGGGGACTGATCATAAAGGGATAAGACTAAGGCAAAGCAAACACTCAATGCAAAGGGGGCTAGATGCTGTCTTCAAATTTACTACATTAGGAGACAGCTTATTTTGAGATGAAGAAAATTGAGAATGTACACATAAGAAAAAGCTCTCTCTCTCTCTCTCTCTATATATATATATATATATACATAAAACATTAAGTCTCTCTTTTCTCTACCAGAAAATCTTTAAAATGTCAATTTAATTCCTAGAGCCCAGACACTTAACCTAAGAAGATAGAAGTGAAATGCTCTTCCTCTGCAATCCTGTCTTGTTTACCAGGCACTGAGTTAGCTATTTCACATGCATTGTGTTATTTATGCTCACGGTGGCCTATTAGAACTGACTTTATTACCATCCTTATTTTATTGCCTAGGAAAATTAAAGTTTAGAGAGAGACCTATGAATTTGCATGAGGTTACAAGCAAGTTGGTCTTGGAGCACTAACCCCAAGAAGAAATTAGGGGTTTGAATTGTTTGGAGAGCAGAAAACCAATTCAAATGCCAAAGCAATGGAACTTAGTATCATGAAGAAGGGATGGAAGAGGAAGAAGCTGGCATGGTAGGTTGCCATTCTGGTCCTGTTCATCAGCTTTTACAGAGTTATTGACCAGAGGTTTCAGTTTTTTTAAAGTTAGCTGATCCCACATAGAGCTTAGCATTTTATGGCATGCTTCACTGATGTTTTAGGAAGTCTCTGCTTCCACCTTCATATTGTTGTTTTCAATTATTCAAATCATGAAAATCAGGTCAATATTCTAAGGTGTAGATTACTCCCTCTTTCACGAACTTTCTTTTATAATTTCAGGCAACATGGAGACCTTATTTTTGAGAATGTATATTATCTACCTCTAAAAATTTAGGCAGGTAACCAGAAATAGTGGAACACAGGTTTAAGTGGACGGAAATTGAGAACTGTGAAGGTCACTGGCCAGAGGATCAGCTGATGACTTGGCAATGTTTTGGTCTGAATGGTTATGCCTCTCTCCTGAGTTCTTAGGTTGAAGTTCTGTACCCCACCCCCAAGTGATGGTATTAAAAGGTAAGGCTTTTGAGACTTTATCAGTTAAAGAAGTAGAGCTTTCATGGGTGGGACTAGGACCCGTATAAGAGAGACCCTAGAGAGCTCCCTTGGGCCTACCATCATGTGAAGCTTGAGAAAAGATAGTCTGTGCAAAGACGGCTCTCACCAAATGTGAGATAGGCTGGGGCCATGGCTTTGGATTTCCTAGCCTCCAAAACAATAAGAAATATATTACTCTTGCCCATAAACTATTGCGCAATGATGTTTTGTTCTAGCAGTGTGAATGAATGAAGACTGGGAGCTAATTAACTGTTTTGTGCTATGCTTTTCTCAGCTGTAACGTGAGGAGCTCAGTAAGTATAAAGTTGAGTGAACACTATACACAGTAATGCACACACATGCTCAACACCTGACCACCCGAAAGCTCTAATCGGATGTTGGGTGACTTTACCTTGGTAACAATTGTCCCTGTCTGTCTCCTGTTCTCACAGTGTTCTTCATACTTGCGTGCTTCCGCTTTGCAGAAACAATGCAGTTATCTCCAGGGCAGGGGAAGCATTCAGCACATCTGGCAAATTGCTAAATCCCCAATAAATGCCGAGCAAATGGATGGTCTGCGCTCTTCTTTTGCTTGTATCTCGTAGCATATTATTGGATCTGCATCAGGCACTTCATAAGCATTACTTCAGGGTTTTGAAATTATTCAAAAAATGATGTGTACGGTCTCATGCTTGATTAAGTTAATTGAACGGAACTCCAAAAATACTGTAAGCAGAGAGACTCTCTAAATTTCATGGCAGCAGGGTACTGTGCTGGAAACTTGTCTTCTTGATACCATCGCTGGATGAGTGAACGGAGCCATTTAGACGTCATTTCCTTCACATGTGGAGCACTGCTAGTCCTACAAGGGTAAAGTGGCCTAGTTTGTCCAGGGGGTGTAGGGGCTGTAGAGGCGTCTCAGTGGTTAGGAATGTGTACTGCTCTTGAAGAAAACTGAATTCTGTTCCCAGAACCCATGTTAGACAGCTCACAGCTACTTAAGCCTCCAGTTCCAGGGGCATGTGCTCCCCTCTTCTGAACTCTGCAGACATGACACTTACAGAGAAAGGATTCTCAACCCTTGAGGCATGATCCCCTTAGTGGGGGAGGAGGGGTAGAACAATCTTCTTGTGGGAGTTGCCTAAAACCATCAGAAAACATTGATATTTACAATATAGTTCATAAGGATAGCAAAATTACAGTTATGAAGTATCAATGACAATAATTTTGCAGTTGGGGGGGGGGTCACCACAACATGGAGGACTATATTAAAGAGCCACAGCATTAGGGAAGTTGGGAACTACTGGCATACACAAATACACACATATACACGTAATTGAAAAGTAATAAAAATAAATGGTTAAAAAACAAACAAGAGGTGACAAAGAAGAATTCCTTCTTGTCTTCTTTGTTTTCTTTCTTTGTTTCTCCCTCTCTTTCACCTTGCATCTGTTCTCCTAACACAACCCTTAATCCACGAATGAAACCATGTGCCTATTATGTACAAGGCGCCATGTCCACTTGGAAATCTAAGTAGGAACATGAAGGAATTAGAAGGAATAAGTCACCATCACTATCTTAAGCTGCTCTTTATAGAGGAGGGTTCAGGCCAGAGGAGAGTTCAGGTCGGTAACTAGACAATCATAAAGCAGTTTGCAGGAAGAAAACACATGTGTTGTAGGACCAACATGAGAACCACTAGCCAGATTTATGACAGTTTTCTGTCATTCAATATGTAGTCAAGATGTAATTCTTTGAGTGTGCTGTTAATATGTAGTACCCATAATGGTGACCTTCAGTTTAGAATGTGGCTGGGGCATCCTTTCTATTTTCTTCTGACATTATACATCTGATTTCACTGAAATTTAGTACACAATTACTTCAAATGAGTGGCCATAAAAGTCCATAAAATCAAGTGACCTTTGAAAATATAGCAAAGGTAAAAGGTTAAGAATAGATAGCTAGAGTCTCATAGTTAAATTTTGAGTTGTTTAGGAATCAAGAGGGTGTTCTGGATCTAAGAAGATATTTTTAAAATTGTGAGGCAAGTTAGTATGAAAGCTGAGTTAGATATAGAACTTTAAACTCATGGAGATGGTTAGATAGTAGAATGTTAAAGTCAGGTGCCAAATACATATGGTCTGGACATTGGGAATGTATGCTAAGCCATGTAACTCTTATAATTGTGGCCTATTTATTTCTGTTGTTTTGTATTGTATTTATAGTTATAAGAAAAAGAACCATTTGTTGGACTAAAAGGGAGAGCTGTTGGGGGGGGAAAGAAATACCTTAAACTTAAAAAATAAAAAGGGAAGAGGATGGGGGGTTGAGGGGGAGGAGGGTGGATGGGACTGGAGGGGAGAGTAGGGAGGGGATTGTGATTGAGATGTAACTTGAAGAAATAAAAAAATAAATTAAAAAAAAAGGTTATTGTCATCACTCTCTACGAATCAGTTCATTGTCAATACTTCAGGCTCTGGTGTGAAGTATTGGAAAATTTACTTAAAGCAATGGCATTGCATGATTGAGCCATTTCTTTGCCCCGTCATAGTATTTCATAGATAGAACACTATAGTATTTCCAGATGCACACATACTAATCAGTTTTGGATTTGCCTATCTTACTTTTTAAAATTAATTTATTATTCAAGTTACATCCTACATGATCATAGAGGTAGCAGGGAAAGAATTGCAAATTGTCTAAGAACATTTGTTTATCTGGATGCAGTTTTTCACTCTCTATCATGTTTACCTCTTACTTAACATTTTAATGTGTGCTATTATAAATAAACATCACTGAGCATTCATTGTTATTACTGGAGAACTCCCATTACTGTATTTGACTTATTAAAAGTGAAGAGCTATATATGTACTTGTGTTGCTGCTGTATGATGAACTGCCAGCTTGGTGTCATTATAGTGGCCGCTTATGGGAAGTGTGATAATTATAATGCTACTTTAAACCACAAGAAGAGTTCTCATTGGGACCATAGAGTATTAACAAGGGTTGCATTCATTAAGGATTTATCAGCTTTTCCTATCTGTTGTGAATTAGATATCCATACATTCATTTACATAAGACATCAAAATCAATTGATTCAGGATATTCAAACAAGGCCTTTCAAATCTCAGAGTTGTTATATGCATAGTTGAAGGCAGAACAGCTCTAAGTCAAATTTAGCAAAGCATCCACAATTTTTACCTTAAGTGAAAACAGAAGATGGACATCCAAAAATAACACCTTCAAAAGGACAATTTTGAGGAAAGAGAAGTTGTAAAAGTTAGTCCTGTGAACAGTCTGCTAAAAAAAAAAGAAAAGAAAATGGCTAATGTTTTTATCACAACAAGACAATTTGAATGTCAGCTGGCTTCATTAAACAATATTCATAATGGATTTTCTTATGATGATCATGGGATCATTCAAGTTATCATTGAGGTATGTAAAATAATTCCACATAAAACTGTCTTCCACCCATGCCTTTGCTTTTTGAGGTCTCAATTACCTGAAGTGAACCATAGTCCAAACACAATAAATAAAAATTTAAAAAGTAAACAATTTATAGCTATCAAACTATATTCTGTTATGTATATCATAATGAAAACACTGCCCTACTTTGTCCTATCCAGTATGTAAATAAGTCCTCTGGCCAGTGTGTCCACACTGTATATGCGCTATCCATCTGCTTAACATTTACCATTGACTGTTGAACAATCACTAGGCTTGTGTTTAAGTAACCCACGCTTCATGTAATAATGGTCCCGATGTTCAAATGTTGTAATGCAAAGGGGGGCATCAGATTGTGAAACATGGAAGAAGAGATTCTGTTACCATACTACAACAAAGCTATAGAGGACAGAGGAAAACAAGCATATTGCATATATAGGATTTGGTACTTTATGTGGTTTCAGGCTAAACAGACTTCATGAAATGCACCTACAGATGCCTGTGTTTACTGTGCATGCTTCTTTGGTTTACTTGATCATATGGATACTATGCAGTCGGGGAGAAAATAGCGTCATAGTGGAAACCAAAATTTTGCATTCTTCCTTAGTCTTTCCCTCATTGCCCCATTCAGACTCTCCCATGTGAAATACATGTGCTAGGCTATGTTATTTTTCAGGTCCCCTCCATCTCCCATGTTCTATAAGCAGGGGAATGGCTAGGATGTCAACATAGAAATTTGAAAATGCAAAATCCCAAAGTCTTGCTTGCTCAACTCTCTTCTATACTGTAAGGGTGTCCGGCATGGACTAGTTTTTTTTTTTTTTTTTTTCATGGCAGCATGACTTTTTGCAGAGGGGTTAAGAAAAACTGTCTTACTAGAAATATTAAAAACTACAGTCTATTTAAAACAATTAAATAATAAGTCTATGTTGTGCTCTTGTATTTGCATTTAGAATAAAATAGCTATTTAATCTGTGTAACAATTGGAAGCTAATGATGGTTAAATCACCTAATACTGCCTGATACCCATGCATATTAATCTGAAATTTAACTCCATTTATAGGAAGCTTGGTGTCTCGAGGCATTTGCATTAGATCTCTTCTAGAAAATGATTTAAAACATTCTGACACTAAATTCTTCTTGACATTGGAGACTGAGTTTCAAAGTGCGAGAAAATTTCATATTAGATCATAAATCTTCTCTATGGGAACTTCTGTTTCTTAGATTCTAGAACTTGGTTTATGCTTCCAAAAAACAATTATACTAATAAAAATGTCTAAGCAGAAGATAAGCGGAAGGAGCAAGTACATTATAAGCCAAAACAGGATTTTTTTTTTTCAGCAGAGAGGAATAGATACCTCCTTGGCATTCACCATTATAAAACACAAGATTAATGCAGTTCTCAATAAGAAGGCTAAGTGCATAAAATAAAAGCACACAACCATTATCCATCTCAATGGATATGCCTCCAACCTACGAATTCCAACAATCCATAAAAAATACATGATGTTATTAGGTAGTGGAAGCTCGCAATATATTGTCCATAACTTATTTATATAAACTGCCTTGAGAAGCAGTGTTTAACTGCTGGCTCTGCAGACAGGAGATGGGGCTCAAGTGGTTGTTTACAAAATCTGAGAGTAATCCACAGATTTATGCAAGTGCTGCCCAAAAGGGTAAGAAACTTGGGACACTAACCTCTCTGTCACGAACTGTTGGACCAGTTCTCAGTCTCCCCCAAAGTTTATGCTGATCTCACCAAACAAAGTATCTTGGCATTTTTTGTTCTAGCCTCTGAAGTGGGTTGCTTACCAGATTGGTCTCATTTGTGAATCTAGTAAGTTAGGGTGGTGGTTTAAATGAGGATGGCCTCCATAGGATCATATATTTGAATCCTTAGTCCTCAATTGGTAGAACTGTTTTGGAAGGATTAGAAGGTGTGGCTTTGTTGAAGGAGGTGTGTCACTGGGACTGTGATTTGAGATTTCCAAACCCCACCCATTCTCAGTTCTCTCTGCCTTGTCATTGTGTCTTAAGGTATGAGCTCTCTGTTTCTGCTCTAGTGCCATGACTGTGTGCCTGTGGCCATGCCCCTTGCCATGATGATCATGGATGTAACCCTTTGGAACCATGAGCCCCAAATTAAATGCTTTATTTTATAAGTTGCCCTAGTAACCAGGATAGTTAGCCAACTTCAGTCACTGGGTCCTGAATCTTGATTTTCAATGTTTGTGGGTTCCTAACAGAGAGAGCACATGAATCCTGAATGAAGATTACAATTTAACTATTACTCCAGTTTTTATTTAAGTAATCAAAACAAGGAATAATGCCAAAAGAAAGCTTATAAAAATAAATAAGTATTTGTGCAAAGACCTGATTTGCAGTATTGATTTCTTCAACTGCATTTTAAAATAGAGATTCAAAGTGTCCCATTAGGACATAACAGGCTGTCATTGAACTTTGAGCAGGGACGTGTTCTCTAATGAATTGATAGGGATAACACTCATTTTTAAAAACAGATCATCAATTAATAGGGAAGTTAGATCATCTCTTTTCTTGGGATACCATGCAATTGATTTCTCAAAGGTCACCAATGAACTCCTTCAAGTGAATTGAATTTAAAATTTACTTTAGCCTGAAAGGGCATTGAAGTTCAATAGTCTAAATCAGGAATTAACAATTAAAGTTCTCATCTCATCTTGTTTTTTTTTGTTGTTGTTGTTGTTTTGTTTTGTTTTTTTTTTTTTGTTTTCTGGCAGATGGTGACATGAGGGAGTTCATGGATGCCCAGTGTTAGCAAGGGCTGCAAACTTCTGCCTCTGTTCATAATCAGGTATATTTTCCTTGCATTTGTTACAAAATGTTTCTGTTCCTGTTTTAATTGTCTAAAATATGCCTTGAGGATTTAAAAATTATCACTGTATAATTTATGCTCCAATCTTGTAAGCTATTTAGAACACCTTCCTTGCCAAATCCAATTGTATAAGGGCAGTGAATAATTTTCAATTTTAACTATTAGTGTTTCATTGTGTTTCCAGCTTCACATATGTACCCTGTGCCTACTGGATGCTCTCACCTACCACCTCCCTGCTGTTCCTAGACACCTTCTCCTATCTTCTCTCTCACATTCATATTCATCTCCATTAGTTTTGTTTTGCGACCTACCAAAATTAACCAAGACCATCTGTAAGACCTTGGGTTTGGAGCTATCTGTTGGAGTCTGGTGGGCTCAGAAGGGTGTACACAGCTAAAGGCAATGATTTCTACTTTCTCTTAGAATCTATTAGTAGAGAACAGGCAATCTTAACCAACAATACAACACCCATCAGAAAAAATCAATATATGAATCCAGAGGAGCAGACTCTAGTCAGAGATATTCCAACTTGATAGGTCAGAGCGAAGACCTTGCAGGTTGTAATTTATAAAAGAAAGAAAAAAGCAATGTGTACATATGTACATATATGTGTATGTATTTTCATATATGTCTAACAGCATGATTTTCACGTAATAGTGAACCATGGGAATTTTAAAACATCAAAGCGTGTGAACTTACTTCTCTGCAGGCTACACTGACTCATTAACTCAAAGAACATTTTATTTTAGAGCTGATCCTCCTCTTCTCTGGGCCTACTATTTTTTTTTTTTAATCTTCTATGTGTGGATAATAACTTAACTCTTAGGGTTGTTGTGAGGATTAAATGTGTTAATATATGCAAAGAGCTTACTAATGTGCCTGGAAGATAGCAGGCATTATAAAGGAGGTTGAATGATTATCATTGTTATTATTTTGAACACAATTCAACAGTCCTCCTGAGGATATTAAAGAGTGCATTCAGACTGTCTGATTTGCAGACCCCAATGACTGCATGGAGAGCAGATAATTTTTGAGACCTTTGTATGACAAACCCTTTTACAGCTTAAGTGGACAGGCGAGTGAATCCTCTGTTGAGTATAGAAAAGTCCCTCAGAAAGTGGGAGAATTTAAGAGTTCTGACTTTACTTGGCCACGGGGCCATGGGAGTATGTGATTTTGAATAGGTCATAAATATGTTTCAGAATTTCTCCATATCTAAAGTGAAGGTGTAGAAAAATGTCATCCCTAAGAGTTCAATAACTTCGATGGTGATTTGGTACCATGGATACCAGAAGAATGTGAACAAGATACTGCTTACAAGCACTGTGTGGAAAGGGTCTTAATGCCTTCCTTCATGCAAAGGGAAGAGTGAATAACAGGTCCACCGCAGGTCTCCAGATTTTTATTTTGTAGCTGATCACCTGACTTCTGTATTGAAAACCTCTTTAGGAATCTGTCTGAGATCTTTGAAACTCAAAAACAATTTTAGATACACTTAAACTTACTCTTTAGTATGTGTGATGATTTGAATGAAAATGGTCCCCATAGACTCATAGAGAGTAGTGCTATTAGGAGGCCTTGTTAGAGGAAGAGTGTCACTGGGAGTAGCCTTTGAGGTGTTAGATGCTCAAGCCAGGCCCAGTGTCACTCTGTCACTCTCTTCCTGCTGCCTGCTAATCCAGATAAAGAACTCTCAGCTACTCCTCCAGCTCTATGTCTGCCTGTGTGCTACCATGCTTTCCCCCCATGATGATAATGCTCTAAATCTGTGAACTGTAAGCCAGACCCAATTAAATGTTTCCTTGTTAGAGTTGCCATGGTTATGACATGAAGGCGTATCTTTAAGCTACTTATTAATATATCTATAAACACCTTCCAACCCACTAACCCAAGGCACATTATAAAGGATACCAAGATGAAGACATCCTCAGGCACTGGTCCTTAGAGGCAACTGGTGAGCAGTCCATACAAAGTAACCAATGCCAAAGGAATACCAGCAACAGTTGCAATCTGTCTGCAGGAACACCATAATCAGCAGAAACTGCAGTGTAACTACTGCCTAATAAACCCGCCTGGTTTTTCTGAACCCTCCTCTTGGCAGATACACTGCCGCAGCACAATGCAGCCTTGGCCTGGATGCTACAGCTTCTGCCCGTCCGGTCCCGCTGAATCTCCATGAGGCAGGCTCTGCTCTGCTTGGCTGGCCTCGATCTTGTTGCCCAAGGCTTCCACCCATCCAGTCTCTCTGAATCTTCATGGGTCAGGTGTTGTGCCATGGCCTCTTCTGCTTACCTGGATTTGCTTGGGTCAGGTGCCGCCTTCCATGGCCTTGGTGGGTGGGGATTTCAGGGCTCCAAACCGAGGCTTCACCTGGCCTTAGCCCAAACTGTGCTCAGTCCAATCTAGGCCAAAATCTTTCTAGCATGTCTTTCAAAGTGAGGCAGCGATGAGAAGAAATGCCAAGCAAAAAGCCCTCTTGAGTTTCCGGGCCTTCCTTTTTATACACTCTCTCTAATTATGCATCAGGATGTTTTCTCATTGGTCAGCCTTATGCCTTACTCCCGAGGTACACCTGTTCCAAGATCACTCGATTTCCCAGGTGTTCCCCACAGTTGCAAATCATTGGGCTGATTTGTACATCACTTTTGAGCCTGTTTTTCAGAAGCCTTACGTATTCATTCAGCATAACTGTGTTTCCAAAGAAATCTAACCCTCTACTACAATGGTGTCTACTCACAGTGATAGAAACCCTAACTGAGACAGTGTGTCCATGTGTATCAGTTTCTGTTGCAACATTATAATACTCTTATCAAACCTATTAGTAGCTTTCCAATACTCAATTTAGGTTTTATCTTCTGATTTAAAAACTAAAGGGATGGGCCAGCTATGCACACTTGCATTGCCAGCACCCAGAAGCCAGGGCAGAAGGATTTGGGGTTCAAAGACAACCCAAGCTATATAGTGAAATCCTTATTCAACAAAGAAAACATCTGTCCCCACCAATCACTTTTTCTTCTCTAGAAACCAACCAACAATGATTATAACAGCAATAAAAACTAAATGAGTGGAATGTGCATGGCAGAATTCCTTGTACTCTGTGAATACCAAGGGAATATTGGTGGACAGTCTAGCTCTTGTTAGGGAGAGACATATTTAAAGACAGTCGAGGAGTCAAAAGGGCTGATGGTGCTATTTACTGAGTGGATCCTGTCCATGTTGGTGAGTAAGGTGGAGTTCTAATAAGCAGTATGATTAGATGCCTTACGCTTTTAATAACATCAACATTCGCTGTATGTTTGAAAAAGAGTCACAGATGTTGGAAGGTGGAAGGGTGGACTCTTTGAATTTGTCCCACTTTCCACCATCCAATCAGAGGGTTGTACTTCCACAGATTCTGGGGGATAGTTTGTGTCCTGGCACTCAGAGACCTCTGAAATGGAATTAGTTTTTCCTTGCTCGAGTATGGATTTTTGTAAAATGCCAAGTTCCGTTTAATTATACAAGGAAACCAAACCACATTTCTTAATCAGAATATTGTGTGTGTGTGTGTGTGTGTGTGTGTGTGTGTGTGTGTGTGTGTGTGTG
>CAJQZJ010034140.1:1457713-1499236 GCA_907164525.1 Lophiomys imhausi
GTGTGTGTGTGTGTGTGTGTGTGTGTGTGTGTGTGTGTGTGTGTGTGGTGGGGGGATAGAATTATTATAAGTAGTATTGAGTTTTAATATGAGACTCCTGAAGAGATGAAACAGGCCCAAGTAGTCTTTAAGCCTCTGGAGGGTAACAAGACAGTAAACTTGACATCGTACAGTATCTGACATACTGTGGTATTTGACATCCGGTGAATCATTATTTACATTTTATCCAAAAACATTTACCTGAGAAAAGGTCATGACGTTAAATTTGGAGACATTTACAGCAATTGCCAAATGTTTACTATCTACATGAATGTCATGCTTCTCAGTCAAAAGCAGGTTGATGTGCTAAATGTCAATTACTTCGACTTGTTTGATAGTAGCACAGATTGCCAAGCAGCATAAAAGGAAGTTTAATAAATATTATATACACTGCTAACCGTTAATCTCGGCTAGTGGAGGCTCAAGTTTTACATATAGAGGATTTATGGCAAGAAACAGCTTAGGACACTAAAACCCAATTATTGCTATCCCGGATGGCAGCCCCTATCATTAGCCCCTGGTAGCTCACCTCTTCTCTTCTGCTGTGGCTGTCACCCTTGTGGAGGCATTGGAGGGATGGAATTATTTCAGGAAATAGCACTTTGATGTTTCTTTGCTTTTTTTTTCTGGCTCTTTTATAGAATTAGCAAGCAGAGGGGGATTACCAGAGTTATCTTTGTTGGAAATTGAATTGTTCCATTTTTCTCTCCAGTTATAAAGCATAACGACATTTTTGCAGCAATCTCTAAACCATTAAGAAACAGGACAGAAATGTAAGGGAGTTCAATGCCACCAGTGGAGGAGGAGGGGGAGGAGGCAAGGACTGCAGTGCCACCAACAAGGAGGCCATGACAGATGTAAAGCAGTGTCTGGCATTGCTTATCAGCTCGGAAGCACAATGGCTGCAAGTTATGAGTTCTTTTCTTTTCCTTCTAATAGCAAAATGTGTGTGTGATGAAGGGCTCAGTCATATCACCACAGAAATCTTTGGATCAGTCAAAGCCAAATTTTTATTCTAAAAAGCTTGTATTTTTAATATATAAAAATGTATATATATGTGTATGTATTTACAGCATATATATATCATAATATAATATGTATAGATATATTTAGAGTATGGATGTGTGTAGACATATACATATATATGACATATATATATATATATATATATAAAATGACATCAATCACCTTTCTCTCAAAACTTAAATTCCTGCATAACCTCCCATTACTGACTGTGTTTGATGTTATTTGGTAAACATTTATTGAATTTTACATGATTCAAGGTCTAGAACTAGTGTGTTGTGTAGGTGCTTAGTATAATGGGGAATATCATAGGACAGTGCAAATGGGGCTGTGCAAATACTTCAAGAAATGCAACAAAAACAAGACCCATTTCCATGAGAGTTTAGAAGAAGATACTGTGAGCAGTAGCAGGGAGCTTTGTGTGGATCCTCGGGAGGAGCCTCAGGGAGGAGCCTGTGCAGATGGAGAACTGACTCATTTGGGAGCGAGTGGTGAAAGGCAATCCCAGAGAGCATAGCAGTGACTGTGAATGTCTGTATGCATTGGAGTAAGTGGTCACCGCTGTCTGTTTGAGAGGACCCATGAACAGCCACAGGAGGCCAATGGAAGGGAGCAGGTTTAAAATGGCTCAATATGGCTCATAAAGTATTTGGCTCACCAGGTAGTATTTGACTTTTATTCCAGATGCAGATGCACCTGCTGGAATTCTTTGATCAGGT
Organism: Lophiomys imhausi; assembly: GCA_907164525.1. NCBI lineage: Eukaryota > Metazoa > Chordata > Mammalia > Rodentia > Muridae > Lophiomys > Lophiomys imhausi. Next base: position 1,459,495 of record CAJQZJ010034140.1, read on the forward strand.
CAGTTGGCATGCAAAGGATTAGTCTGGCAGGAGAGTGAACACACCATTTGGTAGGGTTTGAGTGTGAACTGTCCCCTACGGCCTCATGTGTTTGAACACTTGCTATCCGGAGGATGACACAGGTTTGAGAAATGGCAGAGGCTTTAATTGATGACTGATGGCTGGAGCAAATGGACTACTGGTGTGTGGGGCCAGGACTACCTCTAGACCCAGCCTCTCTGTTTCTTGGTTTGTCTCCTGTAACAAGTACCTGGCACATGTTCCCTCCACTACAGACTGAGACTTCTGTCGCACTTTCCTTGCCATGATGGGCTCTAATGCTTGAGGTACCAGCCGAAGTAAATCTTTCCTTCCTTATGTTGCTTTTGTCAAGTATTTGGTCATGGTGATGAAAGGTAAACTAAGACACCATTATTGGAAGACTAGGAAAATGTAGGGATATTTGGTAATTGTAATCAGGGCAAGAGGGGCAGAAGGACATACACATTAATTTAATTATTATTTTTTTATTTTCTATTTTTCAATGCTTGGAATGAACCAAACTCATGACTTTGTACTTGTTAGGCAAATACTCAACCATGGAACTACATTCTCAGCCAACTGGTCTTGTCTTAAAGGCTGTGCTGACAGAGGCAAACATGGGAAGCAATGTCATTTCCTTTCTGGGAGACCTCTAACTTTCCAAGAGTAGAGAAGGAGGAAGGATCCTTCCCCTCTTGGCATTCATCTGATGGGGTCCCTCTTTATCCCTATGATAAAAGGTTTTCTAGAAACAAGTGCAAAGAACTAGCCAAGAGTTTTCTGTCTTTGAGCGTGCAAGGAGTCAGGACAGTACTTACAGCAAGCTTTTACTTCCCTAAGACAAATGCAGTTTTGTGGAGCTGATTGCAGTGCCAGCCAAACCTGCTGAGTCATAGTCCAAAAACAAACAACAGAAGTAATTCTTGAAATGTTAGGTTTATTTTAGAATTGTAGACATATTGCTGTTATTCTCAATGCTAGACACAGCTAGTGCTCTATCTATAGACTCACAATTTTAATTGATAATAATCATATGCATTTATGGAGTATAGTGTGACATTTCATATATATATATATATATATATATATATGCAAGTATAACAACCACGTGAGGTTAATTGATATATCCATCGCCTCGAGAATGTATTGGTTCTTTATATTGGGAACATTCAAAATCCTCTCAACTAGCCATTTTGAATTATATAATTAATTGTTGTCAGCAATAGTTATCCTACTGGGTTATAAATATTCAAAGTTGTTCTTCTTGTCGAACTGGACTCCTATAATCTTATAACCATACTTTCTCTGTCTCCCCTTCTCAACACCATTTCCAGTCACTTAAACTAGTAGCTTACACTGTATTTAATGAATGCTTTTGCTTCCTGATAGCAACTGGGTCTTAGGAATCTCCAGTGACTTTACAAGTTTTTCTCAATATTTGATTGGAAGTCTAATAGGCAGGCTTTTCATTTGACCTTCAGAGCATAGAAAAGGTATTGGAAGTCACAATTTTTTCTCCATGGCAGTACAAAGAAACAAAAAGACAAACAAACGAAAACCCAAATTATAAGAAAGTGGCGTTGACTCGTCAAATGAAAAGGGTTGACTTGTAAAGTGTTGAATCTCTCGAAGGCTGAAGGGTCACTTGGACCTCTTTCTGTGGGCCTCTAGGGGAGATAAGATTTGGATATCACTTGTGTGACTGGATTAATGTGAGTTTTAAAAAATGCCTCCTAACTTTGAGATCCTTACCTGGAAGAATGCTGGCGACGATAAAGAGATCATCTTAAGGCCTTAAGCCTGAAGAAAGAGGTGACATGACTCAATATGCTGTATGTGTCTTAGCTAAGTGAACAATTGGAGAGATACAATAACTCTTGACTGCCATCCGAAGGGTAGGAAGAAGGGTAGGGATATATATTTTGCCAGGAGGAAATTTAATGAGAAGTAATGCCATGGTGTTCAGTCAGGGAAACAGTGGGATGTGAATTAGAAACATATTTTCAATTCGGAGCTTCAGAACCTAATGTGTTTTGGCATTCTCTCCCAGGGGCAGCTGCAGAAAGACCTGTGAAGAGCTTTGTACAGCCTTGATTGGGATGATTTAAGCAACATGCCCTCTAGAAAATAGAAAAACCTTTCTAGAGGACAGAAGGGGAAGCATTGGACAATTTCTTTTCAACACAGAATATTTTAATGGGAGGGTTTTTTCCTAAGCTTTACCCCCTTCAGAACATTATGTCTGTAAACAGGCTGCAGGCAGATCAAGCTTACTTGTGCCTGTCACACAGAAGCAGCATATTGCGAAAAGTCTACTGGGCACATCCCAAATGGCCCTCCAAGCCGCTTCTGAGGGCATTACTCCAGCCATGTCTTGGGATCATCTCCAGCAAGCTTTCCTTCTGAGAACTACTTTTGGGGAAGTGTAGGTACTTATATATTGTTCCCACTGTTCTTCCTATACATTGGTACCTTAAACTTTTGTCTGGTGTACGTCAAACCACCAGAGGCAAGAACAGGCAGGGAAAACCTGGCTTTTCTCAACTTGATTGGAGTTTAGCTCCTCCTGAATACTCATCTCATTGGCCTTATCTTCCCTCCCTCATCCTGGGACCAGATCTTCTTTTCAAACCTTGAGGAAGTTACATTTTGGATATAAAATGTTCTTGTCTCAGGCTTCTGTGATGAAATGAACTCTTGGTTTCTAGACAGTGGAGGTTTTTTTGTTTGTTTGTTTTGCAAGGTTGGGGAAACCCTTGAAGGTGGGTCCAGGAAGGAGGAGAATTGGGAGAGTTGTCTTTGAAGGTGGTATCTGGGCCCTGGTCTCTGCCTCAGCATCTGGTTCTGATTCCAGGAGGCAGCCATCTTCCTCTCTCCATACAGTCCTATGATATTTAGCTTTGCACCAGGCCCAAAGTCATGGGAGCCAAAGCCCTCCTCCTGAAATGTTTGAAAGAATGAACAAAATGATATTTCATAGCACCTTTTTTTAATTTAAATACTTTATTTTTTTTTCTTCAAGTTACATCTCAGTCACAAACCCCTCCCTATTCCCCCTTCCTATCCCACCCTTCCACCCTCTTCCCCCCAGAAGTTTCCCCTTTCAGTCCAACAGATGGTTCCTTCTCTTATAACAGTAGGTATTATACAAAACAACAGATATAAATATGCCACATTTATGAGAGTTAAATGGCCCAGTATATCTTCCCAATGTCCAGTATATACATATTTGGCCCCTGACTTTAACATTCTACTATCTAACCATCTCCATGAGTTTAAAGGTCTATATGTGACTCAACATTCATACTAACTTGCAACACACTTTTAAGAGTATCTTCTTAGATCTATAACACCCTCTTGATTCCTAAACAACTCAAAATTTAGCTATGAGACTCTAGCTGTCTGTTCTTCAACCACCTCAGAGACAGTCTATCACAGATATTCTCTAAACTACCCAGTAATCAAGTTGCTAAGAGACAAGCAACATTTGCTTATCTAAATACAAGAGATGGATAGGGCATCTTCAAAAACCCCAAGAGATCATAGCACCTTTTATTCAAAATAGGGAGGCAGCAGCAAGAACTTTCTGAACAATAGCGGGGTGCAACTATGTCAGTCAGTCACAGTTAGCCAGAATACTGGCTATTTCTAGATGAGAAGCCAAGCTACAGGTAGATCATTGAGACTTTCTGTGTTTCACGCTCAGATTCTCTGTGTTTAATTTAAGGATTTCCTGGTTTTCTCACCTTAATCACAGGGCAAAGCAACGGTTAATGTATCTGTATGAATACATATTCATATAAATGTATTTCTTGATAGTAAGGTTTCAGGTAAATGTTAGTTCCTGTTGCTAAGAAGATACACATCTTTCTTTGGCCCATAGTCTACACAATGATTTCTCTCAGAGTAACTAAATTTTTCTCAACAAGACGTAGGTTCTGAAAGAATGAAGAAGTATTTTCTGTTATCTTTTAGACCTGGAAATGCCATACTTTCTAGGATAGAGGAATTCAGAAAAAGCTGGCAGGCTTATCAGTTTTTGGTTATGTGAAAAGGCAAGGGAGAGAGGACAGTAAAGTTTAAGGACAGGTGATGTGAAAGGAAAGGGATGAGTTTTAGAATGAGTTTTATTGGGTTTCTTCGAAGAGAAGCTATTATGGGTTATATTGTGTCCTTTCTCCCAAATGTGCACACTGAAGCTCCACCATATGAGATTTCATTTGGAAACAGTCTTTAAAAACATAGTTAAAGTCAGGTGAGCTCTAACTCAATATGACTGCTGTCCTTGTTTGTAAGAACAGGAAACAGACTCGGACAAATCCAGAAGAAATTCCCAGTGAAGATGCAAGAAGAAGAGATCACTTATAAGTCAAGAAGAGAGGTCTTGCTATTAGTTTAATATTCCATTTTTAGACCATATAATTATAAGAAAGTAGATTTCTGTTGTTCAAACCTCTCTGTCAGTGACATTTTGGTATAGCCCAGTGACTCTCAACCTGTAGGTCACAATCCCTTTTGGGGTCACATATTAGATATCCTGCATATCAGATATTTACACTATAACACATAACAGTAGCAAAATTATAGTTATGAAGAAACAATGAAAATGATTTTATAGTTGGGTGTCACCACAACATGAGGGACTGTATAAAAGGGTCACAGTATTAGGAATGCTTAGAGCCATTCCTCTGACAAATGGAGCAGACTAAGGCACAAGTATTGGCTTGTTGTGACTGTTAACTCTGGCTGCAAAAATCCCACCCCTCCAGTGACTCTCTCTATCTTCAAAAGTGAATGGCTGCCAAATAATTGGATGTTCCCATCATTCTTCAGATTGACTGAATGTCTGGAGATGGGCTCCTGAGACTCTAGGGTATAACAATGGGGAGATTTGTACTGGAAGTATCCTGTTCACAGAGTTTCCATCAACAAGTCTATGAAGGCAGCACTGTGTTCTAGGTGCAGTATAGTAGAACAAAGGTTATTGACTGCCATATAGTGGCCAACTCTGCATGCTCACCTGTTTCATAAGCAAATCTTTAAAAACAAAACATCTTTGTTTTTCTATTGACCACTATCTCAGAAAGCATGGCACTTCCACTTTTGAAAAATAGAAAAAAACCCCAAGATTTTATGTCTTTAAAGACTTTAGAGTCTAGAACACACTCATTATATGTTGATGCCAAGCAGTGGCCACTTCTGTGCTACAGTGGCAGAGTTGAGTGGCTGTAACAAAGACCAGATGAGTGGTAAAGCATATGGTACAGTATGCCAGCTCTTCTCCATAGGATAAGCTTACTAGTCCCTTTTTTTTTTCAAGTAAAATGGACTTTTTAGCCTAAGTCCTTGACCATCACAGGTCAATAGTTTTAGAAGAGGATAAAGAAATTCATGAACTATACAATCAGCTATCTAGCCAAAGGCCACTTATAAGGATAGAAGCCAAAGGCCATTTGTAAGGATAGACTATGAACTTTTTCTTTACCAAGTTACCTTGGAGAGGCTAGCCTCACAGTCTTTTAGCTGTTACCTTAGCTTCCAAGTTAACTCCACAGCTGACAGTAAATAAGCTGTCAGCAAAAATTATCCATTCAAAATTTATGAGTTTATTTATACATTGTGGGAGAGTGAGGCCAACAGAAAACACACGTTGTTAAGTCTTTAAAGAATTTTCATATGTACCAATTAAAAGTCCATGGTCAAGTAGGGACAGTGGCCAAAAATTCATGGTGCTAACTATTTAAGTAGTTATTATGTGAAATGATCATTATCTGTTTGTTTATTTTTGGCAGAAACTTACAAGGTGACCTTAATATTCATATCAAATATTAAGGATTTAAGAAGAGTCAAAACTATCTTGAAAAGGAAATGCAATGTGTGAGGACATACATGTCCCAATTTTAAAATTTCATGCAAAGTTGAAATATTTACAACAGGGTGAGGAACTGTAAAAAAGATAGACGTATTGACCAAAGCAAAAGAGTTTCATATGTCAGCTTATACATTTAAGTGATTTTGTAGAAAGTTGCCAGAATCATTCATTGTGGAATGAGTAGTCTTCAGTAAGTTGTGCTGAGAAAAGTGGATATCCATACTGTAATAAAGGAAGCTAGGTTCTTTCCTTAAACATAAATATAAATCAAAATGTATTTGGGATTTAATATAAAAAGTAAAACTCTTAGAGAAGACATAGGATTGAATATGTATGACCTGAGTTAGAACATTTCTTAATTAATACATCAGGAGCTCAAGTAGAAAACAAAGGTAAATTATACTTCACCCAAACTGGAAACTTATGTTACCACAAATAATTATTAAGAAAGTGAAAATATAATATGTAGAATGGGGGAAATATTTTTACAATTATGCATATAATATGGTATTTGTATTTAGCATATAGATCCATGGCAACTTAAAAAGTAAACCAATTAAAATGGACAAAGCATTCAAACTTAAACTTCTCTAAAAAAAATTAATAGATGACTACAAAGCACACATTTGGTGATTAGCAGGACTGTTCACTAAGAAAACTGAAATTATATTCCAGTGAGATATTTCTCCAAATATGATGGCTACGATTAAAATACAGAGAGAGGGGACAGGGAAGGAAAGACAACTCAGACCTGGTGGATCGGCCTCCTACAATCCCAAGCTACTTGGGAACCTGAGGCAGGAGGACTGCAAGCTCAGGGCCTTCCTGAGTTACAGAGTGAGTACGAGGGCATCCTGGGCAGTTTAGTGAGACACTTTCTTAAAATAAAATGAATGAAGAACTGGAGGTGTAGCTCAGTGTCAGGATGCTTGCCAAGCATTCACAGGACCCCTGCTCCCATCAGTCCTGACCCCCCCCCCCCCAAGAACTAAACAAAGAAAAAGACAATCCAGTGTTGGTGAGAAAATATATTCTAGGACACTGCTAGTGGGAGGGTATACTTGTGCAGCCACTTTAGAACATATTTGGGAGCCCCACAAAATGTTAACGGGGCTGTACAATCCATCATCACACCGGTAAGTATGATACATATTGAAGAGAAATGAAAAACCTGCATCTGCACATAAATGATTACAGAAACATTATTAATTAGAGCCAGAAAGTGGAAAGAACCCGAATGCCTGTAAGTTGATGAATGGTCAAGTAAAATGTGATGTCTCCATACTCTGTGAAGAGAATGAGATTCTGGTGTGTACTGCAGCAAGAGTGGCTCTCAAGAACATTTTACTGAGGGAATACATTGATAACAAAAGACGGTGTCTTGGATGTGTACATGCCCACATACAAACAATCATATATACATACACACATACATACATGACTAAAAATTAACATGTAGAGACAAAGAGAATTACTGTTCAGCTGAATCTGGAGTTGATGGAGTTCATTTCTGCGCTTATACCAAAGTCATTCGATTGTGCACTGTAAATGAGTATGTTTTGTCTAACCCCCATCCCCGCCAATATTTGCATGACATATTTTAATCCTTATGAGAGGATTAAATTAATCTCTCCCATCCCCTGAAAGTATCATATGCTGTCCTGGAGCAAGCTAGGACATGCCCAGAGTTTCCAAGGGAAAGGAACTTCAGATTGAGTGGGCTATGAAAGCTTGGAAGTTCTTGGCTTATCTCCCAGTCTCCACAGTGAGTAGTTTCCCCAACTATTGCTCTTCTTATCCACTCAACCCCTATTTAAAACACAAACAAACAAAACCAAAGTAAAACAAAATGCACACACACAAAACCTCCCCAAATAAAAAACCTTGGCGTGTGGGGTAGGGTAGATGTGCAGTTACTAGTCACCGATGGAAAAGAAAAGGAAAAGGGTTCAGGAGTCACATGTATGTCTGCGGTGTGGCATCCTTTCTGTGTCAACTGTGTCCACCTTGACTATTGCCAGTTGCACATGGCAACCCCTGAATCCCAGGTTCGGCAAATCTCCACTGACAACCCGTGAAGGTGCTTCCCGGGGTCTGTGGCCATCAGTTGGACACTGAGGTATTGGTCCACCAAACGGAAGGCTCTGAAGATGGTTGCTCCTGAGCTCCACAACTATGTCCTTGCCCATGGATGACTTCAAGATGGAGGAGGAGTACCTGGTGCTTGGTGCTGCTCACAGCAGGCTACAACTGGAAGGATAAGGCACGGGTAGTATGGAACTGGACAAGCACAGTGAGCATTCTTAGCTCCCTGGGAGTTAAGTATGGTGCAGCCTAGAGAACTGAGACCACCCATAAGGTTTTGATATGTGATTCTTTGGCAAATGTTTGTAATTCTAGGCTGCTTTCATCTTGAGACTGGGCTCAGTGTCACACTTGACGCAGATCCTGGTCCATACTCCTCACCTGCTCATCCTCCATGTAGTCCGTGTGGATACCTGCCTATGTCCCTGCTCTCCAGTGACACTTCCTTCAAGGGAGGCTAGACGCAGCTTGTGTGACTGGGCTTACTGGTCTTCGCACCCCAGAGGACTGAGCACACATGTCTCAATAATCACTTCGCAGTCACTGGGTGACCTCTTGGAACGTGTGCCTGCTGGCTTCTAGTCGCTGATTAAAACTCGCTCAAATTTGTTTGTAATAAGCCTATTAGATTTGTCTAAGGACCCCTCATCCTCTCTATCCGTGTGATGGCTGACTGCTGTGTTTGGCCCCCAGGCAAGCTGTGGGCCCCAGAACTTATAAGTGGTACAATCTTTCTGGGGGCCCCAGAACTTATAAGTGGTACAATCTTTGTTTTCTTGTGCTTCATCTAATCATTAACAGGGTGGTCATCATCTTAAGGATCCTACTACAACATAGCATCGTATCAAAATCAAGCTATTAAAGAAAGAAATAAGATCATAATAGGTACTAAATGAATATTTATCTAGTTTTCAAAGAGTTATCTGCAGAAAATCATGTGTAAAAAGAATATTCTGAAAGCGGGCATTGTTTTGACTTTCATAGGACATGTACAATTCCTTTTTGGGAGGTCACTTTTAAATAAGAAAAGGTTTTTAAAAAAATCTGTTTGAGGTGAACTCAGTGTTGTCCTTCTTGCAAATAGGAAGAAAGACTATACGACATTTAGCCTTAAAGCTCCGCTCCCAGTTTGCCCTTTACTGATCACTGGGTGCAATTTTAAAAATAAACGCCAACTCAGTAAGAAAATAGCTTTTTTTTTTTTTTCCCTGAAATTTCCTTGGTGTCCCTTCCTTGGCATCCAGAGGTTGTACTTCTGTTGCAACATTATTAAATTTTTTTTAGGTCTTGTTTTTATTTGTTGTGATGCGTGTGCATATGGGGGCCAGAGGGGTTCCCAGTTTAGGTTGTCAGATCTCCAGGCAAGTGCCTTTTCCCATCCAGCTACATTGTTAGCCATGAACAAGTTTTTAGGGAGTTTCCAGCACATTTTTCTGTCCTGGTTTTGCTACTGCTGCTGCTGCTGCTGATAACCAGGCTGTAAAAATGTTGAATATAAAGTATTTTTGGTCCTGAGATAGACATTTGGGATGGTGCAATTTGTAATCTGTAACTAGCCACTGTACAGTTACATGAAGTGAGAAAGGTCATACGAAGCTGTGTGAAGAGCTATCCTGGGGTAATGACCTTGCATGAATATCCTCTTTTGGAGTATTAACTCAGAGTTGTCATGTAGGTGTGGTCACTCTACATCACTCAGGGTGCCCCCAGGGTCCCCTCCCCTTTGTTTGTGTTTCTTTATTAACATTCTTAGGGTTTGCTCAAATACTTACATTGAGTTGCCGAAGGATCATTTATATTATATTTCCACCTTCCCAAAGCGTTATTATAATATTCAAATCTTAATTTAGTCTTGTCTAGGGCTTTTATTCTCAGAGAGAAGTTATCTTCAATCACTCTATGTAACAGGAAAGATCCTTTCAAAGGGATTAGGTCATTTGCTGGGTAAGATGCAAATATTAGCCTATCCACTCCACTAACCCACAGTGGCCTCCTGTTCAGTGACTGAAGATTAATCCAAAGGAGGTCCTCTCCTCTTGTGATAGGCTTGACTTCATGGTCATAGCATAAGAGTTAAGCAAATTCACAAGAGAATATTTATTTAAACTCTGTGGCAATGAGATTCCTATTATCTTTTGTCATTGAATAATTGAAAAGGTATCCGATAGCAAGGATTCAATTATTCATCAAGTTATTTTATTTACTTGGCTAATGTCTGTAGGCAAATAACTTATACCTGAATTTAAAAACTGGCAACATTCCCATAGCTTGATTATTGGGCTATCTCTGTTGAAACCCTCAAATATAAAACAGTCAAACAAATTACCCACCTGTGCTTACAGAGGGAACACAGGATCTGCATGACTTTTCTACTTCCGTAACAAATGGCCATGCCATTAGCATTTAGGACCATGCCAATATTTAGAGTCTTGTAGTTCTGTGGGCCACAAGTCCAGGGAAACTTGAAGACAAGCTAGATGCTCTGTTTAGAGTTTCCTGGGCTGATCCTTTCTGGAGACCCTAGAGATGAACTTATCTCCTTAGCTCTCACACAAATTGTTCCATGTAGTTGTAGGAGCAAGGTTTCCTTTACCTTGCTGCCTGTCACCTGACAGTCCTTGCTCTTAGAGGGTGTGTGGCATAGACTGCATGAGGACCCCCAGCAAAGGTGGGTTATGTCCTTCTCTTGCTGCCACAGTGGATTACCTCCCTCTCCTGCTACAGATCTCTCTGCCGTCCCTTCTGATGCAACTCTCCCTCATTTTCAGGATTCCTGTATTTAGATGAGTTTCACCCAGATAATCCAGGATAACCACCCCATTTTTAAGGTTTATAACCTTAGTTAAATCTTCAATGTCTTTTAAGTTTTTTTTTGTTGCACTGTTTTCATCGTATTTTAGTTATTGAGAATGAAAACATGGCCATTTATGGGACTATTATTCTGTCTATGACTATATTAAATAACAAGGCAGAAATTGCTTTGGGTTTTTTGTTGTTGTTATTTCTCTCTTAAAAAAATAAAATGACACTGTGCAATTTCACAAAAATTTATTTTTTTCAGAACTTTGTGCTTTGCAATTTGTTCCTGTAAAGTGCCTTTTCAACCCTCCCTTCCATTCCAGAATTGCAAGTATGTTACAGATATTTGGATTATTCCAGGGTATCTACAATAAAGGTGCAGTACAGTGAGGACATAGACCTACTTAACTTCTAAACACCCTTCTCTTCTCCCTCCTTCCCTCCCTCCATCCTTCCCTCTCCTTATTTCCTTTTTTGTTGTTGTTCTTTGTTTGTTCAGGCCTATAGCATATACTCATCATAAATCTCCAAGTTTCTTCCTACCAGCCTTTTTTATTAGTGTAGACTAGGGTACAGCATGACCATGAAGTTAAAATACTGTGTTTGGAAATTCTACCTCTCTCATATTCTTTTGACATTTCTGTAGTACCTTATATGAGCAGCCCCCGGGAAGCCATACTAGGTGTTCACTACGTGAGCAAGGACTGAGTCTCCTTACAATCACCATTTTGTGTCATTCAATCCTCCACTGACATCTTCAAACTTTCTTGCTACACGGGAAGATATTTACCTGAAAATGTCATCTCAGTGTAAATGTTACAGCTGTCAAGGAATTATGAGAGGCCCAAGAATTTGTTCTGTTTGCAAGCTAATAAGAATGCGTGTTAGAGTTTCATGTATGCCTTGAGAAAGATGTAAGACTCCTGGTTCTTAGACCCAGGACATTATTACTCATGGTCCATCAGGAAACACAAACTTCATGTACACAATGTTCCTTAATCACCTTGACAACCAGGAATGCAACATGCCATTTGCAGTAGTAGTGTTATAGTTTGAATCAGAAATGTTCCACACTGGTTCATGTTTTGTGTGTGTTCCCATGCTGGTGGCAATAATCTGGGAGGCTGTGGAGGTGATGCCTGGCCTCTGATTCTTCTTTCTTTACTCTCTGATTCCTGATATTCTATGATGTGAACAAACTCTTCCATATGCTGCAGCCACTGTGTCATGATCTGATCCACCACACCCTTCCCACTGTGGTGGACTGAAACCATGAGCCAAAATGCATGTTTCCCCCTTTAATTTTTTCTTGTTGGATAATAGTGGTCATATTGATACAAAATTGATTAATACAAGTGGGTTAAGGCTATGATGAAATAGCCTTGACACTTTAAGATTTATTCTATGTTAATTATGTTTGTGGGGGGCAGGTGGGTATGTGCATGTGTGTGTAGGTCTGCTCAGAGGCTAGAAACATCAGATCTCCTTGGAGCTGAGTTATGGGTGGTTGTGAGCTGACTGATGTAGGCACTCGGAATTGAACTTAGGCCCTCTCAAGAACAGTATGTGCTCATAATCTCTGAGGCATCTCTCCAGCCCAATCTGTATGTTTTAAAGTGTCCAGGAACCATTCTTTCAAGTTCAGTAGCTAGCACACCAGCCCTAACTTCACCTGAAAGATCCAAACAAACAAACAAAGGTAGTATCTTTGTATTTTGGACTACAAGCAAATGAGCTCTGTTGTGGTGAAGAAAATGCTGTGTTCTCTAAGGCTGTCATTGTCCACGCATCCTTCAAATACATACCAAGAGAAGATGCTCCTACTCTGTATCCTAGGACATACAGAAATGTCAGAGAGCCATTGACAATTATCTCTTGCTTTTGTTTTAAACAATAGGCCTTTTCTATGTTAGCTCCCACCCTCCCTCATGTTCTCCTTAGTGGCTTAGCTAACATTGTGGAAGAGGAAGCAAAAATAATGTAAGAGCCATAAGATGAGGAGGAGTTCTGGGTAGTGCTGTCGACTGGATATGAAATTCCTATTCCACACATGGACTCACTGCAGCTATGGTTACCTGCATAGGACCAAGCAGAGAAGGTGAGTTCACATTCATTGTAGCAGGTAGCACTTATCAGACATAGTAAGGAGAGAGAGTGTGTGAAGAGCCAGGAAGTGAAGAGGGGGCTATGTTGGGTGGATGTCTGTGGGTCTGGAGGGGGAATTGGTAGCATATGCAATAAGATACATTGTTTATTTCTATATCTTCATTTATTTTATTGTATGGATGATTTGCTTTGCCTGTGTGCCTGTTTGCTGAGTATGTGCCTGGTCCCTGGCGAGGTCAGAAGCAGGTATCAGATTCTCTGGAACAGGAGTTATAGGCAACAGTGAGCCAATGTGTAGATGCTGGAAATCAAACCTAGGTCTTCTGCAAGGACAGCTAGTGCTCTTAACCACTGAGCGATTTCTTCAGCCCTGAAGATACATCTCTCTCTCTTTTTAAAAATAATTTGCTTATTTATTGCTTCAGATTACATCTCCATCATAGTGTCCTCTTTCCACCCCTCCCAGTCCCGCCCTCCCACCCTCTACCCTCTAACCCTTCCATCCCACTCCTCTTGAGTGGAGTGTTCCCACATAACAGTTCCCCTTCCCAGTTTAGCAGTCATATGAGGGCCAAGAGTCTCCTCATACACTGGGGACCTACAAGGCAGCACCATTAGGGAAAAGTGTCTCATTGACAGGGAGAAAAAGAAAAAGTCAACGTCCATGTTCCCTTTGGTGCGTTGGTTGTGGTATAGATATCATGTACTATATAGCTAAAATAGGACTATAAGTGAATAGAATCCATGTGCATCCTTCTGAGTCTGGGTTAGCTCATTCAGGATGAGCTTCTCTAGTTCCATCCATTTGGCTGCAAATTGCATAATTTCATTGTTTCGGATAGCTGAGTAGTATTCCATTGTGTGTATGTACCACAGTTTTTTTTTTAATATATTCTTCAGTTGAGGGATATCTGGGTTGTTTCCAGTCTCTAGCTATTACAAATAAGGCTGCTATGAACATAGATGAGGAAACTTCCTTGTGATTCGGTGAGGAGTCATTTGGATGAATACCCAGAAGTGGTATGGTTGGGTCCCGAGGCAGAGCTATTCCAAGTTTTCTAAGATATTGCCAGACTGACCTCCATAGTGGTTGCACAAGCCTGCACTCCCACCAGCAATGGACTAGGGTCCCCCTTTCTCCACACCCTCACCAGCATGTGCTTTCATTTGAGCTTTTGATCTTAGCCATTCTGACAGGTGTGAGATAGGATCTCAGAGTCATCTTGAGTTGCATTTCTCTGATGATTAAGGATGTTGAGCATTTCTTCAAGTGTCTCTTAGCCATTAGGGATCCCTCCTTTGTGAATTCTCTATTTAGCTCTGTTCCCCATTTTTGATTGGATTATTTGGTTTCTTGGCATTTAATTTCTTGAGTTCTTTGTAGATTTTGGATATTAGCCCTCTGTCAGATGTGGGGTTGGTGAAGATTTTTTTCCCAGTCTGTAGGCTGCCCTTTTGTTTGAATCACAGTGTTTTTTGCCTTACAGAAGCTTTTCAGTTTCATGAGGTCCCATTTATTGATTGTTGGTCTTAGGTCCTGAGCTGTTGGTGTTCTCTTCAGGAAGTTGTCACTTGTGCCAATGAGTTCAAGGGTTTTTCTGACTTTCTCTTCTAGTAGATTTAATGTGTCCAGCCTTATGTTAAGGTCTCTGATAATAAAGGCAATATACAGCAAGCCAGTAGCCAACATCAAATTAAATGGAGAGAAACTTGAAGCATTTCCTCTAAACTCAGGGACAAGACAAGGATGTCCACTTTCGCCATATCTCTTCAATATAGTACTTGAAGTTCTTGCTAGAGCAATAAGACAACTAAAGGAGATCAGGGGATACAAATTGAAAACGAAGAAGTCAAATTATCCCTATTTGCAGATGATATGATAGTATACATAAGTGACCCCAAAAATTCCACCAGAGAACTCTTACAGCTGATAAACACCTTCAGCAAAGTGGCTGGATACAAAATTAATTCAAACAAATCAGAAGCCCTTCTTTATACAACAAATAAATGGGCTGAAAAAGAAGTCAGGGAAACAACTCCCTTCACAATAGCCACAAACAATATAAAATCCTGGGGGTAACTCTAACCAAGCAAGTAAAGGACCTGTACAACAAGAACTTGAAGCCCTTGAAGAAAAAAATTGAAGAGGCCATCAGAAGATGGAAAGATCTCCCATGCTCATGGATAGGTAGGATCAACATAATAAAAATGGCCATCCTACCAAAAGCAATACACAGATTCAATGCAATTCCTATCAAAATACCAGCACAATTCTTTATAGACCTGTAAAAAGCAATTCTCAATTTCATATGGAACAACAAAAAACCCAGAATAGCAAAATCAATCCTGTACAATGAAAAGAACATCTGGAGGTATCACCATCCCAGATTTCAAGCTGTACTACAGAGCAACAGTTGTAAAAACAGCATGGTATTGGTATAGAAACAGACCAGTAGATCAATGGAATCAAATTGAAGATCCAGAAATAAACCCACACACTTATGGCCACCTAATTTTTGACAAAGAAGCCAAAACCTCACAATGGAAGAAGGACAGCATCTTCAACAAATGGTACTGGTCCAACTGGATGTCCACATGGAAAAGAATGCAAATAGAGCCATACTTATCACCTTGTACAAAACTTAAGTCCAAGAAGATACATCTCTTATATGTGTGGAATTGTCAAATGATAGATAAAAGTTGTTCTATTAAATTTTTCCAGACAAGTGGGGATGCCTGTCTGATATAAACTGGACTAACTTTCCTAGGTTTAAAGAGTAAGTTCTAATCATTTAAGATAAGATAAAGTATACATGCATGTTTTATGGTTACTTATGGAAAAAAATTACAGCTGAAGGAATGTAAGGTCACTGGGAAGATGTCCTTGTGGAAGGATCTGGTTTCCATGCCCACTTCCTGTCCTCTATATCTGTCAGCATTTTCTCCAAGAAATTAGTAGAAAAACAAGCGACAAGATAATTGATTTAAACATTTACTAAGCAGAGCAAATGAAAGGAGGTTCCCAGTAGAAGACTGAGGTACGACTTGGAGAGCTGTGCTCACATGTTTAAGAAACACTATGACGGAGATGTAACCTGAAACAATAAATAAATAAAATTGAAAAAAAAACCAGAATTCTGATAATAAAGACATTATGCTTCAAACCATATAATCCAGGGTTTGTTTTTCAAACACAGCTGCTACTTGCAGATCTGTGATATCATATTTCCTTGATTAATAATTTGAGAACACTGTATTTCACACATACCTCTCGGTGATGAGAATCACAATGTAGATCTGCATGTTAAAGATAATGAGAAGTCCTGACAGGTGAAGCAATTTTATTTGGTTTAATTCTATACAATCCTAATTGATTTGCTAATGAAACTGTGTGTGTGTGTGTGTGTGTGTGTGTGTGTCCCTGTGTGTTTGTGGCCAATATTTAAACCTCCTACAGAACACACATAGCAAGAGCCACTTCAAAGTGATTGAGATCTGGACCTACCAGGGTGCTTTCTTATTCTGCAGAGCTCTTCACAGCCTTGGAGTGGACCTTTCACATTGATTCATCCTGAACATCACACATTTAAATACTAGATTTTTGCTAGGCTTGATTACCTGAAAATGTCGTTAACTTGTTCTCAGCATCCTTCAGCTCCTCTGGTCTATTTATAAGGTCATTCCCTGAAGTTTAATTTTCATATTGATGAGGAAATGCACTCACTGTTACAAGATAGATTACAATGTGTTTGAAAGCAAAGCTGAGAAAATCTATTCCAATCAATGAATTTGTTTTTCAAATTTTGACACAACAGTTTAGAAGTGAAACTTCAAAAGGGCAAATACCATATTATCCCGATGTTGTTCTCATTATAATTTGTGGAAAGTCAATGTCGCTGATTAAAAAATTAGAATGGTATGAATGGAATTATAATTCAGATAAGGTACTAAAGTAATAATGTAATAAAGTAATGCCATTTCTGTGTGCTTACCAAACTACTAATTCACTCTAAACTACCCAGTAATCAAGTTGCTAAGAGACAAGCAACATTTGCTTATCTAAATACAAGAGATGGATAGGGCATCTTCAAAAACCCCAAGAGATCTGCAGAATATGGCATTAAAAGATGTTATCTTAAATCAAGATTTTCTTTTTTTTTCGATATCGAGACATATCAGCGCCTGACAGCACCCCCTATTCTACTCCAAGTAGAAGATAAGCATCGAAGAACCTCCACTGTAAGATGGTTGAATTAGTGGCAAGCCTATCTCTTGGCATGAAAAAACCCCTTGCACCAACTGCAGACAGACTGCTGTCCAAAAAGGACAAAACTTGGTAGCAGGGAAGTCGACAGCCTAACTCTGCCAAGACAGGATAGGTAAGTCCTTCATAATCCCTGCTCTACAACAAATGTCTGTCATAGAAACAGGACCCAAAGGCTGAAGACTGATGCAGGAATGTATGGAGAGAAAATGGGAACTGTCCAGGCAGTCATTGGTATGTCCTTTCTTAGTTTTGGGAGCTGCAGGCCCTGCACTTCCTATATAAGCAAATATATTTATCCCTCTCAGGTCTCTGAGGTGGTTGAAGAATAGACAGCTAGAGTCTCATAGTTAAATTTTGAGTTGTTTAGGAATCAAGAGGGTGTTATAGATCTAAGAAGATACTCTTAAAAGTGTGTTGCAAGTTAGTATGAATGTTGAGTCACATATAGACCTTTAAACTCATGGAGATGGTTAGAAAGTCAGGGGCCAAATATGTATAAACTGGACATTGGAAAGGTATACTGGGCCATTTAACTCTCATAAATGTGGCATATTTATATCTGTTGTTTTGTATAATACTTACTGTTATAAGAGAAGGAACCATCTGTTGGACTGAAAGGGGAAACTTCTGGGGGGAAGAGGGTGGAAGGGCGGGATAGGAAGGGGGAATAGGGAGGGGTTTGTGACTGAGATGTAACTTGAAGAAAAAAAATAAAGTATTTATTAAAAAAAAACCAAAAAACTACTAATTCACAATGGAGTTACAGCTATGTATATTCTAAACTATAACCATTGACTGGAAACACAGCAGTTACTGCACAGCCATGCATGCTTGTAATCTCAGCACCAGAGGAGCAGATACTGGAGGATCAGCAGTTCTAGGTCACCCTCAGCTACGCAGTAAGTGTTTTTCAGTTGCAAAACTTATGACATGATGCATGCTTTTAGGACACAAGAGACATTTCTCTTTAATGGTCGTGTTTTAATAAATAATGATGGTTTCATTTGATGACATTTATTTGACTTCTGTTTTAAAAACCAAATTCCAGGGGATAGAGAGATGGCTCAGCAGTTAAGAGCACCTACTGTTCTTGAAGAGGAACTGAGTTTGATTCTCAGAAAACACATTGGATGAGTCAACTACCTGTAACTCCAGCTACTGGGGGGTTTCTGATGCCCTCTTCTGGCCCCTGTAGGTACCTGCATTCACAACCCACACCCTCCACAGACGTATACCTACTGTATACAAGTACTTTTAAAAAAATGTAATCTTTAAATAAATAAATAATATACTTCACTGAGGTTTATTGTGCATGCAGGAGGCATATAAGACCACTGGGAGTAGATCTTTTCAAGGGGGGGGGGGAATCTGTTATCCATGTAATGGATGAATAATGGCTTTTCTAGATACAATAAAATGAATCTATTTCAATCTTTAATTTGGTTGGTTTTTGACAAGTTTTTAAAGTTACATGAACACCATCAGAAACTAAACACAAAACATTTTCTTTTTTTTATCAGCCCCAAAGTCTTGCCCAGTCTTAAGCGTGGGAAAGGCTGTTCCTTTGACTTGGACTCTCTTGCAGCTACTAATATATTTGTTGTCTTTTGTCTTTATTACCTCGGCGTATATCTAGCAGATCTAGCAGTGTGTGTGTGTGTGTGTGTGTGTGTGTGTGTGTGTGTGTGTGTGTGCTTCCTTTCATATGTGATATTCACTGAAATTCACTTACGCTCCTGGATGTTGGTGGGGCATTTCTTTTTGTGCCTCATTCCCTCCCTTTCCAATGTCAAGAGACATCGTTTTGGCAGACTCATTATAGTGAAAAAAAATCTGAGGGAAACAAGGCACAAGAATTTCTTTTGTCTCATGATTTAAGTGTGCAGCCCATCATGCTGAGAAAGGCGAGGTGGAGGGAACATGAGGCTGGAACCATGTGAGCATTGGGAAGCTAGAGACATTATATCAGCAGTCAGGAAGTAGAGGAGCTTGGTCCAAACTGTGCTGGGTTGTTTTCTTCTTTAATTATCAGTGTTGTTTTCTAGAAAATCTCTGCCTAGCCTGAGGTCACAAAAGTTTACTCTAGTGAGTTCTTCCAAAAATGCATGTAGCTGTATGTTTTATTTTTCAGTTAATTTTCGTGTGAAGTCAGAGGTTTTATTAAATGTTTTTCATGTTTGTATTTGTATCTCTAGTTACTCTAACACTATTTATTGAGAAGCAAATCATTTTTCTGTTGAATTATTTTGGAGTTTGTGTGCAAAGTAAGTTGATTATACAATGGCTTTACTTTTTGATTCAATTTATTCTCTGGTTCTGTATGTCTGACACTCACAACTCATTTAATGATAAATGAAGTTTTCTAAGAAGTTTTAAAAGTAGTTGAGGTTTTTTTTTTTCAGTAGTAGAGACTGAACTGAAGGCCTAATGTCAGCCAGGCATGTATGCAGTCTACCACCAAGTGACATCTTTGTTCTGAAATTAATTAGTAAGTTCTTAATTGGTTTCTAGTTCTTTCTAAAAACACATTTGAATAGTCTGACTTTCTCAGTTCCATGAAGTCAATTTGTCATTCTTCCCCAAAAGCCTATTGAGATTTTAATGGTTTGTTTTATTTTGTGTTTTTAGTCAAAGAGGACAATTTTATTAGAGTTTAAAAGCAAAATCCCAGGGCAGGCAAGCTATAAATCTCAGCAACTGCCCTATAAAAGAGAATGGAGAGAATAGAGGAGGAAGGGAGGGAGGGAGGAAGGAGGGGAGAGAGAGAGAGAAAGAGAGAGAGAGAGAGAGAGAGAGAGAGAGAGAGAGAGAGAGAGAGAATGGAGTTTAAATGAGCTGGCATGGAGGTCAGCCACAGGGCAGACAGGCAGTCACAGGGCAGGAAACAGAGCTAAGTGGAAGGAGTAAGGCAGCCCAAGGCACAAGAGAAAGTCTACTCAGGCTCCAGCCAGCATCAGAAAGAAAGAGACAGAAGACAAAACTAGTCATGCTCTTCTGAGTCAGGACTGGAAAAAGTGAACAACCTCATAGAGTGTCTTAGGGTTTCTTTTGCTGTAATGAAACACCATGACCAAGGCCACTTGGTGTGTGTGTGGGGGGGGGGGTGTCATTTGGCTTACACATTCACAGCGCTCGCTGTTCATCATCAGAGGAAGCCAGGACAGGTACACAAATAGGACAGGAACCTGGAGTCAGGAGCTGATGCAGAGGCCATGGAGGGGTGCTGCTTACTGGCTTGCTCCTCATAACTTGCTCAGCCTGCTTTCTTAGAGAACTCAAGACCACTAGCCCAGGGATGGCACCACCCACCATGGGCTGGGCCCTCCTCTGTTAATCACTAATTAAGGAAATGACCTACAGGTTGCTTACAGTCGGTAAGGCCCTCTCCTCTCAGGTGACGTTAGCTTGCGTCAAGTTGACATAAAACTAGCCAGTACATGCAGACTCTGCTGGAGTGTGTGGAATTTCAAGATTAATTTAGGGAGAAATTGCATCTCAACACTATTGTCCTTTAGCTCATCAACATGACATTTCTCTCCTTCAAGAAGTCCCTCTAAGCAATATTTTGTAGTTTTCAGTAATTAGATGTTATTTCATAGTAAATTTATCCTGATATATTTTAACCTTGATAAAATTACATTATCGTTTCTTTAAAAAATAAATTCCCAGTTGCCTGTTGTTAACATATAGAAATATAATTGATCTTTTGATAGTGATCTGGTATCTTGCAAATTTTCTAAATGCATTTATAAGCTTTAGTGTCTTTAAATATAAATGATTTTATTCTTCTTTCCCAATTTTCATACACTTTATAATTACTGGTTTTTTTTTGTTGTGTGTGTGCACGCACACACATGTGTGTACGTCCATTTGGAAGCAGAAGGACTGCCAACTTCAAATGTCTTTTCTCAGGTGCTGTCTACCTTTCAGTTTTTTGAAACAGCTTTTTTCAATGGCCTGGAACTTGCTAGTATGTCTGGCCTTCCACTTAGTGATCTACCTCCCCAGCAACGAGATTACATATCTAACTATAATTTTGGATTCGTCTGTGTATTGTCTCTGTTGAGTCTGTTTTTGCATTATGTTCTCAAATGTCTGTTATTAGGTATGTACATTTTTAGCACTGTAATTCCATTGGCTTTATGAACACAAGATGTCATCCATAATGGCACATTGCCATCCTCATTCAGAACACTACTTTGTCAGGCATATACCCACTCCAGCTTTCTTTTGATTAATCTATGTCTCTATCTTTTGGTATTTTTAAAGCATGCAACCCAGGCTGTCACTGAGACTATAGGTTACTCTTCACAAACTGACAGCAAGTTCCTATTGCTGAAGATAACACCTGAATAACTCACCGAAGGTGACTACGTTGAGGCAGTGACTACACAGATCTTCACTGCCATGTTCCAGCATGCTTAGGAAAGGGGTGTACTCTACACACTCTCAGCAAAGAAATGTAAACACCAAGCCAGCCACAAGCCCTTTATCAAACAACAGTGTCCTGCCTGCAAGATATGCTAGGATAATTATGGCACAAAGTTTGTGGGAGTAACTATTCAATGTCTGATTTGACTTAAGGCTCATTCCATGAGATAGAACCCATACTTGACATGGCTTGGGTGGCCAAGAACCTGAAATTAGATAGCCTAAGGAGCTAGGGTAAAACCAAATAATACTGATCTGAAAATAGGAAAAAAAGTAGTGATAAAATGACTCTTAACGATATTCTGTTATACTCATAGACCAGTGAGTGCCTTCATCAGCTATCACAGAGAAGAGCTGCTCTGCAACAGTTGGGAAAAAATACAGAGACCCACAGCCAGACATTATGCGGGAGGGAGAGAGAGAGAGACAGACCTTGGAACACTAAGGCTAAATGCTAAATGGATGTCTCCATCAAATCTCTCCCTTCAGCTCAGGAACCCTGTAAAAGAGGAGGTAGAAAGATAAGAGCCAGAAGGGATGGAAGACAGTAAGAAAACAGGATTTTCTACATTGACATGAATGAAGTTCATATGAACTCACAGAGACTGAAGAAGCACACACAGGGCCTCTGCATATATGTCATGGTTCCAATTTAGTGTTTCTATGGAATTTCTGAGTGTGAACCAGTGGGCCTCTGATTCTTGTGCCTTCTCTTGGGGTCTTTTCCTTCTCTTGATTTGTCTTGCCCAACTTTGATGTGACAGTTTTTTTTTATTAATTTTGCCTTATTATATTGTGTTTATTTTCTTTTTATTATATCTTACTTTTCTATATTTAAAAAAAATGAATGAATGAAAACGTAGCCACAAAGATAAAGGTTAACAATCACACCTCCCGGGACAGGGAAAATCCATTTTCTTCAGTAGAGTGACATTGGCCGTATCAACCACTGCAGGGTAGGTCTTATTATGTTCAGGAGTGGTTGTCCAACTTATAATGGACTCCACAGGTGTGTGTGCTTATTTAGTTACAGTTTGGTGTTTTTGTGTGTGAGGGGTTGTTTGTTTTCTTGGTTTTGGGAGCTTTTATTGTTGTAAATGGTTTTTGTCTGTTTGAGAAAGAACTTAAAGTTGGGTGGGTAGGGAGGGGGAGAGTATCTGGAAGGGCTTGGGGGAAGTGAAAGAATATGATTGAAATATATTTAAATATAAAATTTCTTTTAAACAGTAAAAACATGTAACTTAACACTTATATCAGTGTTTGTTGGAGTGGATATGCAGTTTGGTTTTATTTTTATAATCCTATATATTTCTGCCTCCTTATTAGAGTCCAGGCATGTTCAAGCCTTTGACATTGTGACACAACTTTGTCATCTACAATGTTCACCCTGGAGAATCTTGCAACATAGCTAAAAATGTAGCAACAAGTATCATGATGCTTTAAATAAATTTAGGATTTTGTTTTGAATTTTGTTTGCAGCTATTCTGGTTCACACTTGGCTCCACAGGCTGTGAGTTAGATACAGCTGGCACGTAGACCATTTGTATTTATTTCACCTTTCCATATGTTTTGGTTTAAGTATGTACATCTTGTCGATTGTCATCTGTTCGTATCATCTTTCTCCCCCTGAAGTTTCTTAAGTCTTCACCACTCTTCTTTCTATCTTTGTCCTGGCATTCTGGAATTTTTACTTCTCACATGTGTATAACAGTATTTTGAGCAGTGATTTTCATGGACACTTCGGTAGGTGTCAGATTGTCTCTTTGAGCAGTATCCTGTCTCCGTTATTCTGTTCTGTAGATTCTAGAACTCTGATCTTTCCAAACAACACTTCCCTATTCATCTCCATCCTCTTTGCCTTTTGTTTAACTACTTTGGACCTTAAAACTGCTTCTAGGCAGTAAGTGGGGGATTAGAGGGAGTGTCTCACCTCATCTTTTCTCTTGGAGCCATCAGCCTAGACTTGTTTCCAGCTAGTTGAACACTCATTTTGTGTGCCTCAGTAATTTTATGTTTGTTCATAGCAGGCAGCAATTCCTGTATCAGATAGTCCTTCATGGGGGAAGCTTTGACAAGTCCTTCTTTATTCTATAGCAGTGTAATCTGCCCATATCAAATCCATGGGATTTTAGAGGTGACTCGATGGTGGTTACATTAGAAGGTTGTCCCCACTGTAAAAAAGAAACTCCTCTTCTCTTCTTAAACCTCAGGCTCCAGTTCTTAATTATGTACAGCTAAGAACTGTCAGACTAAATGACTTTCATAGGTTATAGATTGTTCTCAGACAGAGAAATTTAAAGTAGACAAAGATTTTCTAGAATCATTAATTTGTTCTTCATTAGGTTAATTTTAACTACACAAAGGACATTTTGTTGTTTCTGACATCTACAGAATAGGGTTCAGAACCAATTGTTTTTCATTTACAAAACAACTTAAAAAAGCACTCTTTGGGAGATTTTTAATTTTTAACTTTTTAATTTTTTTTTTTTTGCAAATTTCACATCATGCACCCTGACCCCACTCATCTCCCACCTCTGCTCAGGCCCACCCTCCATACTTGCAAACTCTCCCAACAGGAAAAAAAAGCCTCATTGTGGAAACTGCAGTATGTCATAGTGTGTTCCACAATATTCTCTTTTGTCTATTCTTTTTCACTTGCAAATGTTCATTATAATGGCTCCTTGGTCTGGTACGAGGCCTCTGGCTTCTGCTACTTTATGAAAACTGGGACCTCACTGGGACACCTCTCAGTTGTCCTGTTGATGCCCTGTGTCATGGAGATCCTGTAGTTTAGGGGTCTGTAGGACTGGCCTCTTTATGCACTCCAGCAGTTCATCTATGAGGTAGATGTTGGGGTGGGCCAATTCAAAGTCCAGGTTCTGGGCCTGCAATTCCCACATCCAGGGCCAGCTCTACTGTGCTACCTAAGTAAAGTACAAGGCCTGCTCTCCCGAGTACTGTACCAGAAGAGAGGCTAGGCCAGCTCTCCTGCTCTCATGACCCCATCAGGGCCAACTCTCCTGCCTGCTACCGGTGCTGCAGCATGTGAGGGTCAAGGACAGCTCTCCTGCTCTTGTGACCCCATCGGGGGCATATGTCCTGTCTGACACTGGTGGTGAGGGCAGAAAGGAGGGGAGGGTATCTGTCCCTCACCAACACCACTACAAAGCAGATAAAAGGCAGGGGCTGACTCTCCTACACTTGCACCGTCATACTCTTGCTCTCATGACCCCAGGGCCAGGTCTCCCACCTGCTACATGTGATGAGGGATGAGGGAAAGGAGGGTAGCTCTCCCTTGTCTGTGTCACCACAGGTACATGAGGGGTAAGGCCAGCTCTCCCAAGCTCGCATCCTTGGGGCCTTGCAACTTGTAACTTGGGGCCAGCTTACTTGCAACTCCTGAAATGTGCAGGGCCTGCTCTCCTGAGTACTGCAGCTGGCTAGGGGCAGGGTCAGTTCTACTGCCCTCATGCCTCTAGGGCCAGTTCTCCTTTGATGCCCAGGTCAGGGGTGGGCCAGTTCTGCATAGCCCTCAGACATTAACATGTCCCCAGGTGACAGCCCAGACCAGGGATGTCCACCTGGCTTTTGGTGGTAACAGACTCCTGCTGCTGAAGGGCCATGGATCCAGATATGGCCCCTGTTGGCAGCAGAGGCCAGGACCCCACCATGGTCCTAGGTGTCATCACCAGCTACTCACATCAGGCTGTTCCTCACTACCCTCAAGTCTCCAGTTCTGCCTCTCTTTGTTGTGCCCACATCCTTCTGTTTCTCTTACTCTTCCATTTCTCCACCACTTACTTGCTCCTCTTAGTGACACCTGGGGTCTCTGAGTGTCTGGGCTTGTGTCAGGAGTGGTCTCAGGAGTGCTATACCTTACTTGTGCATTGCACACTATGATGGCAGGGGTCATCTCCAGTATGGTCTGATCCCCAGGCCTGCATGGCTCCAGACAGGTGTTCATCTCAGGCTAGTTCCTTGTCCATGCCCCATGGTACCATTCTGGTGGTTGTCTCGGGTGTGCTCTTTGCCCATCTCTCCTAAGTGGGAATCTGCCTGGGGTCTGTGGTGCCAGGCAAGGTTCTTCTAGTCTTTGGCCTGCTCCTGTCCTGGGAGACCATCTGGTGCTTGCCTGGTGCTAGAGTGGTGGTTGTCACAAGCTAACTCCAAGTCTGGGACCCTAGCACCAAACTGGTGGTTGTCTCAGGCTTGCTTTTTTCAGGGAATGTTAGATTATTATTATTATTATTATTATTATTATTATTATTTCATATATTCATAGGTCAGAATATTGAATGTAGACATAGCCTTTCTCCTCTTTGCTACCTTGTCATCCTGAGACAGATGTGACATAGCAGCCACATCTGCAATGTCTCTGGGGCAGGTGTGTGTGTGTGTGTGTATGTGTGTGTGTGTGTGTTTGTATGTGTGTGTGCGTGTGTGTGTGTGTCTGTCTGTGTATGTCTCCTCTCTCTCTTTCTCTCTCTCTCCTCTCTCCATCCCTCTCTCTTTCTGTGTATGTGTAGGTGCCCTTAGCGGTCAGAAGAGGGTGTTGGATCATCTGCAACTGGAGTCACACATGGTTCTGAGCTACCCAACATAGGTGCTAGGAATCAAACTCAGGTCCTCTGCAAGAATAGTGTGTGCTCTTAACCAATGAACCATCTCTACAGCCATCTTTGGGGAATTTTTACAGAAACTAGAAAAAACAATGTAAAAAAGAACACATGTGTGAAATAGGCAAAAATACTCTATCATCCAAACCAACTTTTGATGTAAGCAACTTGTATGTCTCGTTAGCCTTGGAATGGTGTGTACTTTATGAAGAAATTGAGGGAATGTGCAAGCCAAGTGACAAACTACAGGAAAGTTATTGGCTTACAAATCCAGAAAAGACAGCTTCTGTCCTCATCTGTGCAGAAGACACAAAGCAGAAATAAAATTGTTAGGTGTGTTACCTCAGAATGAGCTAGAGACAGCCAGCTAGTCCCATCACAATAACCACTGAGAAAAGTGTGTGACAGCAGCATTCTCGTGTTGTCACATCCCAGCCCTTCTGCAGTGAGCTCTGCCAACCTTCTAGATCATTCTTCTCTGGCACAGGCAGACAGAAAGCTTAGGAGAATTGAAGTCTATTTCCTTCTCACCAAGTAGGGGGAATGTTTTCCTGTGCAAGCAACGAGCCTAACATTCTGGAGGTAGTTCTTTCTCCAGAGACGCAACCAGCTGACGCTATCAGACCCCTGCCTTCAAGACTCCACAGAGACTTTTCAAAAGCTTGTCGACCACAGCTTACACTATAAATCAAAAAGTTGTAGTTTTGCTTGAGGAAACGAGTTGCTTAAACAGGCCATTTTAGAAAAGTGTTTTCTGAGAACTCTCTTTTTTCACTCAATCATTTCAAGTATGAAGCCTAGTGATTTGAGCAACCAGGGTATTTATTCAATTTCTTTGCACACTGTACTGTAAGAAATAAAAGCATTTGTGCTGATTTCCCCCTGTGTTACTAGGGGATAGTCTATTCCCATTTCACACCTCACAGTGATGTACTTTGATTGCCTGTGGGCATGCCTGGGTTGAACTATACTCCCCCTCCGACTCAAACTTCCCATTTTGGCTCCTACTTTTGTACCCAGAAAATCTTATGAGCTTCCACAAAGCACCGGCTATGTTTCCTGGAGCCTCAGATGAGGGAAAATGGGGGAAAGTATGGATTGTTAGAAATAATGGCTTAGTCAAATGTCTGGTGGCTTCATTATTCTGCTTATCTACTGAGCACATGTCATGTGGCCTTTTATGTCAGATACATGGGTGCGTGAGCTGTGGAAATGGAGAACTATCATACACTTCTGCTCTTGAAGGGCTTGTCATATAGTCACAGGGGACCCAGATGAGATTAATGGGGTGCGTGCCATGAAATGGGGTTGAGGGACTTATCAGAGTAAAGCAATATCCCAGACAACTGCAAAGCATCCAAGGAAGCAATTCTTCTTGACATCTCTGGGAGCTATAAAAATCAGGAGTGGGACATGTAACCTTTCTGAAGCCCTCCAATGTAGGAACTGGGGTGTGTAGAGAAGGTATGCAGACATAGCATAGCTCTTACAATGTCACTGCCAAGGAACAGGCAGGCAAACATCCTCTTCACAGAAATCTCTGAGGGACACTGTGTCAGATACATATAAAGCAAGCCTTCAGAAATAATTCCATTCTAATAATTCATATTCACCCCTGAAAGTTCTGGAACTTCCATTTGACTGTAGAATAACTAAATCTGCAGATTATTATTTTTCTAAAGGGCACTTTGTATCTCATACATTGTAAGACCACTGTGCAGAGAAAATCAGCCACTAGGAAGTGAGTCCAGCTGACCAAGAGTTGCTAGCTTCATCTGCCAACTTGATACCTGAGAAAGGAATCTCAGCTGAAGGATTTCCCAGGTAAGACTGGTCTATGAGCATATCTGTAAGGGATTGTCTTAATGGTTCTTTTATGCAGGAGGGATCAGCTCACTGTGGGTAGGACCATTGCCTAGGTTGGTGGTCTGAGGCTGTACAAGGAAGCTAGCTAAAACTGAGCTTCTCAGCCAGGCAGTAAGCAGAGTTCCTTCGTGATTTCTGCTTCAAGCTCCTGCTTGAGTTCCTGCCCTGACATGATGGACTTGTGACCTGAAACCCTTTCCTTTCATATGTTGCTCTTGGTCATGCTGATTTTCACAGGCAGAATGAAACGAGAAAACAACCACCACCCAAGTGTGTTTTGCTTTTCTCTGATGACCGTAATAGTTGAAACAGCTCTCTCAAAGGATTACAGAAGTCATTGGGGTTTATTTCATGTTATAGGAGAACTGTAGGCACAAGTGTTGTGTATTTCTTTGTAGATGTACAAAGTCTTTGGGATGTGTCTCTTTCAGAATACCAAGAAACTTAAGACATTTAATTTCTTAGCAATAGGCACATGGAATATTATATTTGTTTAGAGTTTGGTTCTTCACATTGGAAGTCTTCTGAAGAGCATCTAAATAGCAATATGCCTATGGGAAGTGGAGTTTAGAATAACCAAATCATGAAACAACAGCTTCAATGAGTTTTCCACCAGGGCAGGCAAACTACTAACCCGTGTGTTTCTTCTTTAATTCCTTTATGTTCTTTTAGTCTCAGGAAGAAATCTATTTGTTCATGGAGTATGGAGCAGGGCTTTTTTTTTTTTGTATCATGTCTATTTGGAAAGTAACGATTTACAACAAGAAGATGGTACCTGGCCAGCAAAGAAGGGAATGGTTGTTTAAGACATTTTCTCCTGCATGGAGCACGGATTTGGAACTTAGTTCTTCCATGTAAAATGGTCTCCTTTTTAAAATGTTTGCAAGACTGACTGAAAATAACTGGCTCCCATGGGTGGATTTTGACATTTCTATGGAACTAAGCTACAATGTGGCATTATAGGAATCTACTGTAGGCTGCAGTCACTTGCATCTACCCAAAGCTGATAGCTTTGGTAGGAGCTGTTGTACCATTAAGGATGGGCTTAGGTTATGGGATGGGACTCCACACGTGCATGTCTAACCTACCTTGTAGTTAAGGTTATAGCAACAGCATGGTACTGCCTGGCTAGATATGCTAAATTCTTTGCATACATAGGTGGTATTGCAGTTCCACTCTAAATAAAGCAATCAATCAATATTTCTTCTCTGCTTACACTCCAATCTTCAGAACTGCTTGTTACGCTAGCTAGATGGATTTACTTACAACAGTGAAAGACATTCAGCAAGTCCATCCAATTTCTTGATTTATTTGCTATTGATGCATAAAATGAGCTTGTCTGTGAAATAGCCAGGTTGAAATTGCTGTTCTCATGCATTTTCATTGTTATTATTTGGCTAGACTGACTGTTGCGGGTCAAATTAAAACCCATTCATCCAGAGCTACATGAGTGACAATGGAGAGCTACTTCAGTTAAAATCAGAACCAGTACTTAGTGTGGAGGTGGATCTTATACAATAGTCTGGTTCTACCACATTTTCTGAAATCAAAGTAGTAGCGTCCACATGAACTGTTTATCCCTGAAACCTGTTTGAATTGAACACTTTTGTTTTATTTGCACTAGAAATAAAGAAATTCAAGTAGTAAACATAAGAATGTAATGCTGGCATATGTGAATTTCCTGGTACTAACAATAATGGAATACATACAATTTTATATTTCCTTACAGTGAACAAAAACTGCCCACAGGGATTATGCATTCTGATGTGTTTTAAAAATAAGCTCAAGGTATTTTTAAGAAGCATGATTGTCAGTTTGTTTGAAGAGTGAACAATTTAAAAAATTCTTAGAGATAGTTTTAATTCTTAGTTGCCTTCTGTGACTTTAATAATGCAAAATTCCTCAGAGAAAAACTTGACGTCTTTCCACTTTTACAAAAAATATTTTTTGTAAAGTACCAAATATAAAAAATAATTTCAAAAGGAATGGTATTTATTCAATGTATTACTATTTCCAAAACATGTGTGTATATATACATATATACAATATATATACATATATAATATATACACATATTTGTGTGTGTGGTTTTTATTTCCCCTACTTTTTTTTTTAAAAAAAGCATATTCTCTTTTATATAGAGCTTAAATAGAGCAAGAGATCCCTTGTATGGATGAGGGAACTAAGGCATAAAAAGTTTATTGATTTTTCCCAAGGTCATTTGCTTTAGTTAGCATTGGAATCTACTTGGTTTTACAACACTAAATTGTCTTCATGCAGAACCAGCTTTCAAGTCGAGAATTCCACTACAATCATTTCCTCTTCTTTCAAAGTGTGATTCTTTTTTCTTAATTGAAAATAGATCTTCTCTTATACCGTACATTCAGACCACAGTTTCCCCTCCCTCCACTCCTCCCCCTTTTCCCAGTTCCCCTTTAACCCAGATCCACTTCCCCTCCATCTCTCATCTGAAAAAGTCTCCAAGAGACAACAACCAAACCTAACAAAACAAGATACAGTAAGACAAGGCAAAAGCCCTCACATCACAGCTGGGCCTGGCAACCTAACAGGAAGAAAGGAATCCCAGGAGCAGGCAAAAGAGTCAGAGACACACCTGCTCTCATAATTAGGAGACACAAAACCACTGAGCTAACAGCCGGGACATATACGCAGGCCCCATGCTTGCTGCTTCAGTCTCTGTGAGCTCCTATGAGCTCTGCTTAATTAATTCATTGGATCTTCTTCTCCTACATCCTCTCTGACTCATACAGTCGTTCTGTGTTCTCTTTCAAGTTATTGCCCAAGCTCCAAGGGGAGGAACCCAATGGAGATCTCCAATTAGACTCACTCTCTGCTTGATGTCTGAGTGTGGGTCTTGGCATCATCCACTCCCATCTGATGCTGGAGGAACCCTGTCTGATGCTGACCGGACAAGGCATTGATCTATGAGTATAGCAGAGTATCATTAGAAATCCTCTCTCTCTCTCTCTCTCTCTCCCTCCCTCCCCCCCTCTATCTTTCCTTCCCACCCCTCTTCTTACTTTTTTCTTTTTACCAGTTGTGTTTGGTTCTGCCCTAGGTCTCTGGGCTATCCAGTCTCCAGTTCCTGGCCATCCAAGCAGTGTTGTGCATGGGCTCCCGTTGGTGGAGTGGGTCTCAAGTTAAATCAGGTATTGGTTAGCCACTCCCACAAGTTCTGAGCCACCATTGCCCCAGCACATTTTACAGACAGGATAGATTGTTGGTCAAAGATTTTGTGTCTGAGCTGGTGTCTGCACTTCTCTTTCAGTGGCCTGCAGAGTACCTTGCCTCACCAAAGAGACTAGAGAATAGCAGGTAAAAGCTCCATGCAGATACCAGCTTGACTTTTCCATGTTCAATGAGCTGTGTGGCTGTTGTCCTTGACAATGGCATTGGAATCCCCCCCCCACTATCAGTTTGTGGAGAGCAGCCTTTTATCCTAGCTTCAGCCTGAGTTGTTTAGGAATCACCTTGGGACCCCCTTGACCATCAAGTCAACCAAATGTGACCCAGTCCCACCACTGAAAGCCTTGCCTGGCTACAAGAGATGGCTAGTTAAGGTCCTGTATCCCCCATTACTAGGAGTTCTCACTAGGGTCACCTCCATAGATTACGTGAAGTTTTCACTGCACTAGGTTTCTACACTGCCTCCAAGTGCCCACCCATTCCAGCCATCTCTCTTTCCCCACACACTCTCCTTCAATCCTGTTTCCCTCCCCACTGATCCTTCCCATTCCTATCCTCATCTATCCTCCCTGTCCCCCAATCCACTTGCAAAATCTATTCTAATTCTTCTTCCCAAGGTGATCCATGCATCCCTCCTAGACCTCTCTTTACCTAACCTCTCTGTGTTTACATATTTTAGCTTGATTATCATTTACTTAACCCACTCAAATCCTAGGGGGTCTGGGTTACCTCACTCAGAATGTTTTTTTTTTCTAGTTCTATCCATTTTCCTGCAATTCTCATGATGTCATTTTTCGAAACAGCTGGGTAATGATCCATTGCTTTTTAGGTCCATTGGCTTGGAATATCTTTTTCCAACCTTTTACACCTCTATTTGGTGTTGAGGTGTGATTCTTCCATGCAGCAGAAGAATGGATCCTGTTTTTGCATCCACTGTGTTAGTCTGTCTTTTTATTGAGGAATTGAGACCATTGATATTGAGAGATTTAAGCAACCTATGATTGTTGGTTAATTCCTGTTATTTTGTTGTTGGTGGTGGTGGTGGTGTGAGCATGTGTATGTGTGTGCTTATCCTCTTTTAGTTTTGCTCTGTGTGATTATTTAATATTAATTGACTTAATATTAATTAAAAATATTTTCTCTGTTTCTGTGGGTGTTGTTACCCTCATTGGGTCGGAGTTTTCCTTCTAGTACCTTCTGTAGGGCTGGATTTGTAGATAGATATTGTTGAAATCTGACTTTATCATGGAATATCTTGTTTTATCCATCTATGGTGACTGGAAGTTTTGCTGAGTATAGTAGTCTAGGCCAGTATCTGTCATCTCTTAGAGTTCTCAGTACATCTGCTCAGGCCTTTCTTGGCTTTTACAGTCTTCATTGAGACATCAGGCTGGTATCTGTGGTCCTTTGAGTTCTCAGTATATCTGCCCAGGCCCTTCTGACTTTTAAAGTCTTCATTGAGACATCAGGTGTAATTTTAAATTACATAATTTTAAAAGGCATGCCTTTATATGATCCTTGTTTCTTTTCCCTTAAAGCTTTTAGTATTTTTCTTTGTGTTTTGATTATAATGTGTCGAGGGGACTTTCTCTCTGATCCAATCTATTTGGTGTTCCATATTGTTTTTCCTTGTACCTTTATAGGCATCTCCTTTAGGTTAGGAAATTTATATTCTATGATTTTGTTGAAAATATTTTTTGGGCGGGGACTCTTCTCCTTCTTCTAGTCCTATTTTCTTAGGTTTCGTCTTGTCATAGTTTCCCAGATTTCCTGGATGTTTTGTGTCAGGAATTTTTTTAGATTTAAATTGTTTTGACTTAGTACCTATTACTTTTATTATGTCTTCAGTGCCTGAAATTCTCTCTTCCATCTCTTGTATTTTGTTGGTGAAGTTTTCTTCTGTAGTCCCTGTTTGGATTCTTAATTTTTTCATTTTCAGAATTCCCCTAGTTTGTGTTTTCTTTATTGCCTCTATTTTCACTTCAGGTCTTGAATAGTTTTATTCGATTCCTACAACTGTTTAAATTTCCTTGGCCTTCTTTAAGGTGTTTATTTCCTCTTCTAGGTACACTATCATCTTCATATCAAAGTGTGGTTCTTATTTCTTTCTATCTCTCTTTTAATCCACGCCCCCCCACACTCTTACAGCACTTTACATTGGTCAATCTGTTCTTTAAATGCACCATTCCCATTATTAAAGAGGTTCTCATTATGTTCTGTTTTTTTGACGTTTTCAGAGTTGGTTCCCCTGGTTTGCCTGTGTCCTTCATATAGGCCACCCATTATTACAGATAACACAAAAAACAGAGGGATAAAATATTAATTAAAAAAGACAATTTTAAAATTGAAGATATCTGTGTGTTTAGCATATTTTAGTCTAAGATACTATGTTCTCCTGATTCAAACAATGATCTCAATGATCTTCGTGAGCTGAATATTCCCAGCTCTACCTGCATCTGTTTTATTACAGGGGCTTACATTTAGGATATCAACCTGCATCAAAATACATTGCTATATCAGACTGGGAGTTTCAGGCCCTCTGATTGAGGGTCAAGTGGATGATTGTATTCATGGGCTCTCTTGAAGCTTGAGGATGCTGGTCTATGACCATGCATGATCTACTGTCTTTCTCTCTGTGGTTAGATACACATAGGTTATAAGTCCATTGTCTAGGACAAAGTGATCTGACAACTACATGTGTCATTTGATTGCATAGCAATCCCCTCTCCATCCATCTCAGCACAGGGACTTAGGCACTTTAGAGATCTGTGGGAGCTAAATTAAATTAATAATTAGACAGAGTTCCAATGCTGTGGTCATCACAGAAACTTTCCCACCAATGTGTTGCTTTCAAGGCTGTTCCATAGGGCCGCGAGGGTATCCGTTGCATTCCATGCACATGGACTCCTTACGGGAATTTTGTCTAGTCATTCCTTCCATTTAATTTAAATATATTTCCTGTATGTCCACATACTATTTTTTGCTACTTTATTTTCTTTCACTATTATATCTTTCCCTTGGTAAAAATGCATTTTTGTTTAAATATTTGAGATAGTTATTATTATTATTATTATCATTATTATTATTTTACTTAAGAAAAAAAGTCTTTTTACTTAAGAGTTTGGATCATGTACTTGAAACATTTTGTATTTTCTGTTACCTCTGGCAATAAAATTAAGATGCAAGTGAAGGAGCTGAGTAACCTATAGCGTTTCCATTTATCAGTGTACTGTCCTGAGTAACACCCTTTAAACTTTTAAGCATATACATTTTTAAAAGATTTCCCTATAAATTGCTAATGGGGTAAAATCCTAATGTATGAGAGCCCCGCGTCATCTGTCTCACTCACTGCTACTGTCATGAGCTCAGGGACAGAATTTGTCATCAGTGGCTCAGCTCATGGGTTTTCCCTTCCAAATCTGC
The DNA here is from genome assembly GCA_907164525.1 of Lophiomys imhausi. Classification (NCBI taxonomy): domain Eukaryota; kingdom Metazoa; phylum Chordata; class Mammalia; order Rodentia; family Muridae; genus Lophiomys; species Lophiomys imhausi. The sequence continues at coordinate 1,494,188 of CAJQZJ010034140.1, forward strand.
AAACGGCTATAGCTCTCTGCAAATGTCAGTGCAGTGCAGGCCCTTAAATACTTTGCATTTGTGAGGCATAATTCTTTTATAATAACAGAAATAAAAATTAATTAAGATAATCAAACATGTCAGTGGGTCTTACGGGATGTTTTGAGAAGTGAGGATGTGTAATTTTGCGTCACGTCCTTCCATCACGTATGTGTACAAATGGGCATGGTGGAGTGAAGTGACCTAGGTCCTAGTAGTTGGCTACAGCAATGCCGTTCTTTGAGATTCATAAGATGTGGGCAATTGCATGGTCCTGCCAAAGATCAATGTCGTATTTCAATTCCTTTGACTCTCAGGGATGGGGAAGCTGGGGGCTTAGGTTTTCAAGATGCTATTGCTTCATTTGAACATCTCATGAGCTCCTGTTCTTTCTTCACCTTGTGGATTTTTTTTGCATCTCAAGCCTCCTTATGCACAGAGGAAGAACACAGGTCCTTTTTCTAAGAATTTTCTTTCCACACTTGAGCACCATCAATGTACGCTGGGGGGCTTAATCCAGATGTGTGATTTTCGTTATTGAGTGGGCTTGGCAAGGTACTAAGAGCACACTGTAAGATGCATAACAGATAATATTAACCTTTTATTAATCAAATGTATCCCTTCAGGTTTTGTTTTTTATATAAACTTCAGAAGACCTAATTAGTGAATATGTTAAATATTTTAAACAGCATGGAAATATTTATGGTAAAAAATATTCTTAACATGATATCCCCAATTATCCTGCTCAGACAGAATCTAATCTTCCATACCCCTCTAAAATATATTTATAGATATGCTTCTGTGTCTGTTACAGTCCTCCTTATTCTGAATAAATGGTATTACATTATATTCAATTTTCAAATTTATTTTTTAGAGAATACTTAACCACGTAGCCCTCACTGGCCTGAAACTCATTGTGTAGATCAGACTGGCCTGAAACTCAGAGATCTGCCTGTCTCTGCCTCTCAAGGGCAGAGGCTAAGGCTGTGTGCTACTATGCCTGGCTGGACTTTGGATTTAATGTGACAAGTATTTTTAGGTAATTTTATGTTGGCAGATCAGAGCTGATTTAATTTTTGAAGAGTCACATACATTGAAGAGCCTAACATCTAAGAGGTTCATAATTCATTGGTCAGTCAGCTTAGAACAGATACTCACTGTTTCTAGTGGGGTTGTGTTTCAGTGTGTGTCTCCATGGGACCCACCTTTAATGTGGGCAGCTGCATCCCATGGGGTGTGATCCCGGATGAATCAAAAGGTAGAAAACAGGAAGCTGGCTAAGTAACTGTGATCCCAGGTCACTTGTTCCTGGTCTGTCTAGATGTATAGAGTTCTACCCAATGCCCCTGACACCAGGAACTCTGCCACAATTTCCTCTCCTAAAGGCAACCGAATAAATCCTTCATTTCTTAAATTTTTTTTCCAGACCACCAAGAAAAGTAGCTAATACAAGTATGTGAGTATTTAATTTCACTGTGGCAAGATCTCTGTTTTAGACTTTTTTTCTCCCTCTGCTGCCAAATCCTACTTATAGTATTTGTGTATCATTGGATAATTAGGAGAAATAATGCTTTACCATTGTATTTTCTTATCTGTACTAATTAGGATTTTCCAAGGAAATAAAACTATAGAATTATTGAATATGTGTGTGTAATATACGTATATGACATGTATATCACACACATATCTATCAATATATATCCATAGATATCTATCTACCTCTATCTCTATCTATATGTCAAAAGGGGGTTTATTAGATTGGCTTATAGGACGTGGTCCAGGTAATCTGACAAAGACTTTTTCACACTGGAGAAGACAAGAATCCAGTCGTTGTCAGCCCATGAACTTAGGTGCCTCAGCAGTTCAATTCTGAACCTGCAAATCTGGAGGATTCCCATAGAGATGCTGATCTTCAGTGTATGTTTGAACCCTGAAGAATTTGGTTTTAATATTGATGAAGATGAAGGAATGTAGCATCTACAAGATAGGTGAACTTGGCAGTGAGATAGAGGACAAGCAGACAAAAAGCAAAAATTCCTGTCATGTCTTTTTTTATTTGGCTATAACCAGAAGGTGCCATGCAGAGTTAGGGTAGGTCTTCCTGCTTCAAATAATCTGATCAAGAAAATTCATCACAAGAGTACCCAACAACTTAGGTTTTTGTTCCTTCTGGATGTAGTTAAGTTGGCAACCGAGATTAGCTATCATGTGACCAGAAACCTACTGGAAACCAGAGTACCCCTGTAGTGCATTTGCCCACCCTTTGTATCCTAGTACTTAAGCCTTCTGTATTGTAAACATGCCCATTTCTTGTTAGCATTTAAAACTAAAGTTTCATTTTGATATAATTATAGATTCCCATTCAATTGTCAGAAATAATAGCACGAGTTGGCATCTTACGAAATTCTAATGCAGTATTCCCACCAGGATAACGACATGGACAGTCGAGACATGAGAATTCCAACAGTGCCCTACCCCACCCAAGGCTCTTTCACAGTCACACCACCTTCCCACCTTTTCCTATTCCTAATTCTGGGAGAACACTGATTTGTTTCTCATATCTATGGTGCTGTTTTTCATGCTTGTTACAGGAGAATAATTAGACATTACGCGAGCATTACAACTCTCCCTTCTTCACTCAGCGTGACTTCCTAGAGGTTCATTCAAGTTGCTCTGTGTGTCAGTTGCTTGTTTCTTTGCATTACTGGACAGCAGTGAATGGTTCGGGCATACCACAATATGCTGAACTCAACACTCATTCAAGAACACCTGGGCTGGTTATAAAAATTCACGTGCAGTGGCCACTGAGATGGCCTAGACAGCAAAAGCCCTCCCTGCCGAGCCTAATAACCTGAGTTCAATGCCTGGGACCCACATGGCAGGAGGAGGACACTGTATGCTGCTAGTTGTCCTCTGACCCTCATCCTTGCCCCACAATATATGAGCGAAACCAACCAAAAAATTTAAAAACAATGTACAGAGTTTCATGTGAGAAATTCTGCATTATTCTCTGAGAAAAATGCCATGGAACACAATTACCATATCACAGCACGGGGGAATTTTAAAACTGTGTGTAGCACTGCATCCTAATAATCTTCTCCTATGTATTATCCTAAATTTCATATAGTTATGTTTTACACTGCGGCCTGTGGTTAATTTTGAGGTGACTCTTATCTAAAGTGTGAGCTTTACTTTTTCTATGGATAGCCAGTTGTCCTAAAACCACTGGTTGAAAATTTAGTCTTTCTCTATTCAGTTTGACCTGCATTTTTGTCAAAACAAGTGAAACATGTTTGCTATTTCTGACTCATTCACTGTTTTTGAACTACTGAGAAATTTTTAGAACTCATGAATGAATTCTGGGTTTTGTGAAATGCTCTTTCTGTATAACTAATATCACGTCTTCATTAGTCCGCTACTATGGCAAATACCATCCATCTGCAGATTTTTTTCTTTTAATACTAGACTGTATTATATATCTGAACTAAATTCTGAATGGATGTAGCATATAATTCTTAGCATAAATTTTAATATTTGTTTTGTTGAGATTTTTTTTTTGAGAAATTTTTGAATCTGGGCTTTGGAAAGTTACTGGTTTATAAATTTATTTTTAGACTTTCTTTGTCTGGGTAGAAAAATAATAATATTATTTGGAAAATGGTTTTCCACTTCTATTTTCCAGAAAAGATATTATAAAATTAATGTTTGGAAGAATTCTCTAGAGAACCAATCTGGCTTTGAATAGGTCCTTTTCAGTTGCAAATTCTACCTCTTCAATGATCACATGACTCTCGATTATCCACTAAGCCAATTTTGATTGGCTGCTCCTTTATGGCTTTTAAGAAATTGCTCCATTTCTTTGAAGTTGTTGAATTCATGGGTGTGACAGTTCTTGAAGTGTTTCCTTACTACGCTTTAAATAACCATGGATTCTGTACTGTTTTCTCCTTCTTCATTGATAATTTGTGACCTTTGTCTCTTGATTGTATTTTGTTGATTAATTTGAAGAAAACACTTTTCATTTTATTGATTCATTTTATTTTTTCATTTTTTCAATTTTTATTGACTCTTTTCCTAACTTTATGGCTTTGCTGCTTTGGCAAAATTGGAATCCTTCCTTCCTTTCTTTTTTCTTTTCTTTTTTGTTTTTGTTTTTTTGTTTCTTGAAGTAGAAAATTACCTATTTAATTGAGGTCTTTCCTCTTTTCTTTTTTTTTTTTTTTTTTTTTTTATAAATACTTTATTTTTTTTTTCTTCAAGTTACATCTCAGTAACAAACCCCTCCCTATTCCCCCTTCCCAACCCGCCCTTCCACCCTCTTCCCTCCAGAGGTTTCCCCTTTCAGTCCAACAGCTGGTTCCTTCTCTTATAATAGTAAGTATTATACAAAACAATAGATATAATTATGCCACATTTATGAGATTAGATTGGCCCAGTATACCTTCCCAATGTTCAGTTTATACCTATTTGGCCCCTGACTTTAACATTCTACTATCTACCCAACTCCATGAGTTTAAAGGTCTATATGTGACTCAACCTTCATACTATCTTTCAACACACTTTTAAGAGTATCTTCTTAGATCTATAACACCCTCTTGATTCCTAAACAGTTCAAAATTTAACTATAAGATTCTATCTGTCTATTCTTCAACCACCTCAGAGACCTGAGAGGGATAAATATATTTGCTTATATAGGAAGTGCAGAGCCTGCAGCTTCCAAAACTAAGAAAGAAAATACCAGTAACTGCCTGGACAGTTCCCATTTTCTCTCCATACATTCCAGCATCAATCTTCAGCCTTTGGGTCCTGTTTCTCTGACAGACATTTGTTGTAGAGCAGGGATTATGAAGGACTTACCTACCCTGTCTTGGCAGAGTTAGGCTGTCGACTTCCCTGCTACCAAGTTTTGTCCTTTTTGGACAGCAGTCTGTCTGCAGTTGGTGCAAGGGGATTTTTCATGCCAAGAAAAAGGCTTGCCCCTAAATCAACCATCTTACAGTGGAGGTTCTTCGATGCTTATCTTCTACTTGG
>CAJQZJ010034140.1:1512904-1544312 GCA_907164525.1 Lophiomys imhausi
ACACACACACACACACACACACACACACACACACACACACACACACAGAGAGAGAGAGAGAGAGAGAGAGAGAGAGATTTCATTGATCAAATTCAAAACTGCAGCTTAATACAATTAATTAGGCACAGAGACCCCAGGATTGGTCTCAAGATAAACTTATTAGTAGAGAAAAGGCTAATTATTGTTCACAAGAGTTTGTTTAATATATCCTTTCTGGTCTCCATCTATACAAGGAGCACTTTAGGTGGGATTGAAGATTTTAAGTAAATACTAGACTTGTTCATCTCCAAACACTAATGTTGTGAGTTTGCCCATCAACTAGGGCTTGTATTTCTGCTCTGCTAGCATTGTGATATTAAATGTGGAAGGAAACATGACAGGAAGAGACCAACAAGAGGTTCTGTTTCAGCCAAGAAGTCCATTCTTTGCCTCACCAAATGTGTAACACAATTATTGCTTAGCTGTGATCCATTGGCTTTCTACTCTATTCTTCAGAGGAAAAAAAAAAAATTACATAACGATCCCGTAATCCTCCTGGTATTTGGACACCAACCAGTCATAGGTACAAATGCTCAGGCCTTTGCATCTCTCCATGTAGCTAAACTCATAACCGAGACCTAAGTTTGTTCACCTTTGATCTACTTCGTAATGGGTCTACTAAACACTATGATAATTAAAGATGAAGAGATAAATTTAAAAAAGAATTGGGGGACACAGGAGAAGTTGGAGGGGGAGTGGCAGAAATGATGCAAATAGAGTACTCCAGTACTCATGGGAAAATTAAAAAGAAACAAAACAAAAAACTAAATGGATTTGTCAATGAGATGTGCCATTAAATTTTAAGCATTTACTTAATATAATGCAATATAACTCTCAGATATGATTTTGGTATCCTCAATAATGCACACCAGCCTTTAAAAAGTGCAAATCTTTTCATATACCACATACTAGTCCCAAAAGCACAAATGCTATATGATTCTATTCATGAATTATCTAATGTAGTTAAAGGTAAAGAAACACAAAGCTGAAGGCTGTTGTCAAAGATGGAGCAAGTGTGTGTCAGGGAAGTCTTTTTTAATGGATCTAGATTCATTTGACGAGTTAAAAACATTCAAGGGATCCATGTCACATCCCTGAACATAGCTGAGCTATACTCTGGAAATATCTTAGATGGTACGTTTAATCTTGTACATTTTTACCCCAATAAAATAAATAAGTCAAGAAAAATGTTACTCTCTAATCAGTACTTTATCATTTCTGTGACTTGAAAACCTAAAAGAAGAATTCACAGCGTTTTCCCATCTTGTTTTAAGGTAGGGTCTGTATACATTATAATTGTTGGTAGTTTCAGGGGCACTAAATATTTTACTTACAATGTATGTTTCAAGGAATTTTTACTGCAGTGTCCAAACTCCTTCCTTTTGGTATATTATGGCTTTGTTTTGATATTGGTGGAATTTTTAGTGTATAAAATGAAAAACAAAACTTCTGCAGCTTTTAAACTGTAGGTCCTATATAAATATAAATATTTCTTCATATTTGCTAGCTTTCATATTCCCTGTGTCAAGTGACTCTGCAAAGCTATCCTCCGATCTCCTCTCTCTAATAGTAATTAATAATAATAATAATAAAAATAATAATAATAAATTTGAACTTAGGAATTATTTCACGTTTCTGGTATAATACCAGTTCTCAATACTATCACCACCAGTACTAAGTACTATATTTTCACTTTATATTTCATTATAATTTAATTTTAATTCTATTACAGACTTATTAAGATAGAATTTCTGGGCTTATAGACATCAAATCATGGTTGAGACTCCATATCTGTATTAGGTAATCTTTCCTTCCATGCTATTGGCTATTGAGGCATTTCTCAAATGTTTAAAAGCAGTCCCTCCAGCCAGGAGAATGAATGAGAACTCTTGCAGGAGCTAAGTGAGTGCCACAAATGGCCCTCTGCAGGCACCGTACTTCTTGGTCATTTCATCTTCCACCTTCTCTGTAACACAGCCATCTATTTCAGAGATAAAATGATAATTTTAACATCACATATTCATCAAAGTACTTAAATTTTCTGCTTCAAATCTCTGGATAAAATAAACACTTTGGGTGTGGGTGCTGTGTTTGCCCTGTGGTTTTGGAACCCTTTTGACGCTTGACAGTAACTGAGATGCAAAAGAAACTCTGAGCTGAAAGTAAACTTCCATAGAGACTTCCCCAACCCTTCATTTCTTGTGAGAAGAAACTTAGGTACAGAAAGAGAACAATTTGCTTTTGGTCTCTTGAACCAGGTGGCTTCTCATGACATCTTCTGCTTCATTCTGTGGTATTCTGTCCTGTTGAGACAACTTGGAGCTTAGGTCATAGTTCCCAGGCTCCATCCCTGCTGTCATATCTTGTCTTGTTTCTGAAATCCAGGACCATGCTGAGTTACTTTAGTGTAAGAGAGTTAAGGTGATGATAGCTACCCAGAACATGCCTAACACTATGCATAGGGATCTATTACCATGAGCACAGGCTCTCATGTTTGAGGTTTGAAGGATATGGCCTTATTCTAAGAACACACTGCACACAATTGTGTGTGAAGGTTCAATTTTAATTTCAAGTTTCTAGTCACCTCCATTTCTCAATCAGGGAAATGCTGCAGAGAGAGAATCTAACAGAAGAATATCAGGTATGTACATCTCTCCTTCAAAATATATTGAAGTTTGTGATAGTTTGAATGAAAACAACTCCATAGGCTCGTATGTTTGAATACTTGGTCCCTAGTGGGTGGAACGGTTTGAGAGGAGTTGGGAGGTGTGGTCTTGTTGAAGGAGCTGTATGTCTTCGGGAAGGGAAACTGGGCTTTAAGCTTTCAAAAGACTCCAGTCCTACTTGTGGAGCCAGATGTGAGCTTTCTTTTATTGTTAGTTGCGTTGCTCATGGTGTTTTGTCATAGCAGTAGAAAAGAAACTGATATGAAGTCCTTGAGTTTTTATGACTCACTCTTGTTTAGCATAACCCACCAAGGTGATGTGGGTGTTTAATGTCTGGTCCATGACATGTTGGAAGCCCCAGGCCTGATGTGCCTATTGAGAACGTGACATGTGCCCCACACAGCTAAACCATTTGATTTTAATGAATGTAAATTAACACATGGAGATGCTAGTAACTGTGCTGGACACAATGTGACAGCAGCAGAAAGAGATGCACATTTGACAAATGGAATGATCATCCTTCAAAACACAGATGTAAAGAACAGGCAGGTACTTTCCTTTTATTTGCCGTCTTTTCAGAGTTTCAGGTTAATCATGGTTAATCATATGAAGAAATATCAAATATCTCAGGAGAAGCAAAAATTTTGTCTTTTTCTAAAACACACACACACACACACACACACACACACACACACACACACACGTGACAGTCATAAAATTAACTCTTCCAAAAGAGAAAGTTAAAAAAAATGAACACTATTGCCATCTTGTGGATCCTGGGTGCAGGGACATGTTCAGGTTCAGCTAAATCTGCTGCCTGTGAGACAGGCAATGCTTATGGGACCGACCTGCTCTGTGTACCGAGGTGTTAAATACAAGATCCTCTGAGGCCTGGGGGAATACTCACTTTGTAAACCAACTGTAGAAAAAAGAAATCGGCCAATGTTCATCTCTGAGTAGTTGATAGTGTTGGCAAGGCTCTAAATTGATGATAATGAGCAGCGTCTCCTTTTTAAACAGCTGACTCCTGTTTTGACGATGGTCATTTATTAATATTTTGATCAATAGCACCCATTTATTTCTTTCAAATATCACAGACATGGAAAGGGAGATAGGATAACAGATATAGAGTTTTTAGGATGATTTAACCTAGAGGGAACTATCTTTTTTCATCTCTCTCTCTCTCCCCCCCCCTCTCTCTCTGTGTGTGTGTGTGTGTGTGTGTGTGTGTGTGTGTGTGTGTGTTAATATGCACATGTACACTGGGGCATGCACACATGCAGACGCCAGAGAGGTTGTCCTGGTCAATCATTCCCTGTCTTATTCCCTTAAGACCTTAAGACAGTATCTATCTGAATCTGCAGCTAGGCTGGCAGCCAGGAAGCCTTGGAATCCCTTTGTCTCAGATCTGCACAGCACAGGAGCTAAGGCCCTGTGTTCAATTGTAAGCATTGGGTGCTGGAGACTTGAACTTGGATCCTCACGGTTACAAAGCAGGCACTTTTTTCCATTGAGCCATATCCCAAGCTCTATATCTTCAACTTCTGAAATGCTCTTGATTGTTATCGTGGTCTATTTAAACACATACTAACACAGGCACATGCATACCCACCCCCACCCAAACTATCCCTGATGTGATTAATTTTCCTGCCTGTCATCCTATTTCCTCTCATGAAAAGGATTGTGGGGCCCTCTAGGGTAGGAACTCTGCCTGGCACTTGTCAAATATTAATTGTAATATATACTTATTAATTGATTTGACTTCCGGATCTCCTCCTGCTAATGTGTTCACTGGTGTTCTCCTGGTTCAACTTAATAATATGGAAAATGCTTTAATCTAGACAATGCTTAGATAAAATGAAAAGAGAATAAAAGATTATTTTACCCAAATGATGAGGATGAGAAAGAGTATATATACATATGCAGCACAAATAATTATGATGGAAGAGGGGGAAGACATGATTAAGTATACATTTGTATTTGTATTGTCCTGGCTGGCTTTACAATGGTGCTAATGGATGGGATTATAGGTGTTTTTCTAAATATAAAATTAATAAATAGCTTTTATTTTATTTTTAACTAATGAATTTAGTACAAATCATTATGTTAGGGTGTTTGGTAAGCCTTAATTTGAAGGGAAAGGAAGTATAATTGCTGGGAAAGCTTAAATTCAGAATTCCGGAAGTTTAGTCTAGCAGGTAATAGGCACTTGGGTGGGACATGTAAAGGTCAGAGGTTGAAGTGAGAAAAGTAGGGGCATCAGGAACTTGAGCACAGAGGATTATTCCTGTCCAGAAAAGAGCCAGCACTGACAGGTGCTGTCAAGTAGAGCAGGAAAACACACAGACTGGGCTATAGAAAGAACCCTCAGGGTTTGGAGCATTTGGAATGTCCACAAAATGCAATCTGTTCTGTAAGAGACAAAAATACTCAGTCTGAGGCATCAAGGAGAGTAGAAATCGACCATCCAAAGGTGTTGATGCTGCCACCAGAGGCCTGGTTACGTAAGTGGTCTGATGAAACCAAGAGGGAAAAGGACCTTCCTGGATCACTGACTTCAAGGGAGAACAGAGGCTTACCTTCCAGAGGAATGGGCAAGAACAGAATACACTGGTATATAAATTAATATATTAATATTAATATATAATTAATATAATATAATACTATATTAATAAACAACTGAGAAATAATAGAGAAGTAAAGTATAATTTCCAGCACATAAAACCACAGCCATGGCAAGGATATCAAAGGTGGAAATAATAAAGATTAACATATAAAAGCCAGCCTACTTTTCTTTTCCAAGAATAAATTTATGGACATAATGTAGGCCAGTGAAGTAACAGAGGCAGAACTTGCTGGGTTGTGTATTGAAAACTCCAGAGGAGTGTCATTCATCTTTGTCAACATTATGAAAGAAGAGCTAAGGAGAGTGTGGAAAAATTCATTCTTCTTCTGCTTGAATAAAAGTAAAAAGAAAAAAAAACAGCAATGAGGAAAATTCATCTTTATCATACACATTTAAAAAATAAGCAAAACAAATAAATACTTTTATTTTGACAGTATGGCAGATTAGATCATTTGAAATCTATCTGCATCTAGTGTCTATAGATAATAAAATAAAAATGAAGCGTAATAAAAATTATTTGGCTCGTAGAGAGCTAAATTAGAAAGAAAGCATGGTCTTGGGACAAAGAAGGAAAATATAATCAAATCTTTGCTACGTGAGAATTGTCATTGAATAACCAAGGAGTGTTTGCCATGGAATCATGCAAGTTGAGATGAGAGAAATAGTGTACAGTTACAGCTCCACAAAGCCAACACTCTTGATGAGTAATGTGCTCAGGGAAGGGGACACTTTGAAGAGTTCTGTTTACTGGGTCAGGAAGATGACAGAGACAACTCCTTGGCTACAACTGGGAAATAATAAGTGAAGGTACAGCCCCACATTTGTTGGGACACTGAATTTATATTTTCTTGACTAGAAACTCCCGATTAATATAAAATAGTCGAAAGTTAGTGGCACCTTAAGTCTACAATTAGTAAAATACACAAGGAGCACTTTCTAACCCACAGCCTCAGAGCTTTTTGTTGCTAATGGCCTGTTTTTAAAATAATGAAGTCACAATATATTTCAAACTTCAAAATAAACAATCCTTCATACTCAAAAGTTAGCATATAAACAAGCATTTAATTTTATATTCAATACATGTTAAGATTTTTAGATGAAAAATGGTGACATGAAATAGAATATAAAAATGAGGGTGTTCAGTGTATATTGTGATGCTAAAGGTTAAGAAAATAGAGTTTCATAAAATTAAAATAATAACCTCTGAAAAACCTAGTTAACAATTTAAGGAGTTGAACACAGAAATTATAAGCTATAAAATATATCTGAGGAACTGTTCAATGTTCAGATTATAAATAAAATTATATTGAAAATATAAAAGACAGTGTAGGGGTTAGATAAATTAGATTTAGAAAATATATAGGAGTTTCTGATACTGTCTCTTAATTCGGGGCATGAAGAGCATTATCAACATGAAGTCAGGAAAAACAGGAAAGACTTAATAGACTGAAAAACAAGGTTGAAGTCAGGAAAAACAGGAAAGACTCAATAGACTGAAAAACAAGGTTGAAGTCAGGAAAAACAGGAAAGACTCAATAGACTTGAAGAAACAAAGTATCTGGCCTGACATTGTTTTCAGCTGCTAAGTGGGCGGAGCCCAAATTAAGCTGAAACAGAGTTCCTCCTATTTAAGGACAGTGCATGGAGCCCAGAAAGAAAAGAGGCCCCTGATGCTAGAGAGCTCCAAGAGTACTGCTGAAAAAAGGGCTGGCCATTGATGGCCAGCTCTCTCCCTGAAGCAGAAAGAAGCCGGTGAGCAAAGAAAGCCTCAGCAAGACACCAAAAGGCTAAGGACTGGACCCTGTGGCTCAGCTTTTGCCTGGAGGGGTTTGATCTGTCCGATCAGTGGCCTAGGGGAAACTGTGCCTGGCTTTAAGGACTGAGGCAGAGCAGCTGAGTTCCTGATTCAAAAGAAGTAAGTTGGCCTGCAGATGGCTGGGGTCTCCCACAGAGAAGAAAGCATGAAGCCTTATTTAAGGTGAGACTGCAATAACCAACTTACCCTGACGAACCTGCATCCAGAAAAAGGACTGCTAAGTGCGTTAAAGAATCTCCAACAAAGACTGTGTTCCTGACGACTGAGGACCTGCCCCAGAGACTGTATCATTCTAAAAAGTTATGAAAGTAGTTGTTATAATTATCAATAGGTTTAGTGGATAGGTTAAAGGGGTTGTAGGAATTTATAGGATTAATAGTTAAGAAATTGTTGGTGTTTGTTATAAGTGAATTTAGTAATAAATAAATAAGTGTTAAATAATAATTTAAAAGATCGGTTACAGACAGTTAAACATGGAAAACAGAATATGTTTCAATGTCATAAATAGAATCTGAAAGAGAAAATGCTGAGAATGGGGAAGGTGCACAATACAAATGGTGCCAGACAGGAGATTTTTCTAGAATTAATGAAAAATAGGATTCTTGGAATAAGGTAGCATGATAAACTCCTCAAAGGATTAAAAAAAAATCATAAGCAACATTTGCTTATCCAAATATAAGAGATAGATAGGTGGTCTTCAAAAACCTCAAGAGATCTTCAGAATATGGCATTCAAAGATGTTTTCTTAACTTAAGATTTTTTTTTTATATTGAGACATGTCAGTTCCTGACAGCACCCCCTCTTCTACTCCAAGCAGAAGATGAGCATCAAAGAATCTCCAATTGGAGATGGTTGAATTAGTGGCAAGCCTATCTCTTGGCAGGAAAATTCCCTTGCTTCAACTGTAGACAGAACACAGTCCAAATAGGACAAAACTTGGGAGCAGGTAAGTCAACAACCTAGCTCTACCAAGACAGGGTAGGCAAGTCCTTTATAATTCCTGCTCTACAATCAATGTCTGTCAGAGAATTGGGGCCAAACGACTGAAGATTGATGCTGTAATGTATAGAGAGAAATTGGGAACTGTCCAGGCAGCCACTGGTATGTAATTTCTTAGTTTTGGAAGCTGCTGGCCCTGCACTTCCTGTATAACCAGATATATTTACCCCTCTCAGGTCTCTGAGGTAGTTGAAGACTAGATAGCTAGAGTCTCATAGTTAAATTTTGAGTTGTTTAGGAATTAAGAGGGTGTTCTGGATCTAAGAAGATGTTTTTAAAATTGTGATGCAATTTAGAATAAAAGCTGAGTTGGATATAGAACTTTAAACTCGTAGAGATGGCTAGATAGTAGAATGTTAAAGTCAGGTGCCAAATACATATGGACTGGACATTGGGAATATATGCTAAGCCATATGACTCTCATAATTTTGGCCTAATTATTTCTGCTGTTTTGTATTGTATTTATTGTTAAAGAGAAAGAACCATTTGTTGGACTGAAAGGGGGAGCTGTTGGGGGGGGGAAGATATACCTTTAAAAGATAGGAAGGGGATGGGTGGGTTGAGGAGGAAGAGGGTGGGAGGGTGGGACTGAAGGGGGGAGTACAGAGGTGATTGTGATGGAGATGTAACTTGAAGAAAAAAACTATTAAAAATCATATCTAAAAACAAGTAGTATGAAAGGAAAAAATTCCCAAATCAAAACTAAATTAATTTATAAACTAATAACAATGTTGTCATCATATTTCTCAGTTGTAGCAAACAAAAGCTAGACACAAAGATATAATATTTCAAAAAGCATCGAGAAATGGTCTTCCATTTGCTTTCTTTAATACCCAGCTACACTATGCTTTGTATGAACATTAAAGACATTTTCAGAAAAGCTTTGGAAGAATTTGTCACTGGTTTAAAGAAATATCAAAGCAAGAAGGGTCTGAAAACTCAGAAAGATCTTGATAAGTCAGCAAAGTATTTGGGAAGTCTAAATATGGTAGTGGTGTTGATGGTGAAGTGACAATAACAATTAATTTGTTGGGTTGTAAACATGAGATTGAACTGAAATGCAGAGGAATGCTAATGTAAGATCAATAAAAGAGGATTAGTTAGGGTCAAAGCGTCCTCTAGTGTCTTGCATTGTCCATGAGGAATATGAGAAACTGATTAACCTTACTTTATTCAATAATAATAGGTACATAATTTATATACATATTATACATGCATAAAAACATAATTTATATTTGAATACATGCATACATAATATACATATAGAGAATAAATAATAAGCGCTTTATTATGCTTATTTTTTAACACATTATTGTGCATATTAAAATGTGTGGGTAGTGGTGTTCTAATGATATCCTTTTTTTTTCTGTGAAAAACATTCTGACCAAAAGCTACTCATGGAAGGAAAGGGCTTATTTCTGATTATAGATTGCAGTCAGTACTGAGGAAAATCAGAGCATAAACTTAAGCAGAATTTTGAAGTAGAAATAATGCAGGAAGACTGCTTCTTGGCTTGCTCTCTGGCTCATGCTCAGCTAGCGAGCGGTCTTATACAGCCCAGGACCACCCTCCTGGGGAATGGTGCTGCTCATAGTGGACTAGATCCTCCTCCATCAACTAACCATCAAACCAGTATTCCACAGACATGCTCAGATGCCAATCTGGTCTAGGCAATTCCTTGGTTGGCACTTTCCTGTCAGAAGACTCTAGGTTGTAGGTAGCCAACTAGAACAGGGACAAACAGTAAGAGAAAGGAACTAGAATGTGTGTGTTTATGTGTTTGCATAAAATAACTTTCCCCCTAAGGAACTGAGAGATATTTCTATAACAGAAAAAAATACCATAGAAAAATGATATGATTGACATGGCACATTTTGTTTATACAGATATATTTCATTTTAAATTGTATTTTATTTTTATGCTTCACTTGGTTCCTTCACACAGAAAAATAACTTTTTCTGTACACAAAGATAATGAGATTACATACAGTAACAAATACTTTATATCTCTCAATACTTGTTATATATTGAAGCATTGTTTAGATGTTATCAAAAAATACTGCTTGTAGGCTATTGAAATGGCTCAGTGGGTAGTCACACTTGCTAGCAAGGTTGATGTCCCGAGTCCACTCTCTAGGATCTATACAGTGCAAAGAGAACCAAGTCCTGCACACGGTCATCTGATGTCCACATGAGTGCCAAGGCATAAGTGAAATGCCCACCCCTTCACACACATACAGACACAAATGAATATATGCAGTAAAAATCAGAAAAAAATTATGTGGAATCCAGGTGTACTACTAGCCTCCCTGCCCAATTGCTGCATGGTTGCAGTCTGTTGGTTGGCTCTCACTTTGGGCTGAAGCAAGGTAGACCATTATGGCTGTGGAGTGTGCCTGAGGGACTTCTTCGCTTCCTAGTAGACAGGAGTAAGGAAGTAAGAGAAAGGAAGGAGTGGGGAGCAGGTAGAGCCTATAGAGCCCTGACCCTTGGGACCTCCTCCCTCCAGTTAGGGCTTACATCTTAAAATATTCATCAACTCTCAAAGCAGTCCCCTTGCTGGGGCCACATGCTGACCATGGGAATCTATGCAAAACAATTTCTATTAAAACCATAATACCAGTGTATCCGTCTTCTATGATGTCTAGTTCACTTTGTTCTCAAGTTACTTTCAGTTTAGAATTAATTGGCTTTCTCTGTGGCACTGCCTTCTTGAGGAACACTGCAGATTTCTTTATTGCAGCCTTCTGGGTATGAAAGATCTTACTCCTTTTTTTCCACTGGTACATTTACTGTGAGCTATAAGCAAGATAAAGATTTGATGAATTCAAGATACACCCCCCTTTTTTGCCAATACTGTATTTTTAATGACAGCATGGATTTTATTTTTATCATATCAGAAAACACATAAGTTTATTTCAGTATCTGATAGGTTTGGCCTACCCCAATTATGACTTCATGGTGATGAAGGGCCTCTCTCCATCATAACAGGGCACTTACCTTGCAGCTCAGTAGTGTTCCTTGTATCTATAATCTGTTTCACTGGCCATTTCTTCTATCATTCTTCATTGAGTGCCTCAGCTGGCATTCTACTAAAGACAGTAGCATGCTTTATCAACTGAGACTATTTGGTTACTTTAAAGTTCTTCCTGGAAGAGCAAAATAAATGTTTCAAATCTTCCCTTTATTTAACACAATTCCAAGCAAATCTTCAAGTAATAGCAAAGGCATTTAAGCTTTTTTTTTCTAATTTTAAGATTTTTTTATTAGGTCCCCAAGAACAAATAGATGTTCTTAGATGCCAAGTAGTTCAGTTGGCTGCAATACCACAATCATTATTTTTTTCAAGGTCCAAATTGACAGGAATCTGGCTATTAAAGAACTCTTCTAAGTTGACTCTTAGGTCCTTTCAACAGACCCCATTAATCTTAAGAATGTTCTTGAAGTGAATGATATTCCTGCTCACACTGTACCTCCTTTGCACAGATCTCACTCAACTATGTCCCTCAAGGATTCCTTGTTCCTTTACTCTTGAATTATATTAATATCAGAATCTGAGCCAGGAGGAGGCTCTCTGATACTGCAATATCTGCTCAAATATTTTTTTGTGCTCAAATGAACCATCACCAGACGTGACGTGTGTGTTTACTTCATTTCTTTTCTCCTGATTTTTCTTCTTATTGGGCTAATTCCCACCCTCATATAAGGCTTATGTTTTGTAGCTGTATATATTACTTACTGTGTTAGCAATTACAGCAAATGTAAAAAGAGAAGCTCACTGTTTAAGACATTAAGAATAAAGTCACCTATGTGTTATTTCCAAAAGCCTTCTAAAACCGTATAATTTTATGATTAATGCCTATGAGTGAAGACAGGTCAAGCATGCAAGGGAGATGTCTACCAAAAAGGGAGAGCTTCTACACAGAGAAGCTCTGTCAGGATCTGACAAAACTACACTGTAGGAGAAGGGCATTTGAGAATGACTGTCACTTAGTGCTATGAGGAGCCATTACCGAGGAAGACAGAACAGTTTTGCTTGTATACATAGTACTCCCAAATTTTATGAAGTAAACTTGTTAAGGGGATGTTTACAAGTTGGTATATTGAAATACCTAAGATATGTTAATATGTAAGTCATAAACAAAATAAAACCATAGAAGAGCAGCCTCCAAATAATATGTGTGGTAGAAGTTCGGTCTCTTTGGTGAAATTGGTAGGCAGTTTAGGTTGGCATCTGAAAGCACATAGGGAGGAGTTTGGCATCCCTTTACTTATTGATATGGACAAAGCCAGTTGTGGCTGGAGGATATGCCCTGTTGAAAGGGCGTTGCTAAGAAACCTCACAAGCCATGAAGATGACATCATTTGTTGTGAAAAGCAATGGGACTGTTGGACATTGTGAGAAATCCTGTGGACCCTTGAGACCACCAAGGATCATGAGATAATGCCATGTGTAAGTCAGAGACTCCATGTGCTCTCTTTCTTCTTCTTGCCCTCACTAACTGAGAAGTCATGCTGAAGAAGAGCACAGCAAGGTATGCCTTTAACAGAATTTAGATTGTTATATTCCAAGGCAAAGGCCTGGCATAGAAACTGCTGAGAGTTCCTTGAAGGTAGGTCTTTCTGTCTTGGGTCCCAAGAGTGTCAGAAAAGTGAATTAGGCAAGTGGAGTTCAGAAGCTGCTTGGAGAGGCTTTTGGCTTGAGACTTGCCTGGGCCAAAGAGATTGTGGAGACGAGTCTTAGCTGATTGAAAAGGCCACCCTCAGCTGATGGTTGGAACAGACTGACTTTATAAACCAGCCACAATTTGGTAGTGGAAATAAACTGGCCTTATGAACTGTCAAAGTAAGATCCAACGGTCTTTAAGCTTAAAAGATACTGCCTTCCGGGACTTCCAAAAACCAAGTCATCCTGCACGGACCTATGCTAAGAATATTAATATCCTTTTAAGAAAGTTAAATTAGTGTTAAGTGATTTTAGATAGGTATTAGAGTGTTATTAGATATTAGGTTATTCTTAGATTATAGATTTTAGATTATAGGTTTTAGGTTATAGGTTTAGGTATTCTATAGATGTTTGCTAAGTATTAATAAAAATATAATTATATAAATATTTTATTTACTTTATAAATAAAAATTTTCTGTTCCAAATATGTGTTGAAATCTATATGGATGAGGCAAAAACCATTGGCAGTTGCAGAACATCAGTGGCTAATTTTGAACCAAGCTAATTTGTTATATCTTCCTCCATCCTCCTCCACCAACGACTAAAGAGGTGATTGGAATTTTCTAAGGAATTGAGTGATGGTTTCAGGGAGACTTTAGACTTAAGACTTAGGAGAGTGATGCACAGAAATAAGGTCAAAGTCTAGTAGAATTAAGCTGTGTACTTGACTTTGAGGATCTCTTATTCCAAAAGTGATGTTTGTAGAGACTTGAAGAGACTGTAGAGGTTAATTTTGCTTTTATGGTACTGGCTTCTTTCATTTAAAAAAATCTATAGAGGTTCTATTTTTCTTTTAATAATATTAAATATTATTATTTATATATAAATATATATTGCTATTATTATTGTAGGTTTGAGGAGGTTCACACATGCCACAGATAGAGTACATGTGGAGGTAAGGGAATAACTTTTGGGAGCAACTTCTCTCCTTCCACATAAGATCTGGGGAAACAATTCATGTCATCAGGTTTTTCGTGCCAAGTACTAATAGCTACTGGGCCCAACTCACCTCACTGGTCACACAATTTTCACAGTCGACTGCATTTACAACAAACAGATACTTTAAGTGACATTATAATCCACAAAGTGACACACATTTCTCTGGAAATAGGGGCTTGAGGATTCTGTCTCTGCAAAGCATGAGGGAGCCAGAGCTGTATCACTGAATGAACCTTCAAAAAATAGTATTGAAGACTATTCCCTGAAGATAATTTTTTTTCTCTCTGATTGTCTGAAGCATTGCCAACTTTGCAGTGAACTAACACAAAGGAGAAATACTGAGCAGCACACAGGATACACATCTATACTATTTCCATTTATATACCTGTGTTAGACCCTGACATATTAACACTCACTATTTCCTGTTGATGTTTATTGCTAGGAATAAATGTGATATTAAATGAATATTGATTCAGATATGGTTTTATTGTCCATTGTGAATTTTCTATTAGAAAAGCAAACGATCTTTGATTGTTCTCTGATCTCTACCCATGCTTGATTAAGACAAACCTGGTTATATGGCTTTTGCCAAGTTGTCCTGTGAGAAGAGCCTTGTCTAGAAAATTCCTTGATTTATTTCTTAGGCCCAAGGAACGATTGGAGTGGAGTATTCAGATCACGCATAGTAAAAAGGCAAGAAGACTCCAATATTAGACACATTTCTTCTTTTGTGATCTGGCATTAGCTGTCAAGCATTTAGCTCCTGATGTTATAGGCATAGGAAGTGGAAAAAGAGCAAATCAAAAGTTATTGTTGCATTCAACTCTCTAACAAGATGTATTGGAAAGTGGAATTCTGTAGTAGGAGAACCATGAGTGAAGGCCAACAATTAAAATCTCACAGACTTTCTTTCAGTTAAGCAAAATTTGCATCTTGTGCAAATTAATTGGAATTTTATAGCAGATGGAGCCGGATCCAGGGTCAGCAGAAAGAGAGATTTCAGTTGATTGATGAGATGATGAAAATTTCCTCCTTCCTTGATGTAATAAAAGAACTTCACAGGGATAATTTGGGGACGTCAGTGCAGCCTGGGTCTTAACAACAGATATGGGCACTGGAGTGAAGATGGATTAGTGCTATTTCTGAGTGTGTTCTAAATCCACACACCTGACACATCTCTCATTGGAAGGTGTTTTCTTCCTCTCACCTGTGTTGGCTAAGTGACAACACATGGCATGGATTTTCTCTCAGTGTCCCAGTAAGCAAGGCTGAGCCATTGTGTGATTTAAGGCTATTTCTTTTAGCTCTGGAAGTCACAATTGCTGAGTGGCATCTGCGAACAGACTTTCTCGATTTGTATTACAGCACACCTCACTCCACCAACCACCACATTAGGCGGTGTAAAGGACTCGTCTTTGTCAGGTAAATGAGTTCAATTTGTATACAGTTTTGCTTAGAAGCAGCTCAGGCACACCAGACAATTTTTTCTTTTTTTTTTGAAGAGACTCAGGCTGTTTCTTTTGTAAGACTCACAGGCAAACAACTTTACATGCTTCCCCAAGATTGAAAAGATTGGAGGTGGAGGCAATTGCAGATACCTATGGAGATATTTTTTTTTTTTCCTGAACATTTTTCTGACATACCTACTCGGTTTGCTGTCCTTTAGTGACCTGCATTGTGCTCTGCTGCCCACAGCAGTGGTTGAGTATACATTTGTCATTGAAGGGACTAAAAATCCCCAAAGTGTTACTGGCCTGGGTGTAATAAAACAGACAGCTGAACTCGAACTGATTGAAATGCAGTCTAGCCTATAGCTCCGGGCACAGTTTAAAATGAAGGCATGGCATTGCTTATAAATTGACTTAGCTTTTAATGATGGCTCCACGGAGTACCTGCCACCCGTGTATGTATGTGACTTGCTGAACTTGATCGTATGCTGAGCATGACATTCACTAGGAAGCCTTTAACAGTCAAAATGACAGTCTCCACATTGCCAACATAAACAACACATGTAGTATGCATGAATATGTATGTATGTGCCCATCTACACATATATGAGTACGCATGTCTAAGGATGTATGTATGTGCTTGTCTACACATGCATATACACAAAGGCATATGTGATGGCTCTGGAAAGTGGAGATTCAAGAGCAAGGATGAATAATAATAATAATAATAATAATAATAATAATAATAGCCTTTTTTGTGGGTGGACATGTATGCGTACAAATGTAGAGGCCACAAGTCAACATCAGTTGTCTTTTACAGTCTTATGTTTTGAGACAGGATCTGAACCATTGGCTTGCCAATTTGGCTAGACTGGCTGGCCAGTGAGTCCCAGAGATTAATGCTTCCCTATTCTGGGA
The DNA here is from genome assembly GCA_907164525.1 of Lophiomys imhausi. Classification (NCBI taxonomy): domain Eukaryota; kingdom Metazoa; phylum Chordata; class Mammalia; order Rodentia; family Muridae; genus Lophiomys; species Lophiomys imhausi. The sequence continues at coordinate 1,529,081 of CAJQZJ010034140.1, forward strand.
TTATAGGGAAATGCTGCTATGCCTGTCATCATCATCATCATCATCATCATCATCATCATCATCATCATCATTATTGTTATTATTAATTATTATTTTATATAGTTCCTGAGGCTCAAGGTTGGGTCCCCAAACTTGCCAAGTAAGCCCTTTACTCACTGGATCATCTCCCCCAGCCCAGTAGTAGCTTGAAAAAAAAAAAAAAAAAAAAACTCGTTCATCTCATTTTCATCAAGGTCCAACGTGTGCAAAGTGTGTGTCATATGGGACTTCAAAGCGGGGTGATACCTTGGAAACATAAACAAGGCAGTTGATGTTTCTACAGGAGGTTTCCAAGGTCTACTATCTAAAGGGGGGCTTTTCTAGTCTCATTTTAGATATGCCCATGGACTAATAAGACTAATTACCAATTTGATCACAGGAAGGTCTTCATCCTCCATTGGTCTTCCTGTAGCTTCCTGAGGCCAGTTGTCCATCTTTCCATACCTTTGCATTTATGTTCATGTAAATGAGGCAATAAGGAATGCATATATGTCTAGAGGTATATTCATATAAAATAGGCACTAATGATGAAATAATAAGGAATGCATATACGTCTGAAGGTATATTCATGTAAAATAGGTACTAATGATGAAATAATAAGGACTGCATATACGTCTGGAGGCTCAGGCAGGATTCTGTCATTCCCTGCCCTGGCTTGGAATGAGGAAGAAAGGTCAACTGAAGTCAGATAGATCAGCAAAGTAAATTAACTTATAGAGCCCAGCGTGCTCAGCTGGTTTCTTTAATAGGCTTTTCATGGTGCTTTATTGGCAGGCTAGCAAGTTGTCTTGTCCCTGTCCATAAGAATCACTGAGGATGGAGACCATGACTGAAGTCCAGAGGGTTGCATGGGACCAACAGCTTGGACAGCAGAAAGGAGACTGCCTCCCTCTTATAAGATGCCCATGAGGTCCCGCTTGTTGAAAGAGTATATGTTTCAGATCTAAAACACAAAGTCAATTGCACATAATTAGAAAGCCACAAACCCTCCATAATTCTGTACTAGAACATGTCTTCTGACCTTCTGAAAAGGTTTCCCTTTTTGCAATCTGTTTCCTTGGAGCAGAATTTAGGCTAGTCATGCATTCTCTGAATAACCAAAGATGGCCTTGAACTCCTTACACCATGCACATCCCAGATGTAGTTGCAGACAGGTGTCATTGTACCTTGGGACACTTTTATATTGTTTACCTCTCCCTTAACTCAGAAGTAGGAGGGAGTGGGGATTTTTTTTTTTTTTTACAGTATTAAGCTTTGTTTACTTCCATAGTTACCCTTCTAATTAGGCATTAGCACAGTTTACATGCAAATAAAGCTATGCAGGTTTGTGTGTGAATCTGCTTGCGCTTGTCCCTGTAAGTGATTTCTGCTAATTTTGGTAAATAATTTATATTGCACTTGAAGGCAGAAAATGAATTTACAAATGAGAAAAAAATTAAAACAATTGCTTCACACCCTCTGACATTTCTTCACATCTCGGATTTGAAGGTTTTTATATCCCTGGTTGGTTTTAATTATCTTTGCACTGTTATAAATCCTTTAGAAAGGTTACTGCATTGGTGGTACTGAAGATGCTGTGACCAATATTCTCTTGTACACTGCCCCATTCTCTTTGGAGATACTGATGAGTTCCCTGCTTTTCTCAATTACCCATGTGCAATGCAACCTTTTACTACATTCATGAAAACCTTTCTTGATTTCTTACATAGAAATCCAAACACAGCCATCATGTGTGGCAGCTGATTGATTGGCTCATTCGTGTGATACAGAAGAACTCACACCTCCAAGGAAATAAGAGATCACTTAATGTGCTCTGAATATGAGTGATCATGGCGATAGAACATGGATTCACTTTGGCCTGGGTATCTATGTTCCAATGTGGAAACAGCTACATGAATTTTTACAGTCACGTCCCACAGGAATGCCATAAATGAAAGCATTTTCCAAATACATTAATGGGAACATGTGGTCACAACAGAGAAAGCAGGACTCTGCTGTAGAATTTATCTGCTAACTGGTGACATTCTCGGCTTCTGGATTGGAGGAGGCTAGTGGTCTGCTAAGAATACATTTTGATGATTTTATTGGATAGGATGTTAGGTCAGATAAAGAGATGGGCAATGAATTTTAACTGAGGGCACTGAAGATAGTCCAAGATAATTTGGCTGTGGGTCCACAGCCTTGCAGTTTAGCCTTGAAGAATCTCTACCATGGGTGTTGGTTTGGAGAGATGGAGTGGCTCTTTGGATTATATTTTTTAATTTTTCATCAAAGATTTAGAAGATGCCTATCATGTATGGAGAACAAACAAGCTTTGGAAATATACTCATGAGTAGAAGCTCAACTTCTGTAGACTTTAAACTCTGGAAGAAAAGCAACATATATGCCTAATACATGTAGGGAAAACTGTTAAGGTAGAGATCATTGTAGGAACCTCTGCCAACAGAAGGGAACAATAAGTATACACTGAGGCATAAGGGCTGAGAGTGAACCTAGAGCCCACTTGGCAGTATTTGAATCCTATCCTGTATCACTTACTAGTTGTCTAACACAATTCCTCCCTATAAATGATGCACAGAAAATAGCAGGTTGTTTTGGGGAGTCATTCTCTAAGAGAAATATGAGATGATATTTGAAAAACACAGAGATTTTTTTTAAATGTGAAACACTAGCATAGAGTTGTATCTTTAAAGTGTCTATCAAATGAAGTCTGGAAGCGAGTTGGGGAGAGTAAGGTTGTACATATGTGATGGGTTCATTGATACCTGAAGAGTGAGTGAGGATTTGTTGTTGTAGCTTAAGGGAGTTGATCAGATGCCCAGCTTCAGGGGTGCCATGCCTCACAGGGTGCTGAAACATCACTGGAAAATTAAAAGATGGCAAAACGATGTTTGTTAGAACTCCTCCCAGGGAGAGAACTGATTGTAGTTTCTGGGAGTACCATGAAAAGTGGATTGGCATAGAAGAAGGGGACTCCCAAGGCCTGTGCTCCTGGAACAACAGATGGCCACTAAGTGGCTTCTTCCTGGGAGCTGGACATGCTTAACTCACATGGTTATGTGGTGAGCACTTACCCCAAAAGCTTGCAATCTTTTATCTAGCTTAATACTAATTTGACAGAGTGCTCAGTGCTAGATTGCCTTGAAGCAAGGTTATATGGTTATCCTAGGCAGGGAAGAGCTTGTGATTTGACAAGAATTCAGAAGCATCCATGGTGGGATAAACTCATTGTGGAGTTTAGGAGGTTCTGGAAGTGTAGGAGGAGCTGCTGGTGGGAGAATGCATAGAGCCCTGGAATGAAACGCCTTAGATTCAAGTTAGGGGTCCAGGCTTAAGTCTCTGGATAATGTCCATCCACTTGGAATATAAGTGGAGGTGACAGGCATAAATAAATTTGAAGTAAGATGGTTCTGTCTGTGAGGAAAATGGGAGGCAGGAAAATGCTGTAAGTGGCCTTTGGAACAGGTGGGTATATGGAGACTCAGAGCCTGAAGTTAGTCAATTGTTGTGAACAAGAAGAGGGAGTGAATGAAGACATTGGAGAGGTATCTCTGTAGATATAAGTGACCGCATAGATGCAGAAATTGGTTTTTTCTTCACTATCACTATGAATATCTATTCATCACGTATTCATGTTATCAAATTCTAGCAAGATGAAGCTCAATATGTGAATTGGAGCCAGTAGGCACATGCGTCATAATCATGTGGTCTTGGCAATTGGATGTTCCAGGCGGTGCAGTTGCCATGAAAGAATTTGAATCCACTATAGACTGTTACCTTTCATAAAGGTAAGGTAATTAATCCGTTCACAAGCCCCAACATGATTTTAGTAGAGGAAGTCTGCTTATATTTAAGGACTATTCATGGGTATGCTCTTTGTCATGAGAGATAAACTGGGGATTGAGGTGATAGCTCAGTTAGTAAAGCACCTGTTCTCTAAGCATGGGGACCTGAGTCTGATTCTGAGAAGCCACACAAACATGCTGCGGTTGGGAGTCTGGGGAGATGGCTCAGTGCATGCAGAGTAAGTTCAATTCTAAGTTCAGATTCCCAGTATCCAAATAAAGCCCTGGTGTTGCAGCTCATACCTGTAATCCCAAGGCTGGGGAGATGAAAACTGCTGGATGCCTGGGGGCTCATGGGCTCTAGGTTCAGTTAGAAGAACCTTGTCTGAAAACACAAGGAGAAGAACAATAGAAGGGGAGACCAGAAGTTGACCCCCTGGTCTCCAAACACTCATGCTCAGCTGAGCACCCATCCACCCACTCTCATGCAATGATAATAAACATTCTTTTTTTAATAATTTATTTTTTATTTCTTCAAGTTACAAGGCTGGGAATGAATGGAGTTAAGTGCCCGTAATCCCAGTAACTGGGTTCTCCAAGCAGTAACTGGGTGGTGGAGACGGGAGGAACCTTGGGGTTCACTGACCAGTCAATCTAGACTAATTGGCCAGTTACAGGCTAACCAGAGACCCTATTTTAATGGTGGACAGCATTCCTGAGGATGACAAATGAGGCAATGAGGCTGTCCTCTGCTCTACAAAGTAGTGTGAACACATGTACATATGCATATACACATGATCCCACACATACATGAACACACACACACACACACACACACAGAGAGAGGGGGGGGAGGGAGAGAGAACCCAGACACAAGCAAACCCCTATTAATCTATTTTTTCTTTTTTCTTTGGTTTTAATTATGTTAAGGCTTCATTCAAAATTTTATTCACCTATCACTCTCTCGCCTGTCTTCTTCTCTGAGAAGAATTTGACAGAAGTCTATACATCCTTTGAACTCTAAAACCCTTGGCTTTCTAGTAACTTAATTAAGTATTCCTTGGCTTAACCACATTATCTCTATCTTTGTTCTATCCTAATTGGGCTCTGAGTAGTTCTTGAATAGCATTTCTGACAGAGTTTTCATGGCACTGCTCTGTAACTCCTTCTGGCCTTCTCTCACCCTAAAAAAGCCTGATCTCTGTCACCCACAGATTCTTCTGGGCAGAGTGGGGACCTTGTTCTCACTTTGCATAACCTCATATGCCAGAGAAATGAAAGTAAACTTAAAACAATGAAGATGAGCAAGCACGTTGCTGTAGTCGGAGCTCTGAAATAAGGTCCAGCTTGAGACCTCGTGTGAAGAAGAGTGTCCCAGGTGCCAGGCGTTTGCTGGTCTAGCCCCAGCCACAGCAGAGGTGTGACTCTTTTCAGTTACTGCTCCTCAAGAAGGGATTTCACGGGGCAAGCCGGTAAAGGCAGAAAAAAAAAAGTGTCTCAGGCAGATTATGTGTTTCTGCAGATCCCAGGAAAGATGTCCTCTTTAAGACAGGGAACAATGAATTAGATTTAAAGAGATGAGACAGAAGGAAAGGAGGGTGCACAAAATGTTTATGGAGTAGCGCCCCCTCATGGGTAGGTGTGAAACACGTGAGGAAGGTACAAGTCTCCCATTTTGTGTTTTAGGTGACTGAGATTCCCAGAGCTGAGCATGTGTACAAGGACTGGCTGGGTGAACACTCTAATCAAAGTTAAAACCTTTTGACATGATATAAGCCACACTCCTACTTAGTCACATTGTACTGTCAATTTGCCAATTTACTTTCCCTTTTAAACACACATACACAGGCACACACGCGCACACACACAGGCACGCACGCACGCACGCATACACAGAAGTTTGTTGTTTTTCCCATGACAAGGGTCTCAGTATGTAACCCGGTCTGGCCTCTAACTCATGTTCTCCTGCATTACCCTTCTGTGTGCTAAGATTTCAAATAGTTGCTAGCAAGCCTAGCTTTTTAAAATTTTTATATTTAAATCTGATTTTCAAAATTGTTCTCTGCACACAAATCCATGTAATATAATATCTTCTGTTTTTCAAATCCATTTATAAGTTGTTTGAATGTTAAAAAATATTTGAGAAAGAAAATATGATACGGAAAAAAAAATTGAGTCAAAGGCCAACTTCCGCTCATTTAGGGACCAAAAGTTCAAATGTGGGTTGGGAGAAAGCATTGAGAATCCTCCCATGGGAACACTGATGGGAGGAGAAAAGGGGACTTGTTTCTTGAGATTGAGGTTCGCTTCACAGAAGCTGTTGCCCTTGGTGGTATTGATAGTGTATCTTTTCAGATCCTGTCTCAGTATTGCCCATTGCCTTGAAGTCTTATCTAAAAAGCCAGTCTAGGTCCAGGCAGGATATAAAAACACACAGAATTATAAAGAGTAGAAACCTGACATGAAATTCAGAGTTATGCTAGAAGAATAACATAGAAGCTTAAGGTCCTTACTGGGTACTCTCTTCCTGAAGAAGGGAATCCCAGTGAAGATAAACTTGGAAAAGCATGTCCCTTTCCCAGGCATTTGGAACTGAGTGGAAAAGGTCTTCTTACATCCATTGGATGGATGGCACAGATAATCTCTGGATTTCCCAAGTTTGATCTGGTCCAGTGGTAGAAAACAAGGAATAAGCTTCTAGGGCATAGGTGAGTCAAGAGGGCATGATCTGGGAAGGTTGGCAAGTCTAGGCTCTGGGCAGACGCACAGAAGAGTCACCAGAAGTGTCAATCAAGCCAGGGCTAAAGGCTCAGCAGAGGCTCGTGCCACAGGGCAGAGCAGAGCTGATGAACTGGTCATTCCTATGGTGTATAGATGCATGAGCAACAATAACCAGCCAACCAAAAGGCCTGTTGCACAACACTAGCTTTAGAGCCCCCTTCCTCTCCCAGTGGGCATTGTGTCTCTCAGAGTCTTGTACCAGCAGATCTTCCATTGGGTTACCATAGACCCTTCATTACAATGCAGGTACTTAGGGGGATTTGGAGCTAAGAGGCAGTAGCTGATAATTTGCCTACTTCTAATCAGGGACAGTCGGAACTAACCAAGCACATTCCCCAACCACCCGCTTTCCTCCTTGTCCACACAGTAGTCTTCTATAGAGAGAAGAATTCTATGAAAGCAACACAAATGGTGGCTTTATTAGAATTGTGAATGGTTGATTACATAGAGTCATTCCCGGATGAGTATGGGTTTTCAATTGACCTTTATTAGTGTAGCCCCTGGCATGTAGTAGGTTTCCCTATAATATTCATATCAATGTGTACTGAGCACTAATAATCATCAGTAAGTAGTTGCAGCTTTAAAGTGTGAAAGTAAAGTGGGTCAAGAGAGAAAGGGTCGAGATGCCAGAGCACAGGGAAGAAGTGTGGTTGGATACATGACCAGATGGAGCGTCTCACTGATGACAGTGGGTCAGGGTTTACATCATTTTCCCAACTAGCCTCAATAATCATAGCTTCCTTACTACTCTTTTGAAATTACAGATCCACTAGTTGTCTCCCTGGTTGCGTCACTGAATGTTTCCAAATACAAAGACTCTAGGGGAATGTTCTGAGTAGGTTAATAAGCAGGAATCATGGATACTATCTTCTTGGTCTGATCGGAATTAATTTTGTTTGGCTAATTATCTTCATTAAGTGCAATAAATATGTTCTTTACTGAGGATGTCAGAAGTTATGACTAATATCTGTATATTTATTTTCTTCAGTAACTAAATATAATTTACATTTTATTATTGCCAGGGGGAATCAGCCAACTTCAATTCATATATATATATATATATATATGGCTTATTAAAATGACTTACAGACTGCAGTCTAGTTAATCTAACAGTGGTTCACTATGAACAGAATGTTCAAGACTCCAGTAGTTGCTCAGTCCTGATGTCTCAACTGGTCTTCAGTATATGGAATCCCAAAGACATAGGTTCTAATTTCAGCAAGGGAATGCACTTGTTATCAAGGCGAGAGCAAGCAGACAAGAAACAAAAAACTTCCTTCTTTCATGTCCTTACATATGCTTCCAGCAGAAGGCATGGCCCAGATTAGATCTGAATTAAAGTTCTGGATTAAAGGCGTTTCTTCCTACCTCAAGGATCCAGATTAGCAGTAGATTTTCCACTTAAAATTAAGCAAAAATCCTTTACAGGTGTGCCCTCTGTTTTTGGGTTTTAGTTTTCCAGATGTAGTCAAGTTGGCAGCCAAGAATAGCCATCACAAGGGATGGAATTGCACTAGTCTGTGAGTATAAAGTAATTATTTAGAGGTCAGTTTTATGTTGTGTCCCTTAAACAAAATGATAGTAGCAGGATCTATGACCTCCCATTCCATGATTTCTTAGCCTCATATACAGTGCCAGGTAGGAGTTAACTCTTGAGAAGTGGGCCTTAAGTCCGTTTTGGTTGCTTTTCTGTTGTTCTGATAAAACACCATAGGCAAAGGAAATTTAAGACTGAGATTATTTTAGTTTACTGTTCCAGAGGAATAAGAGTTCATGAGGCATGGCAGCAAGGTGACAGGCATGACTGCTTTCCAGCAAGCTGAGAGCCCTAATCTCAAGCTGCAAACACAAAACAGATACAGGAACTTAAAAGTGGGGCAAGGCCTTGAGCTCCCCAAACTTGCCTCCAGTGATATACTTCCTTAAGCCAGGTTGCACCCCTGTTTCTCCAAACAGTGGTACCAACTGGGGACCAAGTGTTCAAATGCCCTAGACTGTAGGAGGTATTTCTCATGTAAACGACCACAAAGTATGATTAGAAAGTATATGATTACCCATGTAACATTCATGCAACTATTTTACCCATGGGTACACCTTACCAGACTGGTGATTATTATAGCTTATAGTTCACAGTAGGATAAGAGTATCCATGGCCTTTCTCCCTCAGTAGCCTGCAAATTGACTTCTGGAACTATACAAATGTCAAAAAATTTCATTTTTAGACATATGATTGAGACTCCCAAGATCAGCATCACTGGATAGAGAAGAGTTAAAGTACCCTAGACATATTTACTGTCACATGTAACCAATTGTTTCTGACAACCATGAAACAATCCTATAGAAGATTAGTTACAAAATATATCTTGTAGTATGTTGCATATTTATACAAACAACACAGGTACCTTGTTATTTAGACTACCTCTATGACTATATTGTCAGATATTGTTCCAAGTGGAATTATCTTGGAATGGTATCTCACTAAATATCCTCAGTCTCCTGCTGTAGTCTCTTGAGTGTTAAGATTGTAGGCATTGTCACTACATCTGGTTAGAACTTTGCTTTGAAACTGACTGTGTGGTTAACTTATAGTTTCAAAGACATTCAATGTTGAGACTACTACTCTGGAGGTTAATTTTTAAGGAGGGATTCTGAGCATGTTTTTAAGGCCGGTATGGTGTCTGGACTAAAAGTGAGTATTAACCGAACATGCTAACTAACTCCAACTTCATTTCCTCAGAACTTCATGGAAGTAATGTGGCGACTTGAATGGAAAGCATCCACTATAAACTCTGTCATTTGAACACTTGGTCCCCAGTCAGTGATTCTGCTCAAGAGGTCATGGAATCTTTAGAGGTGGACCTTGTTGAAGGGAGTGTATCACCAGGGGGTTGGCTTTGAGAATTTATAGCCTCTTCATACTTCCAGTTTGCTGTCAACTCTTTCTTCATGTGCATAAACACGTGCTATCTCAGCATCCTCCTTGGGCTACCTGCTGCCATGCCTCCACTAATCTATGGTCTTTTCCTCTGGAATCATAAGCTAAAATACTTCTTTCTTTTATAAGTTGCTTCGAGACATCATGTTTTATCACAGCAACACATAGCTAATAGAGAAGTCATCCCAAGACGGGGTGCTGGTGTAGTGTCTTCACTTGAATAAGAAAATCAGAATGGGTCTCAGAGTTAGTAAGTGTAATTGAACATCTTATAAAATAAATGTCCTTGAAAGTACAAGCAATCATGACATTTTTCTAGTATTGCCTTCTAAGTCCATCTGCTTTCCACTTAGAGCCATCAAATCATCTGCCACCGTCACCACACCACAATCTCTTTACCACTGGTAAATTGTTACTAGATTATTCTATCTTCCTCCTTGCTTGCTTTCAGAGTCCAGCTTTTCAAGTTATTTTACACAGTGTGATAAATCTCTATTTCAAGCCTGCTGCCTTGATTATATCCCTCTGTTTCCCCCAACTCTCTCAAAGAGTTCCACTGTCTGCTGCATCAAATACAATCTACTAATAATAGCCTTTGGAGTTTTCCATCACACTGGTTCTTCCCTTGGCCCACTTTTGAGGGTTGTAAATCAGTACTAGTGCCCACAGCTCTCCTGTTTCTGCAGGAAGTCCTCAGCATTCAAAATAGCAACTACACACCATTTACAACCATCTATCTATCCAGAGGAAGTTTCAGTCTTACGTACTCCAATAAGAAAAAAATATTTTTTTTAAAATTGCAACCTATAGTAACACTCTTAAATCCTTTCAGAACATTTTAGATCCAGGTATTTATTTGTTAGAACATTCATGTTGATCATATGTTTTTCATCTTTAAAACCTTCTATATATTGCTTAATCTAATTCTATTATAACTGAAAGAGTTATTATAAATGGTACTTTTACCTTTGTGGGTCATTAACAAATTTATTTGCTGATTTAATGGCTAATTTGTAGATTTGAGACTCTTTCAAATATTCCATATGAGGAAAATAGAAGTGCAGATTCATTGCTATGTATTAATCAATATTAGGGACAGAACACAAATACTACAAAATTTAGGTTACAAAGATTTTGAATATATCTAAATCCATAGAAAGCACATTTTGTAAAACCCAATGGAGAGAAAATGTGTAGAAGAACTACAACTAATGTGAACTTTGCATAAACATGCTCATCTGAAATCTTTAAGAAGTTCCTTATGCATTAGACATGAAACAAAATACCAGCTCCGTTTCCTGGCCATGCTGATTTCTGATATAGCCAGTAACTTGAAAATAGGACAGTTTCATGATGGGCGCTGGAAATTGTAACGGTTTGGGGCCATTTCTGATTATGATTCATGAACCGATCATTCTGAATTACTTTTTATATTTGGTGGCAATGTAATAGTGTCTAAAGTTCCAATTTTTTAGAACTCCTAGCCACTCCATAAAGACTGTTCTATGGGTAGTAGAATTCTAAAGGACACCCCAATACCCACAAGATTCCTGTTCCTTGGGAAACTTTTCAGATATAATCAAGGTTACTAATGAACTGGTTTCAAAACAGAGTAAGTTGGATTGTGCAATGGGCCCAGTGTAATCATACGAGGCTTCAAAATAGAAGAGAGGAGCAGAAAAGAGCTTGAGCCAGACACTGTGGTGGAGAAGAAAACTAGAGATTCCAGGTGGGCAGCCCACATGCCAGCTGAGACACAGAGCGGCGCGCAAGGCTGGAGAGAAGACTCTGAAAAGTAAGAGTCTCAGCCCACGGGGACCTGGGAAATGGAACCACCCTTCAGTTCCAAGAAGCTGGATTTCGCTTTCTACCTGAGCCAGTGTGGCAGCAGCTGCTTCCTTGAGTCTTCCACAGGAGCGCGGCCAGTTGGCATTTTGAATTTGACTGTGTGAGCCGCGGTAGAGAGAGGCCAGTCATGCTGACCTGGATGTTGAGCCATCAAGTTTGAAGACCACAAATGTACCAGTGTTGTTTCAAGCCGCTGAATGTGCAATGATGTGTTCTTGAAGCAGTAGGATATGAATACACATATCAAAGGCGCACAACAGTTATTTTGACCCTGTCCTTTCTGTTGGAGAGATTTTAGCTCAGTGCAGAGTAGAGATGGTCCTTTAAGGTACCACCCAGCAATTCATGATTAGGGCAGGATAGAAAGACAGGGGAAATCACAGGGAAATGTAAAGGGGAAATGAGCCTTTCACTATAGGATCAGGCTCACAGCTCACAGCGAAGAGAACCAAGAACTCTACCACAGTTAGCGTCTGCTGAAGGCTGCTCTGTCTTCCCAGATGAAATGCTCATATATTAAAGAATCTCAAGAGAAGTCCCCTGTGCAATCCTTGTTTGACATGATTTTGCCAGATTATAATCCTTTCTGTGGTATCCTCCAGAGCCACCTGTAAAAGATTAATTAAATTATTTAAATTATAATTAATTGAGCAGTGGTGTTAATCCTTAACCCCCCGTTATAAATAAACACACAGTATGCTAAGCCATATAACTCTCATAATTTTGGCCTATTTATTTTTGTTGTTTTGTATTGTATTTGTTATAAGAGAAAGAACCATTTGTTGGACTGAAAGGGGGAGCTGTTGGGTAGGAAAAGATATACCTTAAACTTAAAAAAAAGGGAAGAGGATGGGGGGTCAAGGGGGAAGAGGGTGGGAGGGTGGGACTGGTGGGGGGAGTAGGGAGGGGATTGTGATTGAGATGTAATTTGAAGAAATAAAATAAATAAATAAACAGATAAATAAACAAATAAATAAATAAACAAACACACAGACACCTGATGGATTTTAATAAGTCTTAGCCTGAATTGAGCAATCTTAGCCCATCTCGGCTAGCTCTTAATTCTATTCCCCAAATATGACCCCATATATACATATGTTCCCTCGGTTGCTATTCTCCATGCTCTGCCGATGTTCCAGGCCATGTGGAATGAGCTTCTTTTCTCAGACCCATGGTGTGTCCTCCTTCCTGCTCCTCTGGCTTTTTCTTTCCAAGATGCTCTCTGTCTGTCCCAGAAGCCTGAACCTGTGCCCCGCCTACCTATCTTCTTTTCAATCACAGGCCTTGGATTTTATTAAAGCCAATCAGAGACAATGATTAGAAAACAAGGTAACACAGCATTACTTGATGTACAGCAATCAGGTCCCTGGAAGCAGGTTAACTAACATTTAGAATGCATAACATAACCCCATCAGCCACCCTATAATCTCGCTTAGCGAAACACAAGGGAAAAGAGTTTTAGCAATGTGTCAAGATATAGTTTGAATTATATAACTTGAGAGATAACAAAATACATCTGACTAACGCCTGGAGACATAATTAAAACTCTCCCTTGAGAGGCCCATATTCATGCAGGGTATGCCTTATTCTTGCCCTTTTCTTATGCCTGCATTTACAACCAACCTTTAACCAGAAAGTCCTAAGAGAGCCAAGACTCTTTCTTGAGATGCCCCCACCCATGCTCTCGCCTTGTTCTTTTCTTAAGCACCTTTATTTTCAATAAAAACTCAGCTGTTTCATACTGCCTAGTCCTGAAATTCCTTCATCCAGCAAATCTATAAACTCTTGGTGCCTGGATTGAGGTCCCTAAATGATTAAGGAAATACCTTAGGGTGTTGAGGGGACACCTGTCCTCTGTCCCCTCTGTTCCCTCACTACTGGGTATGATGAACTGCCAATAACCAAGAGACTGCTATTGCTTTATTATCCTTTATTAGGGAACAAAATCTAGCTTCTAATCCACATACATTTTCATTCCTTCTAAACTTAATCATCAATAGTATTTCATCTGGGCTCACATTTGGTATTTGGTTTGATTTGGTTGGAAGTATTTTGGGAATAACATTTCTTTTCCTCACAATTTGAAAGTTATTTTTCTGGTCCTCTAGTTCCCATGTAGTTGGAATTTATTTCACCATTTGAATTCTGGCTCTTTTATACTCAGTCTTCAGCTCTACATTCGAAGCTGCTTGAATATTCTTTATTCTACATGTCTTCATAGCTCATGATGATTTATCTTAATCATAGCTCTCTTTCAATTGCACTTTTGTGGCCATGTTCTGGGACATTCTGATCTAGACATTTATGACTATATGTTCTGTGAAACTTCCATAAATCATTTCTTTGATGCATTCTTTTCAGTTTTTCTTTTCTTTGTGAAAAACTTAATACTCAAATATTCAAACACCTTGCTAAACCCTTTCAAGTTCATCATTTTTATTTTCAAACTCTATCTTCAAATCTTATTTTATGGAGATTTGTTACATTAGTTCCTGTATTAATTTTGTTTTTAAATTATATGCCATTCTTTTAAATTTCTCGTGGCATTTTGTGTGTGTGTGAATTTTCTATCATCTATCTATCTATCTATCTATCTATCTATCTATCTATCTATCTTTCTATCATCTACCTCTATATCTCTATCTCCCTTCTTCTTTTCTGATATTTTTCTCATTTAATAATATTTTGTTATTTTCTTTCAGGCTACTAAAGGTTTTTTTTTTTTTAAGTTTCTTCTCCTGTCTTCTTTGCTTCTGTTACCCATATTTTTCTTTTGTGAGTTTGTTTTTGGCTCTATTTATGTGAGAGATGTGCCCCAAATGCATGTCAATTTTCAACACCATTTAGAGAGAGTTCAGTAAAGGCAGAAGGCAGAATCTCAGATGTGAAAGTGTCACCTATAAAATGTTGCTTGCTATTTGTAACACGCCATTTGCAGTGAGCACTTGGTGACAGGCTTTGAGGCCAAACCTGGTAACCAATGCTGCATATAGGATTTATTCCTGAGTATAAAAGCGAATGAAAAGATTATTTTCAATTAAAAATAAGTAAACAGGACTTCATCCAAGCTGAGGAGTAAACAAATGACCTCTGGAGATGCTGGTGTGGGACTACTTGCTACCAGTTCCACTTGGTGGTGTCCTGATGCTTCATGGGCCTCCAGACAAAGAGACTCTGTGAGTTCTCCCTAGAACTTGGGCATTTCCTTCATGCTTGTCATTTTACAGCTTGTATCCTCCACCTCCCTGTCAATTCTCTGAGCTCTTAATATTCTTTTAATAATTCCATTTTGCTCAAGTTACCCAGACGTGATGGAGTCTGTCACTCTCTTCTGCTATATTACACCTTCTTCCTGCCTTTTCTAATGATTTCGGAGGCAATTTTGCCACAATAAGGAGCATTACACTGGAAGTGAGGTGATCAGATTCAGGGCCCAGCACACCATTTAATTATAGGGAAGGCATTTTCTAGAGGAGAAACCCCCAAAGAACAAAAATGCTAAAAACCCTGGCTAACTAGACCTTTGTAGTTTCTTACAGGCTGGGATAATCAGGCTGTTGGGAGCACTAAATGCAAGGAAAGAAATTCTGCTAAATTAAACCCCACAAACATTTATTTAAGGATAATTTAAAAAACATTTGGAGAGAGGAGAGAGGAAAGTGAGGAGATGGGAAGAAAACTAGCTGTTCTGACTGAGAAAAGAGCTTCAGGCATTTCCTAACCCAGCTCTGACCTGTAAATACTGGATGCTAGATGCTTCCTGACCAAAGGACCTGCTTTCCTGGTGCCCCTTCCTGCTATATAGTTGGAAGAGCGATCTGAATTCAGGTCACCAGGCTTCTGA
>CAJQZJ010034140.1:1544322-1567185 GCA_907164525.1 Lophiomys imhausi
CATCACCATCACCATCACCATCACAGACAAGATCTCTCAGACTGGCTGACCAGTAAGCCCCAGGATCCTCCTGTCTCTTCTCTGCAGTGTGGGGCTTGTTGGCCTATGCTGTTCTGCCCTGTCATTTTACATGAGTCCTCAGGGGCTGACTTCACATCCCCATCTTTGTTCAGCATGCCCTTTACTGACTGAGCCAACTCTCCAGTCCCAGAAATGCTTTTAAGACTGTCTTTCCCTTGGCTCTCTCATTCAAGTGTTTTGTTCGTTTGTGTGTTTGAGACAGTCTACTGGTATTGTCTTGGCCGGTCTTAAACTTGCTGTGTAGACAAGACTGGACTTGGACTTGCAATGATTCTTCAGTCTATACTACTAAGGGCAGGGATTATAGGTATACACAACTACTCCTGCTTCCCTTTGATCTGGATAGCTAGTGTTCTTGTTTTATAAATTTTGTTCAGTGTTGTTTGGACCATGATCACTGAATGTTGCTTGTATAATGGCAAAATTTTGTTGTTGTTGTTGTTTTTGTTTTCTTTTATTTCTTTCATTGGTTAATGTAGGATCAGTTTTTGTGAATGTTTTATAAGGCTTTAGACATATGTATTTTTCCTGTGTGTGAGATGCAAAGTTCTTTATGGATTTTAAGAACCAGCTTATTAATTGTATAATTTAAACTATATTTAAACTATTTTCATCTCTTTCTGTAAGAAGTATGATAAAATAACCCATTATAACTGTGCCTGTGACTTTTTTATTTATCAATTTCCTTTTCATAGTTTTACCAATTTTGCTTTGCACCTTTCAAAGAATATTAAAGAATTAGTAGAATCTTTGGCCATCCCATTTCCTAAGTAAATTCTTCTTTTCATCAATATAAAATATAAAGCACCCTATATTTCATGAGCTATTTTTTGCTTCCATTTTAGCACATGTATGTGTTGAGAGAAGGTCTACATATTTTTTTATATGTATGTATGTGTGGTATGCTTGCATGCATATTTGCATGCTTTCATGTGCACATGTGTGTGCAGTTACATGTGCATTGTGTGAAGGTGTATGTGGGTTCCTGTGGTTAACATTGGGTGTCTCTTTCAAATGTTCTCACCTTTGTATGCCGAGACATCATCTCTCGCTCACTTTGGAACTCAACTTTCCTATTAGCCTGTTAGCCAGCTTATTCTGGATATTCCCATCCTCAGCTTCCATTTCCCTGAAATTACAGGGGAGTGACCATACCCGCCCTGTTCTTACCTGGATTCTTGACCTCTGAACTCTGGTTCTCAAGCTAGCTTGCACAGCAAGCTCTTTACTTGCTGAGACCTCCTTCAAGACTTGTACTTATTTTTGATCCTTAATTTACTCTTACCTCAGCTGTTTTCTATTTTCCATTCATTCATTCATTTGTTGTATTTTCTTTTAAAAATATCATTTGTCTGACATTATTTTCTGATCCTAGTCTCTGCCTTTTAATATCAAATCTTAACCCATTTACAATTATATTATTTCTTATAAGTTTGTATAGCTTCTACTATCTCACATTTTTCCCATTATTGCTAAGGTTCTCCGTTGTCTTTATTGCATTTATGCCTTTCTAAGTTTTCTTTACTAGTTTGAGAGTCATATATTTTATTACATTTGTTCTAGTTACTATCATTAAATATTTAATATTCACACTTTTGTTTCTTTCTCCTGTGTTGGGATTTTTATATAGTGTTCATATTTTTCCTCCATATCATTATGGACAAAATGGCCATCAGTAGAATCTACTACAAAAGTCTTGCCTTTTGTTTGGGGGCCATGCCCCCAGAATAGTTTTTATCTGTAACAATTATGAAAGTATTATTTCAGAGCCCACATGCATACTTGATGAGCCTTTTATGTCATTAATAGCTAATCTCAGTGTAAACCTAGAGGTTCTAAGTTACTTTTCCTAGAAGCTTTGAAGTTATTGCTCCATTGTTTGCTCAGATTGATGATGATAAGTACGGTCAAAATGGCATATCCTTTCACTTTTTGTCTTTCTTATAGCATCCAGGAGTTTACATTAAATCATAACAGTGTGAAACTCAATAATAATGCCATGTGTGCGCACACAGTCTTCAATTATCTCTATGCAAAGCTAGACGAACCATTTTAAAGACATTTTCCCTTAATAGTGTGAAGGTTTTTCCTTGTTATTTCTTAGAATAGTGTTATTGTTCATATCTTTTTGATATGTCCCTTTTAGAAGCCCTATGGCTTCTATATTTATATCTCTTGCCTCTTTTATAATTCTAATCTCTTAACCACTTGATTTGACATTCTGAAATTGTTGGTTTACTCTTTCAACTCAACGTTTTTCTCTTTAATCAATCATTTAACTATTGAGTCAAATTTTTATCTTTTCCTGTCCAAAATTTAAATTTATTCCCAAGGAATGCACAGTGTCATGAGAATGAATATCTTCATATAGTTATTCTAAAGACGTGCTCTATTTGCCTTATCAATTTGCTTAGTTTCTTTTGTTGTTGTTTTATTGAAATTTACATCACCTTGTAGTGAATTTAGTTTTTGTACATTGCCGGTTGTTGCTTTTTGTTCTTCTTTTAGTTAGAGAGGTTCTTTCATAACAATGCTTTATCTGTTGTCTCTCATTATGGGGTAGGCAGGGGCATGCTAACTGGCAGAGGCACCCTGAAACATCTTTAAGAAAGATGAAAAGGGAGATGCCTGCTGGATGCCTGCCAGACACAGGAGGGCTCTGGTTCTGCCCAGCATCACCAGGCCTGAGGGCCTTGCCTTTTGTCTCCTACATTTGCTTTCAAATTACTGTTCCTGGGTGGGAGGCAATGGACTTCCGGGGTGAACTTCCAGGTCATTCATGTCAGTCTCCTTCCACCCATGTCACACAGAGCACTTGCCTGAGTGGCCCAGTAGATACTGAAAACACAGTGAAACCTTGACTTAAGATGATGTATGTACCATCTCCTTTTGGAACACACATACACACACACACACACACACACACACACACACACACACACACACACACACACACACACACTATTGTACCTTTATCCTTGTGAAGACAGTTTTAGAATAAAGCAAGATATGCCAAAGCAGGACCTGTGAAGAATTGCCTCCAAATACCACCTTATTAATAAGATTAAGTCTTTCCTATTTCCTGAATACATGATCCTCGATACAAATAATGATACTTCTCGTTCTCCAGTTTTCCGGTATATATAATTATTTTCCCCTGTATTGTTGAACTAGGTAATACCTCTAAAAGAATGTTAAACAATGATATTGCTAATGCATTCTAGTCTGACATTTGATTTCATGAAACCATGCTTCTTTTAGTGTATTTGCTCTTAGCTTCTGGAAAATGTTCTTCATCATGTATAGAAATTATTATTTGATTTTTATTCATTTCTTACTAATAAAGAACTGCTATATTTTGCCTAACACATTTTCTTCATATGGCTGTAATCATATTACTTCTTCCTTCACATTTTAAATATAATAAAGAATGTTTCAAATACTGGATTGAATCATCTTGGAATAAACTCTATTTAGTTATAGTACATTATTGCTATATAATTCTATATTTAATTTACTCAAATTTTATTTCAAAATTCTATCTATATTTATAACTGAAATTTTCTATAATTTGCTTTTGGGGTTTTTGCCATCAGCATGAATTAGAAAGCTTACTGTCTTTTTAAATTTAGCCCCTTCTCATTTTACAAAGGGATTACATCCCTATGAACCCACTGCAAATTGAAAACACATTTAAATACCTAATCAATGTACAGCAGCAGAGTGGGCCTCCAATACCCCTTGTTCTCAGTCCTGATCATGGCTGATAGTCACAGCACCAGGCTGTCACTACCCTGCACTGCAAGTGTCTTGTATTGCTATCCCAGGAAAAGCAAACCTCAACGGAGTGCATTTGTAGGAATGAGCAGTGTTTCACAAAATTGTAGAGTCAAAACGTTGAAAAATCCTAAGTGGAACCACTCACTTAGCATTGCAGCCAAACAGTAGCTCTCTGGGGCCTTTTTATCAATGGGGCACTAATCCCATCCTTGAGGGTTCTGCTTCAAGACCCAACTGGTTCCCTAGGGCCCAACCCACTAATACCATTCATTACATCCAGGATTAGGTTTCAAAACATAGACTTAAGGAGGAAGACACAATTAGATCCTCTATTCCTCAGTCTTTTTTGTAGTACCTGCAATTCTGGAGTTGACTCCATCAGAATTTATTTCTCCAGTGAATTGAATTTCAGTTTTTTTTTTCTATTCCTAGAAAATGTGGAGGTGTGTGTGTGTGTGTGTGTGTGTGTGTGTGTGTGTATGTTAGAGGCTGCACCTTGTGCCTGCTCCTTTACAAACTTTCACTGGATGCTCATGCTTCTCTGGCAGACAGTTCCAATGCCTTGAGTGGTTCCTGGTCCTTCCACCTCCTCTGTTTTCCACCTTCCTGTGGGGTATGTCTTCACAAATCTGGTTGGTGTTCCACCCTATAAGATATGACTTCCTCAATCTCCCTAAGTTGTCTGCTTTTTTTGTCTTTTGAATCATAGTTTTATTCATGCACTTCTTCTACCCTAGGTCTTTCGGCCCTTATATTTTTATAGCTTTTTATTCCTCTAATGGGCATTTTATTGAGTTTCCAAAAGGGAGAAGCTATGAAAGTATGTGGTCCAGACATATTTCAAAACAGGCATGTTTTAGTTTTCTCTCTGTGCACTTGTCATGATATCATCAATTTTCTCTGTGTATAATTTGTACGTTGTATTTTACCATTTTAAATTCTTTGGTTGGTACTTACATGTGGGCGGGATTTTACTCTTAAGTAAATGGATCGAGAACATCCAGCCAAGGAAACAGTGATCTACATACATTTACCAAATAAAGCTGATATCAAACTGAAACAAGCAACTAGAAACTGCTTTTGCTGAAAAACATTGATTCTTTCCTCATTTGGGCTGGTAAGGTAACTAAAGGAAAGGGGAAAGCCTGCCTGGCACCTTTGCCTTCATTTTGGGTCAGTACTTGTGATGAAGGCATGAGGTAAGCTACTGTCTTTCTCTTGAACTACAGGAAAGACCGTTCTCCCACATGAGGACTATTGTCCATGAAAGGAAGGCTGAATCCTCAGTGACTAGCAAATTGGTAGTTTATCAGACCACCCTGCAGGACAAATCTGTGCCAAGAAAAATGATGGTCAATGAATGGGAGGGGACCATATCTTGACCAAACTGCTTAATGGTATATATAAGACTTTTCATCCATTTTAAACATAAACCTCATTTTATAGTTTGCAAAAAGACTTGTAGTCACTGGGCCCCTTTACTTACTCCTCTTCCTAATGTGGCAACTTTGAATTAAATGCCTTTACCTCTTTAATAGGCTTATTGGAAATAAGTGTCTGAGCATATCTTCTTATGACTGCTGTAGCCCAGGCTAGCTTAAAATATCTGCTGATAAAAGTGGTACTATTGCCTTTTGATAGATTTATAACTATGTTACATCTATTGTTTCTACTGAAATGGAACAATTATTTTTTGATTAAAAAAAAAAACAATGCAAAACCCAAGAATTCAGAGCTCCACAGTTTTAACGCTGGGTTCTATACTCTTAGCATAAACATCGTTTTGAAATCAAATGAACAAAGTTATCTTTGTTTGAAGCAAGGAAGGGGATATGTTTAGATGTGGAACTCTTATGTTTCATTAATACACATAGTTCAAGACCCAGATATATAGAAGCTATCAGATCTCACAGTAAATATGTCATTGTGGGGCTTAGTTTATTATAATCAATTTGGTAATTAGAGAAAATCTCCATGGAAGACAATAGGTTTGACCTTCATTAAAGCAGTTCACAGTAACACATCGTCTAAAGATTCACACGATGACTGAGGTTTTTAAAAAATTTTTAATATCTTCAGTAGGCTTAAAGTGCAAGAGATTTTTAAGGACATTCTGAAAATACGACTCTAAATGAATTATGAATCAACTATCTAAATGGATTTTGGTAGGCCAACATCAAATTGTATCATAATTTTGATGTGCAGAAGGGTCAGGGTATATTTTATAAACACAAATATGACAAATTTACCTCCCAACTCAGTAGCATTTTTTTAAAGAAAATTTTTATTAATTCTTGGAGACTTTCATACAATGCTTTTGGATAATATTTACCCTTTCCCTGGATCTACCTTGGCTTCCTCACTAATGGAACTTCATGTTCTCTCTCTCTCTTTTTTTTTGTTTTTTGTTTTTGTTTGTAACTCCATTGAGTTCAATTTGTGTTGTTCTAAATTAATCCACTAAACAAAAGTATTATTGTTTGTAAAAACAGCTAGGTTATTATTTTTTAAATACTTTATTTTTTTTTCTTCAAGTTACATCTCAGTCACAAACCCTTCCCTATTCCCCCTTCCTATCCCGCCCTTCCACCCTCTTCCCCCCAGAAGTTTCCCCTTTCAGTCCAACATATGGTTCCTTCTCTTATAACAGTAAATACTATACAAAACAACAGATATAAATATGCCACATTTATGAGAGTTAAATGGCCCAGTATACCTTCCCAATGTCCAGTTTATACATATTTGGCCCCTGACTTTAACATTCTACTATCTAACCATCTTCATGAGTTTAAAGGTCTATATCTGACTCAACATTCATACTAACTTGCAACACACTTTTAAGAGTATTTTCTTAGATCTATAACACCCTCTTGATTCCTAAACAACTCAAAATTTAACTATGAGACTCTAGCTGTTTATTCTTCAACCACCTCAGAGACCTGAGAGGGATAAATATATCTGCTTATATAGGAAGTGCAGGGCCTGCAGCTTCCAAAACTAAGAAATGACATACCAGTGACTGCCTGGACGTTCCCATTTTCTCTCCATACATTCCTGCATCAGTCTTCAGCCTTTGGGTCCTGTTTCTCACTTTGTTAGCTACTATGACAGTCTATCACAGATATTCTCTAAACTACCCAGTAATCAACAAGCAACATTTGCTTATCTAAATACAAGAGATGGATAGGGCATCTTCAAAAACCCCAAGAGATCTGCAGAATATGGCATTCAAAGATGTTATCTTTAAGATTTTCTTTTTTTTTGATAACGAGACATATCAGCTCCTGACAGCACCCCCTATTCTACTCCAAGTAGAAGATAAGCATCGAAGAATCTCCAGTGTGAGATGGTTGAATTAGTGGTAAGCCTTTCTCTTGGCATGAAAAAACCCCTTGCTCCAACTGCAGACAGACTGCTGTCCAAAAAGGACAAAACTTGGTAGCAGGGAAGTCGACAGCCTAACTCTGCCAAGACAGGGTAGGTAAGTCCTTCATAATCCCAGCTAGGTTATTTTATTTACTTTTTTTTTATAAAACATAAAGAATACTGACCCTTTATAAAACAGTTTTGAGGCTTGGCTTTAGTTATCTAGTTATTTAGTTATTATTAATCTACAGGTGATCCCGCTGGCCTGGTCTCAGGAACCTAGCAGCTGCTTGTGCCACAGGTATGTGCTGAGCATAAAGGAGGCCCCAGCCACCCCAGATCTCTCTGCCTTCGAGTCAGCCTGTCTGCCTGCCTGTCTGTGTATCTGTCTCTATCTCTCCCCGACTCCCTCACTCCTCTCCTCCTCTCCCCTCCTCCAGTAAATGTCTTAAACCGGATCTGTTGTTGCATGGCATAACTTCTCAGGGGTACACCTTGGCATGGTCCCACCAAGGTACATGACACCATTGTTCACATTTTTATCCTTTCGGTTAATATGTATTGGATTTACCGGGCTTTAAAATGAAGCTGTTAAGTGTTTTGCCATCAGATGGCTTTGCTGGTTTACAAATAGAGCTGGTTTACTCTCAAGCTAAGTCTTGGCTTCTCATCTGAAACACTGGGGAGTCCGAGGTTGAAACAATGTAAACAGGTTGTTTAGTTCAGTACTTAGAAAACTGATGTTATTATTTCTCTAATTATTACAATTTTATAAGAACTAATTTAGTTTAGAAATATATGTTGCTAATAGAATGTGAGCAACATTCTACCCCTATTAAAGAAAATGGGAAGATGTCCTCAGAGGTCTAGAAAAAGTTAATTGAAATACTAGGGGAATTGTGTTATAATTTTAGGAATAAAATGGGTTAGGACAAATTTCACGCCCTATACAGCTTTCTTTTTTATTAGCCAGAAATATACAGAACATTAAAAAGTTGCCAATGTAAAATGATTTTTAATGTCATTCATTATTTACTTTTCAGGGACATTAAAAACATACATAATAAGTATCTTGCAGTTTTATTAGCTAATAGATATTTAAATAGATTAACAAATTATGTTCTAGAAGATAACATGGTAAGATTGCTTGAAAAATGATGTTATGCATCATAAAATTCAGTCAGGAATATATTAAACCAGTTTATTCCCACCAGTTTTCATACTTTTTTTTTTTTTCATCAGGCTCTGGCAAGTAACTCTTGGTTTAGTTCTCTTGTCTTGGCCTGTAAATAACAGGAAACCTGGGTGTTTTAAAAAATGAAAATGAGAAAGAAATTATTTTCTCACATATGAATAGCAGCAATGGAAGCATTGTAGGATTGGTGTGTTTAAACATTTGTCTCATATGGTGTGTGCATGCATATGTGTGTGTGTTTATACATATGTATTCACATGTGTGTGTGTGGGTAGATTATTTATACATTTATTAATGTACATGTACTTATGATTTTACAATCTCCTTTCTATTTTTTTAATTTCATGTGGATTTGTATGTATGTGCATGTTCCCATGTGGGGTATATGTGCATGTCTGTTGAGGCAGGGGTGGCTTTCACATACATGTCTATCTCATTTTCTGAGCCTAGGTCTCTTACTGGGACCCAAATCTTGGTGATAAGCTAGGTTGACTGATCATTGGAGACCCACGGACCCACCCTGCTGTCCTGGCCTTCTTAGCAGTGATATGACATGCACAGCCTACCATGGATGGATGCCTCTTTACTTGGGTTCTGGGGATGGAAGCTGTTGCTTACACAGCAAGAGTTTTACCATGTGAGCTGTCTCCCTGGACCACCTGTTAAATACCACCCATGCTTATGGATAGTAGGATCAACATAATAAAAATGGTCATCCTGCCAAAAGCAATATACAAGTTCAATGCATTTCCTATCAAAATACCACCACAATTCTTTACAGACCTGGAAAAAGCAATTCTCATCTTCATATGGAATAACAAAAAACTCACAATAGCTAAATCAATCCTATACAATAAAAAACATCTGGAGGTATCATTATCCCAGATTTCAAGCTGTGCTACAGAGCAATAGTAAAAAACAAAACAAAACGAAACAAACCAACCAAACAAACAAACAAAAAACCCAACATGGTACTGGTATAGAAACAGACCAGTGGATCAATGGAATCGAATTGAAGACCCAGAAATGGACCCACACACCTATGGTCACCTAATCTTTGACAAAGAAGCCAAAACCGTACAATGGAAAAAGGACAGCATCTTCAACAAATGGTGCTGGTCCAACTGGATGTCCACTTGTAAAAGAATGAAATTAGACCCATACTTATCACCTTGGATAAAACTTAAGTCCAAGTGGATCAAAGACCTTAACATAAGGCTGGACACACTAAATCTACTAGAAGAGAAAGTGGCAAAAACCCTCAAATTCATCAGCACAGGTGACAACTTCCTGAACAGAACACCAACAGCTCAGGATCTAAGACCAACAAACAATAAATGGGACCTCATGAAACTGAAAAGCTTCTGTAAGGCGAAAGACACTGTCATTTGAACAAAACAGCAGCCTACAGACTGGGAGAAAATCTTCACCAACCCCACATCTGACAGAGGGCTAATATCCAAAATTTACAAAGAACTCAAGAAATTAAATGCCAAGAAGCCAAATAATCCAATCACAACATGGGGAACAGAGCTAAACAGAGAATTCACAAAGGAAGAATCCCTAATGGCTGAGAGACACTTGAAGAAATGCTCAGTATCCTTAATCATCAGAGAAATACAACTCAAGACAATTCTGAGATTCCATCTCACCACACTAGTCAGAATGGCTAAGATCAAAAACTCAAATGACAGCACATGCTGGCGAGGTTGTGGAGAAAGGGGAACACTCTTCCATTGCTGGTGGGAGTGCAGGCTTGTGCAACCACTATGGAAGTCAGTCTGGAAATATCTTAGAAAAATTGGAATAGCTCTGCCTCGAGACCCAGCCATATCACTTCTTGGTATACATCCAAATGATTCCTCATCAAATCACAAGGAAATTTCCTCATCTATGTTCATAGCAGCCTTATTTGTAATAGCTAGAAACTGGAAACAACCCAGATGTCCCTCAACCGAGGAATGATTTAAAAAACTATGGTACATCTACACAATGGAATACTACTCAGCTATCAGAAACAAGGAAATCTTGCAATTTGCAACCAAATGGATGGAACTAGAAAAGCTCATCCTGAGTGAGCTAACCCAGACTCAGAAGGATGCACATGGCATCTATTCACTTATAATAGGATTTTAGCATATAGTACAGAATAACTATACTACAACAAGTGCACCAAAGAGAACATGAACATAGACTTTGTTTCCTGTCAAAGAGACACTTTTCCCTAGTGGTGCTGCCTTGTAGGCTCCCAGTGTATGAGGAGGCTCTTGGCCCTCATATGATTGCTGAACAGGGGTGGGGGACTGAAATGTAGGGACACATGTAGTTACACCCCAGAGGAGTGGGATGGAAGGGATAGGGGATAGAGAGTGGAACTGGGAGGGGTGGAAAGAGGACACTGTGATGGAGATAACCTGAAGTGATAAATAATTATTAAAAAAAAGAAAAAAAGTTTTGACATCCTTTTCAGAGTGCTGTTTCTGGCACATATCCACTCCTAAATGCATCAGGAGACAAATATAATTACAATGATTAGATTAAACTAATCAACATTTTCTGCCTCAGTCTTGGAAAAGATTCATGGCTGGGAAGGCCACCTGATGTGTCAATAAAGTACCTTTTGTGTTAGGAGGAGAGAACACCTTGGAGCCTTCTGTGGAACCACAAACATACCTAGTGTTGTGTGTCTGACCTTGGCATTTTCACAGTCTGAGACCAACATGTTGTCTCATGCTTGTGTTTCAGGACCTGTCTTCCTTTCCACTGTATTACTGAGTCCTCTTGCCTCTCCTTCCTTACCCTACCCTTTCCTCTCTACCCTACCATACCTTCCCCAAAGCAAAATTTACTGATCTCTTTGCTTCAAGTAAAATGCTTTACGTGTCATGACTTGTGGTCTTGGTGTTTTTCTCTTTTTTTAATCTTCATAAATGTCTCTAGATGTTCTCCCAAATACACACAAAAAACTTCCTACAAATCTACTTAGAGTAGAGTAGTACTCAATTCATTTTTCTCATTCTTTATATAGTGAATTAACATGAAAACAATATGAGAAATTGCTTTAGAAAATTTCATTAAAGGTCCAATAACTGAATTTGTCAAGCTTCTCCAGAGGAACGAATGCAATAGGGCCAGGCACAAACTCTAACACACCAACCCTAAGCACAAAACATACCATACGCACATGCTATGCAGTCCCGCATTACTTATTATAAGGAGTTGGCTCACATGATCAGAGACTCCATTAATTCCTTAGGTATGTAAATGTGAGCTGACAATGTAGAAAACTAGGAAAGCTTATATGCAATTGCATCTGAGTCTTGGGGGCTCTGACATGTAAGAGAGAAGATAGTCTGCTCCCAGTTGAGGGTAACCAGTCTTAAGGAGAAAGGCAACATTTCACTTTGAGCCTGAACATAGTGGAAAGTCAATGTCTTGCCTCAAAGGCAACAGGCAGGAGGAATCTTTTCTTAACTTGGAGAGATGGTTAACCTTTTTGTTCTATTTGGACCTTCGGTTTATTGAACGAGGATACCATGTAAGGGAAGGCAGTCTGTTTTATCCAGTGTGCCAGGCTCAAATGTTCTTTTCATACAAAACCACTCTTCCAATGAGGAACATCTGTGATAACAGGATAATGTTTAACTAAATATCAGCTTATCCTGTGGCCTTGTCAAGTTAACATCTAAAAATCAATCATCATAATAATCCATGTACTTTATGAACTCAGAGGAGAAGGGAGAGAGGGAGGAAGAAGGGGAGAGAGCAGGCAGCTGCCCTATCTTCTTACCTTTAATGTTCCTAGTTACTCCTTGAGTCATGGCTAGGATTTCTGTGAGCACAGGAGCCAACCAATCGGTCTTCTCAGACTGGAACTTTCCTCAGATCCCATCCTCTGATCTATTTCCTCTGCAATAATCTCCCAAAGATTCCTTTTCTGACACATGAATTAGGCCATTTCCTTGATCGTTCTCTCAAGTAATGTACATATTCTTATATTATTTATTAAAGTCACCACAGCTGTATGTTAGCATACTTTAAAACTCAGATTTTAATCAAATAATCAGAAAGGAATAAGGACAATGTTCATGTCTCGTGGGTTTTGTGTGTCTGTGTGTGTGTGTGTGTGTGTGTGTGTGTGTGTCCAGTATCTGACATGTTTGGTACATGGTAAACATTGCATAGTTTTCTGATGAACAGGTCAGTCCCCAAAACAAAGACTTGTCTAAAGTAGGTACGCTGGAAGGGGTGAAGTGTCAGTCTGAAGAATGAAGGTCAAAATAATTAATTGATGCTGAGGGAAAGTGGCGAGTCAAATCTGGCATCCACGGAATGAAGAAGCAGATTTCTAATGAGAGCTGTTGATTAAACAGACAGACAGCAAGGCAGATGTTCGGTGAGATGTGGCCTTTGGCCTATAGAGTTTTGGAAGCTGGTAGAATTACTTAGATGCAGATATGAGGGTGACACCTTGTTGTAAGTGGAGAATGAGTAGCAGCGTCCGAGATAGATATGGGGGCAGTTGTGGTTATTTGATGGAGACTGGAGACATGAAGGTAATCTGGAAAGAAAATTCCAAAGAATTGCCAGTGGGAATGGGGTGAAGACGAAGCAGAGGTAGAGGATTGAAAAGTGTAGTCAGGATGCTCAGACTTAAAAGAAGAAACTTGACTGAGAGCAGAGGCATGGTGTGAGGCTCTCCACCTGTCCAGGTGCTGCCCTCAGGAAGCAAAGCCGTGGACATCGGCAGTCACCTCGGTGGTCTCTGAGAGTTGAATAGGCAAGAAGGCCTTTTATGGAGGACTTTGGAAGATTTCTGTAGGGAACAGGTAGAGTGTAGACAAAAGAAAGCAAGCCATGGTATAGAAGTCAAAAGAATCTCATTAAGGAGTTTCTGAATTCCTTGGAATACTAGTTTTATTTCCCCTGAATATCAAAGGGTAACATGCCATGAATTTGAGAGCACAGATACATTTGCCTTTTTTCAACTCTGTTACAATTCTAAATTATATTGTTCTTGAATAAATATACTTTAAATTTAAAAAATGAAGAAAAGAAAAGAGCATGTCTGTAGACAGAAAAACAAAGATGGGATCCTGATTTATTTTTGTTATCTTAGAATAATACAGACTCACCTGGGAAGAAGCAACCTCAGTTAAGAATTGTCTCAATTGGATTGGCCTCTGACCATGTCTGTAAGAAAGTTTGATTGACAATCAATATGGTAGGGTCCAACCCAGTGTGGCAATGGCCCTGGGATCTATAAGAAAGCTAGCTGAGCAGGAGGCAGAGACAGAGAGAGAGAGAAACAGAGTGACAGGACAGAGAGACAGACAGAGACAGAGATACAGGGAGAGAGCTGAATAGAGACAGAGAAACAGAGACAGACAGAGACACAGAGAGAGACAGAGAGAGGAAGGAGGAAGAGGAAAAGAGGAGGGAGAATAACAGAGGAGAAAGGTGTTCCTCTGTGGTTCCTGCTTCAGTTCCTACTGTGACCCATGCATGTAATGCAGATAAACTCTTTCCTCCTCTAAGTTGCTTTTGGTAATGATGTTTATCACAGCAGCAGAAAGCAAACTAGAACAGAAGACAATATGAAGACTGTTAAAAAAATATATGGCTAATTAAACTATTTATCCAGTATTTATATTATTGTTAATTGGTTTGGCAGCTAATCCTTAATCATCCATTATAAATGAGTACATAGAGACACCATGTGGATTTTAATAAGCCTTGGCCTGACTTGTGCATTCCTGGCCCATCTAAGCTAGTTCTTAATTCTATTACCCAAATATGACCCCATATATACATACGTCCCCTTGGACTGCCATTTTCCATGCCATGCCTATGTTCCTGGCCATGTGGAATGAGGTTCTTTTTCCTAACCCATGTCATGTGTCTTCCTTCCTGCTGCTCATGGCTGGAATGAATTAATTCTCTGTCTAAAGCACAGGCTTCCTGTTCTAATCTCAGGAAGTCCCACCTTTCTCTGTCTTTGCCCAATCTCAGGCCTCAGCATTTTATTTAACCAATCAGAATCAATATAAGTAACAGACCAATTAACATTTAGAATGCTTAACACTACCCCAACAGGAGACACTAAAGATAGTTCTCATAAAAAGCAGATATAGCTTTGGTAGTCTTTTTCTGTTTGTAGTCTTTGTTTTATCCTCTTAATCATATGAGCCATTCTCTAAGTCATAACAAATCAAGTTATATTGCTTCTGCTTGTAATATATTTTCTTCTTTCCATGGAATTGATGACCTTAAAATAATTTCATTTTTAATATTCTTTAGCCTCATGTTACCATCACCTTTAGAATATCCTCTATTTATTGGGTAACTAGTTAATTCTTTAAACTCTAGGACCTGAACATATGCTGTAGAATGTATGGGGTAATGAGATGAGCTACTGTGTGTGGGAAGATGTAGGGGGAATTTTGTAAATTTTTTTAAACACATAAATATTATGGGAATGTGTTTTCATTTTAATCCCAGGTGTAGGGATATGGGGTTGCCTCACAGAAGGTGACTATGATTTGCCTTGTGCTTTAGTAGGGGCATGATTCTGTGGCTGCAGATAGTTTCTGTGATTGTGCGATTGGAATTCTGGAGACTGTTCAGAGGGTATATAAATGCTGGAGCCCCGACAGGTCGATTGTTGGGTAGTTGGTCGGTTGTTGATTGCTGTTGGTTCTGGTTTGTTAAGTAGTCATGAGCAAAGAAGGAACAATAAGAAGAAGAAAAAAAAATTAGAGGGCCTGCCAGTGAAGATCAAACTTGCCCCAAGGAACTCAATGCCCTTAATCAGCAGGAAGTAGTCTAACAATGGCGTCACCCCCTTTCTCCTCCATCCTTTCTGTTCTCTTTTCTAGTGTTAGGGGGTCAAAAGGGTGGAAAAGGGGGCGGGGAAGGGTAGGAGGAAAAAGGAACTCACAAAATAGCAAATGCCTGCTCCAGGAAGGCCCCTCAGAGGCCTTTGTCTGATTTATCTGGTTCCCTTGGCCCACCCTTTGCGGTTAACAGGAGACACACCTCTGTCATGTTGCTCTCTCATTGTTCTTAACCCCACTTAGAGAGATGTCCGTGGTGAGCAGCCAGATAATGATCCAGAGAGATGCTCACTGGCAGTTACCTCAGCACAGGAAAAGTTAATGGAGCCTTAAGAAATCTGCAGATGAGGGGAGAGCTGAACTCTTCTGTGTCTTTATTTCCCAGTGATTCTAACACATAGGGTGCTCTGGATCCCCCAAACTCCTCTATAACCAGTAAGGAGATCTCCACCCCCTCCCCCACTTCACTTCAGTGTGTTTCTTATTGTGAATAAAACCCTTTGTGTCTTTGTTTCTGAACCACTGGTTCAAATCCTTTTCTAAATTATAAAGAAAACTCTTCCTTGGGGGATTCAGTGGATGGCCTTTGAAGTAGTTTGGTAATTCTCCCTTTCATGGAAGTGAAGTTTATTCAAATAAAAATGGTTGGCTTTTTTTTTTTTTTTATTGTGCTTCTAGAAGCTTAATAGCCTTCAAATGTGATGGATCCACAAAAGAGCCTGCCCAAGGCCTGAATCTCCTTTGCATGGTGCTTGCTAAACTGAATTACTGTGGTACAGTTGTCTTTTAGGAACCTTCTTTACTTTGCAGGTGGGTAGAGCAGTCACACTGAGCTGTGGAGGCTTTCACTCTACATTAGGGCTAGACAAAATAAGGCTTTCAAGGGACTATTTAATGGTTCAGATAGGCACATTTAAACAAGGAACTATCCTAGAACATGACCAGATTGTAAGAGAGTCAGTTGATTGAAGAAGAAAATTGGCTCCAAAATTACTGATGTGCAATAGGGCAGCAATCGATCAAACACATGGCCCCACTCTCCAGAAATTCTTTCTTTGTCTCCATCCAATGTGTATCGACTGTGACATGGCCACCCATGGCCATTTGACACTGTGGCCTCTTTGATTCTGATCTATGATGTTGGTTTGCTTCTTAGTTGACAGAAAGTGACTTTATAGTTATTGTATACACTTTCTACTATTTTATGTAGAAATAAGATGGTACTTATCTTTCTAGGCACGGTAGTGCGTGTCTGTAATCCCAGCAGTCAAGAGGCAGAGGCAGAAAGATCACTGCAATTTCAAGGCCAGTGTGAGCTACAAACATAGCAAGTCCCAGGTCAGGTCAGCCATGGTTAAAAAGCAAGATCATCCTGTTTCCAATAAATATTTTACAAATTTATGTACGTGTGTCTATTGTATATGTTGTAAGATTTTCATCTAATAACCGGTGGATAAACTTTGTTCGAATTCATTTTTTGGAAGGTTGTATTTGGGTGTTCATAAGGCTTTACCGTATATCTTTGGCTTTTTGCTTGTTGTTTTGTTTTGGTTTTTGAGACAGGGTTTCTCTGTGTGGCCCTGGTTGTACTGAAACTCATTTTGTAGATCAGGGTGGCCTCAAACTCAGAGATCTACCTGCCTGTGTTTCCTGAGTGCTGGGTTTAAAGGTTTTTCTTGACTCACCCACTGCTCCATCTCTCCCTCCCCACATTTTCTCATCCTATCCCCACCCAATCCTTTCACCCTCAATACCCCCCTCTTCTTTTACTTCAGATGTTTCCTGCTATTCTTACACATTTTTGTTTGTTTGTTGTTACTGTTTAAGTTGAGTTGTTAGCTAGTAGATTTCCATGTAGCCTTTCATAGCTCCTTCCTTTGGGTCAGCACTTCTCTCCCCTCTCTGATTTCTTCTATACCCCTGCTTAGGCCCTTCCACTCCCAGACATTAACCTTGTTACTTTTCTTTCACCCATAATTATGTCCCCTAAAACCTCTTTCTATTTTCCTGGCTTCACTTGTAATCCTAGTTAAAGATACAAAATAAAATATTTGAAACTAGGATCAGCATATGACAGAGAACCTATGGTGGTTGACTTTCTGGCCCTGAGTCACCTCACTTCATAGAATATTTTTCAGTTCCATCCACGTCCCTGCAAATTTTATAATTTTGTTGTTTGTTTACATGTGATATTATTCCATTGTGTATGTGTATCATATTTTCATTATCCAGTCATTTGTTGATAGAAGATCTAGGTTGATCCCATTTCCTGGCTGTTGTGAACAGAGTAGCAATAAACATGGATGTGTAGGCATCTCTGGAGTAGAATACAACATTCCTTGGATATATTGCCTGGAGTGGTAAACCTGAATTATACAGCAGTTCTATTGCTAGTCTTTGAGAACTCTCAAGACATTTCCAAAGTGGGTTCACTAGTTTATACTCTGACCAGGATGGTATCAGAGTTCCCCCTTCACACATCTACATGAGCATTTTTTGTCGTTTGTGTTCCTGATGATAGCTATTCTGAGGAGAGTGAGGTAGAAGCTTAAAGTAGTTTTAACTTGGATTCTCCTGATGGCTAATGATGTTGAACACTTTTAAAATTGATCCTTATCAATTTGCATTTATTTCTTTGAAATTTTTATGTTATGTTCCTTCCACCAGGGCAAAGTTTTGAGATGTATAGGCCCTTTTATATTTTTCCTTTACATTTGAACCTCCACTTAGGGATGGATGTTCCCATCCATTATCACCACATTGCACACTGTAGCTTTGCTACACTTCTCACCACTCCAACAATGCAGCATTTATCCAAACCATAAAGATTCAATAGATCCTATCTACATCTGAGATGTCTAGGTATATTATTGATTATTGATCAGTAAGATGACATTAGGAAAGCAGCCAATGGCTCCATGTCTGTAGTGACACACACTATGTCATTCCACACACTGGTACAATATTTTCATTAATTATTTTATGTTCAGTGTTTAAGCTATTTTTGTCTATTTCATTAACAGAATTTATATGTCCTGCTGGGGGTGAGTAATATATGCTGAAGATATAATTAGCATATCAATAAAATAATTTATTTAATCTCATCATTGTGCTGAATTCTAGCACACAGATACATGTAAATCCTTTTTGTGCCTTTTCCAGAAGAATACCAATTCAAATGATTTCAGGCTGTTTGATTCTTGGCCACTGTTTTCTTGGGAGACTCAATGTCTTAATCATACACGTTAACATTGAATGCAAATGTCTTTTGTTTATTCTAACAATTCAGTGAAAGGCAATGACGAATTTAAAATGCTTTTTTTCATGTATATGCTTGTGGCATGCATATATATGCATGCCCTCACATGTGGCTCCCCTTGTACCTTTATCTGTCTTTGGAGGCAAGAGGTTGATGGCAAGGGTCTCCCTTGATTGTGCTCCCCATAATATATTTGAGGCAGGGGATCTCATATGAACTCCAAGGTCTCTGATTCAAATAGTCTATCCAGGCAGCATGCATTGGGTAGCCTCTGTCTCTGTCTCCTGAGGCTGGGATTACAGTCAGGCTGCCACACCCTCGCAGCAGCATCCCGTGGGTGCTGGCAGGGGGTGGGTCTGGATTCTGGTCCTTCCTCTTTACTCACTGAATCATCTTCAAAGTCCTAAAACATGTTCCTGTCCTCCAAAAGGATGCCAGAATTGCTGTTGTTATTTCTGTTTTATTACAGATTCTTGATACACCTAATCATCTGTTTGTAAAGATGAAATAAGTCATTTATTACCTGAAGTATTGCCCAGAAAATGTGAGTAATGATGAGAGGGAACAGCGTGCTTTCAGTTCAGTGAACTTAGCAACTACACAGTCACCAGAAGAGCTGGGGGTTTTCACAGTGACTTTTTCCCCTGTAGAGAAATGATGGCAAACCTTCCAGCTTAGCTACACTTACACACTGACAATTCTAATTGGAGAATGAGTCACGGCCAGGATGTTCCTATTGGAAATATAAACGGAATAGACCTTCCCAGTGAAAGCTGAGCCAGCATAGTAAAGTACTGACCTGGCATGCTACATCCATATGGCTTCACTGTACTTACCTAGCTGGGAGAAATGAGAAAAATCTCCCACCTCCCAGGATCTGTTTTGGCTATTTTGCCAGAGTCTATGAATTTATTTATTTTATTTTTTTTATGAATTTATTTTTGTATTCTTGTTTCGCCTACATTATTTTATTTATTTATTTATTTATTTTGGCCAAAGCTAGAACATTTATAGGTCCTTTACAACTTTATTGAAAGATAATTTTTCTAAAATAAATTGCATATATCTAATTGCATGATTTGATGAGTTTTGCGGTATATACTTACTCACCCATCAATTAGCATTCCCACACATAGGATTAAGTCATTCTTATTACTCAAAGACTTATTTACAGTCTCTTGCTAGAATCCCATTCCTGATAAATGGCTGGCTAATATTGCACTTTTCTACCTGTTAATAAATGAAGTCATAATTGTGCCTTTTGACTTATTAAGATTTCTTTCAGTTCCCCACTGTGTTGATTTTGAGATTCATCTATTTGTTCCATGTGTTAATATTTTGTTCCTTTTGCAGCTGAGTAATATCTTGTGGTGTATACACATCATACGCTTTCCCCACACTTCTGTATACACTAAGATTTTTCAAGTTTAGGGTTATTACAAACGGAGCTGTGTAAGTATCCATGTACAAGTCGTTTTGCACGGCCATCTATTTTCATTTCCTTAAGTAAATATCCAGGAATGGCATGAATGGGCCACGGAGTAGGTATGTTTAGTTTTTGAAGAAACCGATGAGCTGTTTTTGCTTTGTCTTTCCACCAGTAGGGTGTACAGACTTCATCTGACTATGTGGGTGTCCTTTGCATTGCCAGTCTTTTGGTTTCAGGTCTGTCAGGGAAGAATGGATTATTGTGTCATTTCTTGTTTTCTTGTGATTTCTATGTGCTTTTAGATATTTTAAAATTTGATTGTGTCCTGCCTTATCACATGCCCGGGGAAAAGCAGCCAATTGGCCCTGGACTGAGAACTCTAAAACTGTGACCCAAAACAACCCCTGGTTGTTTTCAAGCTGACTGTCTCAGATATTTTGTTGCAGTGATGGAATACTCACAACACGGTCCATGATCCGTCTTGATCTTTAAGCCTTGTTGACAATAAAGTTTAATGTTAATTTTTTAGGGTAAATGGACAAAGCATATATGTTCTAGTTCCAATTTAATAAAAGGTTCTTTTTTTATTCAGTTGTCTTATTATCTTTAACAAGAGTAAGCAATGTATTTCTGGGCATATTTACACACCAATTTGGTTACCCCTTTAACTGTTCACCAACTTCAAGCTGCCTTGATAACAGTACCTCTATAAAACCTCAATTTTAAATATAATCTATTTTTTAGAATAGTTTCCGGCTCACAGAAAGTTGAGCAGAAGGTATAGGCTTCCCGCATAGCTCATATGCCTGGCCTCCCTCCAAGAAACTAAATGTTTGTGTCCTCACAAGACTCCTATGCGGAAATCCAGCGATGGTGTATGGAGATGAGGTCTTTGAGAGGTGACTACTGTGTCAAACGACAGAGCCTCATGCAGGAGATTGGTGCACTTAGGAAAGAACTCCAGAGTGACCCCCTTTACCACCACAGAACATGTAGCAGGAAGACGACGGTCTGCTACAAGAACCAGGAAGTGGCCTTCACAGACTCTGAACCTGCCAGTACCTTGATTTGGACTGTGAGTGAATTAAAGACCTCAGGGTGGTTTTTGTTTTGGTTTGGGGTGTTTTAATTTGCATTTCAAAGATGGCATATGATACGGGTATCTTCTTAAATACTTAATATGCAGGTTTTATTCGCTAGTGTTTCACAAGGGCTCCTTGAATATCTGCATGAGGGATACCCTCTGGATTTCAAGCGAGCACCAGACGGTGGGGTTGTCTGTTCTGTTTTGTTTTCCTTTACTGCTAAAATCTGAGTGAAAGATCAACTTTGTTCATAGCTTTGTGCTTTGGGGGATATTTGCATAAGAACTATTCCTCAAGGTGGTTTTGGATTTCACCATTTGTCAAATTTACTAACTCCTGCCCCCCACCCCAAAATATTCTACTATCCTCCTTATAGCTGTAAGACAATATTAGTTACCATTTTCACAAACTCTTGGTCTTTGTCACTTCTTTTCCCCTGCGTGTTTGATCAGTGTAGGGGATCATGAATTTTACCAATCTTTTCAGGAAATCATTTTTCTTCTTTGTTTATTTTCCTCTGTGTCCTCTTTTCTGTTGTACTGATTTCTAATCAGTATTCCTTTATTTCTGTGTATTTTGGCTTTCATTCTTGCTTTCCTAAACTTTTCATTCGAACTTTAAATAGTTGGTTGGGAGGTTTTTCTTTTCCAATATAAATGTCAAAAGCACACTCCAGCTCTGAGCTTTGCTCTATGAGTCTCACATTTATCAGTCACACATATCTGAGATTTCATTTATGGCCTTTCCCCCTTCAGCCAATAACTACTTAGGGGTGTGATTTTTGCATTGTAACATTTGAAGTTTTCCAAGATAGATTTTTGCTAGTGAAAAATAATTTCATTTCACATTTTCAGAGATAATGCACTAGAATCCTGGATTATCAATCCCTTACAATTTTTTAGATTTAAAAAAAATGTCAACCATGGTAAATACATCATGTCCAGGTAAAAAGAAAGTCTTCTCTGCTCCCATTGTGTATAATGTTCTGTAAATATCTATTAGATCAAGGCAGCTAATAGGATCACCTAAATATTTTATGTTCTTCCTGGTTTTTCTTCGATCTTATTGGCTAGTGATGATTTCAATGTCTCCTACTCTGATGGTGGGATCACCTGACTTATCATTTTTTTAATGTTGCAGTTATTTTAGCCCCTATATATTGATCCTTTGTTGTCAGGTGTGTACATACTCATGCTGCTATGCCATGCTGATGAAGTATTCTCATTTCTCCCTAGGCAGTGTCTTTTCATCCTGGCATACTTTCTGTCATAAGGTATCCTCGTCCTATGTGAGTACTCTTTCTAATTCTTCATTTCCCAACTACTCACATCATGCACCATCTATTTTTTTCTAGACTAATTTGTGTCTTCGTATTAAATGCATGTCTTTTAAATGGTCTTTTACAGAAGTGGTCCTTTTCTTATTTACTTTGTTCGGCTCTGAGTTTTTTTTTTTTAAATACTTTATTTTTTTTTTCTTCAAGTTACATCTCAGTCACAAACCCCTCCCTATTCCCCCTTCCTATCCCGCCCTTCCACCCTCTTTCCCCCAGAAGTTTCCCCTTTCAGTCCAACAGATGGTTCCTTCTTTTATAACAGTAAGTATTATACAAAACAATAGATATAAATATGCCACATTTATGAGAGTTAAATGGCCCAGTATACCTTCCCAATGTCC
This sequence comes from Lophiomys imhausi, assembly GCA_907164525.1. Lineage (NCBI taxonomy): Eukaryota > Metazoa > Chordata > Mammalia > Rodentia > Muridae > Lophiomys > Lophiomys imhausi. The sequence goes on from CAJQZJ010034140.1 coordinate 1,567,031, forward strand.
AGTTTATACATATTTGGCCCCTGACTTTAACATTCTACTATCTAACCAACTCCATGAGTTTAAAGGTCTATATGTGACTCAACATTCATACTATCTTGCAACACACTTTTAAGAGTATCTTCTTAGATCTATAACACCCTCTTGATTCCTAAACA
>CAJQZJ010034140.1:1567195-1583828 GCA_907164525.1 Lophiomys imhausi
CTGTCTTGGCAGAGTTAGGCTGTCGACTTCCCTGCTACCAAGTTTTGTCCTTTTTGGACAGCAGTCTGTCTGCAGTTGGTGCAAGGGGTTTTTTCATGCCAAGAGAAAGGCTTGCCACTAATTCAACCATCTTACAGTGGAGGTTCTTCGATGCTTATCTTCTACTTGGAGTAGAATTCGGCTCTGAGTTTTAATTGTTTTTTTGTTTTGTTTTGTTTTGTTTTAGAGACAGTGTTTCTCTGCATAGCTCTGGCTGCCTTGGACTCACTTTATAGGCCAGGCTGGCCTCGAACTCACAGGTATCTTCCTGCCTCTGCCTCCTGAGAGCTGGGATAAAGGTGTGCGCCACCACGCCTGGCTTAATTAGGGTTTTGTATCAGTAACATTCAATGTAACTATTTATATGCTTATACCATCATCATGCATTTTTTTCATTAATTTATTTTTATGCTCCCTTCCTCTTTCTGCCTTTTTGGGTTACTAGAATAGTTTTCACATTCTCTTTTAATTTATGCGTTGCTTTGCCTCATTAATATTCTAGTTATATATCATTATACTTTTAAAACATGATTTTTATTGTTTTTTAAAATGTGTACATTTATTTACAAGTGTGCCCATGCATGCATGTATGTGGGGGGACACACATGCCATGTGACATGTGTGGAGGTCAGAGGACAATTTGCAGTAGTCAGTTATCTCATTCCAACAAGTTGGTCTCAAGATCAAACACCATGCTTGGTGGCAAGCACATTTTCCTGCTGAGCCATCTCATCAGCTCCAAATAGGATTTTTAAAAATAGAGACAACAATATATATCCCAAATTTTACCAAGTTGCTTGTAGTGACTATTGTACCATTGTGTGTCAAATTAGAGATCTTTGATTACATAGACTTTTTTCAATGACTTAAGTACACATATGGTCATATATATTTCACATATATTGTCAGTTTAAAAGGTCATAGATGTCTGCCTGGACAATTGCACAAATAGATGTTGGGATTTTCACTTTAAACAATACATTGTATTTTATAAGACTTCAGAAAAACATCTTGCCAGGCGCTGAGCAGTTTCAACGCTTTTCATTCGATTCACTATTTTTTTTTTCTGAATATATTTCTGTTCAGCCTGGAAAAATTATTCAGAATTTCTTACAGCGACATATTTTGCTGGTTTTGTGTCTCAAAAATGTTATTTTAGTTTGATGTCTAAAGATATGTCTCACTTGATGCGGAATCTGCATCTAATTTAATTCCAGTGTCTTCAGGACAGAGATAAATGTCTCTGGCCTCCATGATTTCTAGCGAGAATTTTGTACTTATCTGTGCCTCGTAGTTTCTGTACCTCTGGTGCTTTTTTTCTTCACTTTCTTCTGACAGATTTCAAGTTTTCCTCTGGACCTTTCAGACTTTCAGTTTGGGCTGCGATATGTTTACACAGGATCTACTTTGAATGTGTCTTTTCTTGGGGTGTGTGGGGTCATGGGCTTCTACATTTATATTTTATCTTGGGAAGCTTTTGGCTGTTCTAAACTTACACTCATTTTCACTCCTTCATTTTCCTTTCTCTTTTCTCCTTTTGAGAAAAGATACACTTTCTACATATTTTTTTTTTGATGTTTCACATAGCTCCTTCAGGATCTATTCATTTTCCTATCTGTTCATCATGTTAGATCATTTATCCTAAAATATATAGAGGATTTCACCGCTTACCTTTCTGTCAGCTCTTGAAAGATGTTTTCTTTCCATTGATGACTATTTCATGCTTGTAAACAATATACTGGGATCATATTAAGCCCCACCACCTTGTCTTATCTGTTTTCCCGACCCTACCCACTGTCTTCTTCCAAACTAATCTCCCTCCTATTCTTATGTGTTTTGACCCACTGAGTTTAATAATGGTTCCTTGTATGAGCATGAACAGGGGGCATTTACTGGAACACAGCCACTTACCAGGAGGTACACCAGTGAAGAAAACAACGGCTCCTCCCCTGCAAACAGTTAACCTCTAATAGTGCCTCAGGAATGAGTGGTGTCTCAGGAGCCTGTCTTCTACGTGTGGGAGGGTATGTGGAGGGTTCCATCCTATGCAGGTCATGTGCAGGCAGCCACAGCTGCTGTGTGTTCATTTTCTCAGTAATCCTATCAGGAAGATAGAATTTGGTAACCCTACTCTGTGTGTTCTGACCCCTGTACTCCTCTTCTGATGACCTTGTGAGGTGCAATATGGATGCCCCGTTTGGGGCTACCAGTCATCAGTCCCTGTCCTCAGGACTTGGAGCAGTTATGAACTTGCTGCAGAATATTCCTGCTTCTCTGCAGAGATATCATGTGTTCTCATGCATTTTGTAGGCATGCTTTGAACCTTAGGGGACAAAGCTAAAACAGCTGCCTAAACCAGCGGCTTTGATCAGCTGAGGACTAGTATCTGTTTATTGTCTTTTTCTTGAGAGTAGACCATGCTTCCCCATTCTTTGATGTTACTTCTGGACTGTGGGCTGCCAGGCAATGACTGTTATGTTCTGTGGAGTCTGAATCTGGGAACGCAACATGTTCATGGTTTGCCTCATTGGGCCACCAATCCAGTGAGACCCAGCAAGTGTCTTGCTTCCTTGGGGTGACTGTTGAAGGCTTATATCAGTTCTCAAATGTTTTACATCATGGCTTTGATCCTGTTGCATGGATGTGGTGTTGAGAGGCCCATCAGTCTTGTGTGGGTTAACATTCATAATGTAGGAGTCTATAGCCTTGGGCCATTGATTTTTCCAGTAGTTGCCTTGGATTCTTTCTGTATGGTCTATTTGTCCAGAATCTTACTGGAGTTTTTTTTTCTTTTTTTTTTTAATTTTTAAATACTTTATTTTTTTTTCTTTAAGTTGCATCTCAGTCACAAACCCCTCCCTATTCCCCCTTCCTATCCCACCCTTCCACCCTCTTCCCCCCAGAAGTTTCCCCTTTCAGTCCAACAGATGGCTCCTTCTCCCACAACAGTAAATATTATACAAAACAACAGATATAAATATGCCACATTTATGAGAGTTAAATGGCCCATCTTACTGGAGTTTTAACCCCCCGCACCTTACTGCTTTATTGCCTAACCTCAGTGCCACCGTGAAAAAGAAATTAAATAGGAGAAAGGGAACTCTGGTGTCCATGACTTTAAGTTTCAACTCCCTTCTATTTCTAATGTCCTGTGTCCAGAAGGTATGGAGGTTTTCAACTAGAAGCATTGGCTTATGCAAAGATTATTTTGACATATTAGTGGCTGAGTTTTCAGTTAAAGGGTTTATTAGTCAGCATTCTATAGAGGAATAGAACTTATAGAATGAACATTTTATATATATATGTGTGTATTATATATATAAATATATTACATATATTATATAATATAAAATTATATATAATATACACATATATTATATAATATAACATTATATATTATATAATAGAAATATATATATTTATTATATATATGGAATTTATTAGAATGGCTTACAGGTGTGGTCCAGACTAATGTAACAATGGCTGTCTACCAATAGAAGGTCCAAGAATCCAGTAATTGTCTAGTCCATGAGGTTGGATGTCTGAGCTGCTCTTCAGTATATGATGGAATCCCAAAGAAGTAAGCTCTAACACCAGTTAAGAAATGAATTTTCCAGTGAGAGTGAGGGTGAGCAGGCAAAGATCAAGAACTTCCTTCTTCCATGTCCTTTTTGTAGACCATCACCAGATTATAGGTAGGTATTCCTCCCTCAAATGATTAAATTAAGAAAAAAAAATCCTTTACAAGTATACCCAGCCAGTTGGGTTTTAGTTAGCTCCAGATATCGTCAAGTTGACAAGAATAGCCGTCACAAAGATATTTGTAAAAGTACACTTTTGAGGCTGGCAACAAATTTTGAGAATTGGTCTTCTAGGTAAGAGTTCAGCACTTAGGACTCTGTGACAGTGAGGAAGTGAGTAGATCTTTGTAAGTCATTGAGGCTTTAATCCTCAAGTTACCAATTCCATCTCTAACATGTTCACAAGTTTTGAGGCTAGAACAAAAGCCTGGGCATGATAAGATTTTGTTCATTGGTTTCAAACTCTCACTGTAGGTTGTCAACACTCTTATACACTCACAGCATCCTAACTAGCTCAGTCCAGGTTTGAACTTTTCTTACTAAAAAGTCTTTGCAAATTTGTCGCCTTCCACATCTCAGATATACCTCTGAGCTTCCATTCTTATGATGTGATCTCAGCTAAACCACCCATTCCCTGTATATTTCTTTTGTATGCTTCTGAACATGGCTTCTTAATTTTGAGTAGAATTCCATAATGATATCATCTTTATTCAACTGCTGTCTCTTTTCTAGGCTTAGCTCAAACCTACATGGTTATTTTATAGCATTTATACATTTACATTTATTGTACAATTACATTATATCATATTATGTCTATATATATATATATATATATATATATATATATATACTTATAACATTATCAGTTCCTTGTCTTCCTCCTCCTCTTCCCTCTTTTCCCCTTTTCTTGTCTTCTGGATTAACTTCATTCCTGTGTTATAATTTGCTTCATCAAAAGCCTGCATCCTGGGGCCTGCCTCTGACTTTGTTGCTTGACTTTGGGATACTTTCCTCCTACTGGGCTGCCTCATCTAGCCTCAATAGAAGAAGATGTGCTTAGTCTTACTGCAACTTAACATGCCAGGGCAGGTTGTTATCCCATGGGAGGGCTCCTATTTTCTTAAGAAGAACTTAGAAGGAATGGAGGGGGTGAACTGGAAGGAGAGGAGGGAGGGGAAACTGAGGTCAGAATGTAAAGTTAATTAATTAATTAATTAATTGACTAATAATTAAAAATCTGCAGCCCTGCTGACTCCATAACCTCTTCTGGTTACACCTAACTGCCATCTTACGTCACTGATCACCATCCTCAGATTTCAAAGTTACTTGTTCAGTATTTTCAGCTCTTGTTTTAGTCTCTCTCTAGCCCTTCCTCTCCAATGGTGCTCTGTGCAAAAACTAAACTTGCTTTTGTCCTGATCATTGCTGACTCCCATGCCAGTAATTCTAATGGATATTTTCCAACAGCCATTTTATTCAACCTACCAACATCTGCCCGAGGGTCTCTGTCACTTTTCTTTAGAAAGCTCTTTTGTTTGCCCCTGACCTAAGCCCTCTGTGGTTTTTCCTCCCACCTCACTAGCAATTTCTTTAGACTTCCCTTTCCTTTTCGTCTTCCTAACTGCTGAGGGTGAAGGGAATGAAAATTATTAAAAGACCCCCTAGGTTGACAGTAGAGCCAGGCCAGCCGCCAGGTGGTTCCCGGAACTTAGCTGACCATAAAACGGGTGGAACCAAGAATGTAGGTCATACAGGTCATGAGCCCCAGGCTCCAGGAACTAGCTGGCCACAAAGCAGATGACTATCACGGGCCCCCAGGGTTTCAGGAACCGGCTGACCACAAAGCCGATGGTGAAGTAAGATTAAATTCATTCCTGAGAAAAACAGGTGTAGGATGTTTCCTGCTGACTAACTAATGGGCTGGTACATTCCACCTGTATTTCTCCCCTCCCCCCTTGGGTTGTGGTAAACAATGGGCTGGGCTGGTACTTTCCACTTGTATTTCCCCTCACCCCTTTGGGTTGTAGTTTAAATACTATACTCTCCCCCAAATCAGGGTCGCGGCTCCTACCCCTGCGTGGGATACGAGTGGCACCCTCAGTGCACTGAGCCCCCCCACCCCGAAATAAACCTCTTGCAATTGCATCAAGATGGTCTCTTGCGAGTTTTGGGGTGGCCGTGATATCCATAGTGTCGGGAGTCGGGAGACGGACTTCCCTCCCCCGGGTCTCTCAAGGGTTGTTCTTTCTGTACCCTAGTTCTAATTGCACACACTTGCTTGACAATCTCCTCCAATCTCCTGGCATTAAGTACCAAGTTCTGGCTTGTCCTCTCATAGTTTTAGACTCAAACATAATGTGGGCCACTGACATGACATCTGAGTGTCATCTCAAATCAAACACAACAAAAGATAAGTTCATTTTCCTGTCAAATCGTTTCCTATTTTAAAGATGATAATTTAATTATTCTAATTCTGGCATACCTCCAAATTCAAATTCCTTTTCTATTTTCATGTCTTCACCCCTTATATATGAAAACCTTATTTGTCCTGCCTCACATTACACCAAAATCTATGGCTCTGTCTCAACTCCAGGGCGGCCTGTGCCATCACTTGCTGTTTCGTGGAGATTCAGCAGTCCACTCATTAATCTGCCTGCTCTACCTTTACTCACTCATGTTATATCGTAATTTGAGCAAAAAAAAAAAAAAAAAAGAATGTTAAATTTAAATATTTAAGTCAAATCCTGGTATTCTTATGCCCAAATCCATTCATTGGTGTGTCCCCCTCACAATGTCATATAATAAACTATGTCCAGTTGTCTGCCTTCTTTTATACTACGCCTATCTTGTTTACTCCTTTTTTAATGGGGTGACCCTGAGGATTGAACCCAGAGCCCTGACAGTTCTAGGCAAGTGCTCTGTCACTGAGCCTGCCTTACCTGTTCTTCCCCCCTAACCACACTGTCTTTGCTGTTCCTCCTTAGACATATCAGACAAACTATAGCTTGGTAATTTCTGGGCACAATAGAAGGATTTGATGGGATAGTTGCCATGCAATGTAATACTTTAATTTTCACGAGACAAATATAATTACTGTCACAAATAAAAGTGTCTACCAAATAATATATTTGGTACTATTGTCATGATAATGTCACCGCCAATGTTAACAAATTGTGAGCCAAGTTCCTACAACTACAACAACAAATGTTAGAAATGTTTTCTTTGTTTATGGCTTGCTTAGTCAGTCCACCAGAGTCCAATAGACAGCTGATAATGGCCTTAGAAAACATATAACTGATTGGACATGCATTTGTGAAAATTAGAATTTCTGTTAGGTAGAGATAATCCCCCCGCCTTATTTATTTATTTATTTTTTGCCCCAGTATTGGTGGTTGTTCAGATCATTAAAGCCAATTTCCTCCACGTGGTTTAGCAGGAGTGAGCACATGTTGGGCAGGGTGGGGCGGGGCTGGATGGGGCACGGCGGGGCATGGGGGGGGCACGCAGTTCATTTGAGGTTGTCTCTTCATTCTACTTTAAGTGCTTTTATGTTAGAAGCGGTGGTCATGTGACCCTGGACAGGAAATGACTCTTGAAAGGAATATGATGATAAAGGCTGCCCAAGAAGATAGATGTAAGTTCAGCTCCCAGGCTACCCTGAAAACGACATCTTAGAGATGAGCTAGGAGAATTTTCCCATGGTAAGTAAGGACTGTTCCTTTTTGGGTCAGCACATGAAAGAAGGTTAAAGATGCATTTTTTTTTTCTTGCTACGAGTTGAAAAGTATTTTCTGTGGGTCTAGATCAGTTTCTATGTAGTCCTGTAGGGGGCGTGCGTGCTGACTATTGAACTATCAAGGTGCCTTTAGGCGTTGTTCATTGTATTACTCGATAATTAATTAGTGAATAAGAGCATCTTCTAATTAAAGTCACAATTAAATCTGCCTGAAATAGGCTTATATCCCTGTCACTTCTGGAATAAGCATAGGTGTGGTTTGATTCCCTTTAAGCAATTGTTAGAGGTCAACCTCCTCCTCCGCTATTGCTATCCGAGAGCCATTGGCCTTCTGGCAACAGTGAAGGACCACTGTGTTCATCACGGGACGAAGCTTGATGGGGAATTAGTAATCATACAATTGCCTGGCAAAAGATCAACTGTTTAGCTTCTGCCAGGCAAAAGCTAATGATGTTTTTTGTTAAGAGCAGCATAATATATGATTTTACCTTCTGTTTTTTCTCTCACAGACAAAAATTGCATGTGTTTCTACAAGAATGAGCCCTGGTATTGTAGAAAATCTAAGAATCATCTAAAACAATAGCTTAGCATAAATAAAAAAAGGTTGGATGATAACACAGCACAACAAAAAAATAATTCTAGACTTGCCTCATTGCCCTGAATATCTGCAGAGCATGAAACCTCCAGCAGAAAGTAAAACAGTGTAAATAATAAATGGGTGCTATAAATTAAAACTGGAGCAATTACAGGGGGCATACTCCAAATAATTCTATATTCAGTGGGTTCTAGATAAATTGGAGGCTCTCGCTTTTTGTCTTATAAAACAAATCTCACTAACAAATTAAGAGAATTCTTTTATGTGCTTGAGTATAATGGACCATTGAGTTAAAACTGAGTCTTTTTTTTTTTTTTTGCAAAACAGTGAGCCCTCTGAATATTCCTAACATGACACACTTTAATAAAACAAAGCTGAATTCCTTCTATTATATAAACTCCCTTTTACTACATTCAAATGATTCCCAGTGATATACTTAAAGCCAAGCTCATTATAACATTTATATTATTCCTATTATCACAGTTAGAAAGTATCACTGTATTTCATGGGAGAGAGGCAGGTAATAGCCACTATTAAAAAAAAAAAAAAAAAACTAAGGTACTGAAGAGATGGTAAGATGTGTTGCTCTTCCAGAGAATCTGGGTCCCATTGCCAGCATCCACAAGGTGTCTCACAACTGTCTGTAACTCCAGTTGGAGGGGGCCTGATGCCCTCTTCTGGCCTCCATGGGCACCAGGCACCCAAGTGGTGCGCAGATACACATGTAAGCAAAGCACTCTTACACATAAAATAGAAACAATTAAATTAAAAAATAAACTAAGAGCTTGCAAGACCACAGTTTTAGTTATCCAAAAGCAAAAGTTGATGTATTTAATCTAAATACACGGGGCCGACTTTGGCCATTAATTTTAACCTGTTTACTTACACCAGTTTCCACAGGTGAATAGTGTGGTATACAGGCCTCCAGTGATGCAAATATATCTATTCTGAGCTTTCCTGTTAAATTATTCATACACAAGGCAGCTTGCTTAAAGAATGTTAGAATCTCTCCCTTAGGAAACAGAGCCCAGCATCAATCTTAAAAATAATAAATATCCCATTAGCAGCTTTTGTTTACCAATTTTTCTGTCTTTCCCTCCTCTCTCTTTCTGTCTCTCTGTCCCTTTCTCTCTGCCTGCCTGCCTGTCTCTCTCTCTCTCTGTTTCTCCCTGTGTGTGTCTTTCTGTCTCTCCATCTCTGTCTGTCTGTCTGTATCCTGTCCCTGGTCCCCCATATACATGTGTACATATGCAGGCAGAGAATGCCTGCAGGGTTCTCTTCAATCACCCTCTGCTTTTGTTTAGTGAGGAATCTCTTGCTGAGCCAGGAGCAAACTGACTCGGCTAGCCTTACCCAGACAGTTTTCTCTAGGGTCTTCTCTGTTTCTGACTTCAGAGTGTTGAAATTACAGGTGGAATGTCCTATCTACTTAGCTTTTATGTTGGTACCTGGAATCCCAACTGTCCTTGTCAAGCTTGGGCAGCAAGTGGTCTAACCTCTGAGACATCTCCCCAGCCCTTGCTTACAGATTTCTGCTTTTCAATCTGTGTGTCTTAATTTACTCTACCAGGAAAAAAAAATTCTATTCTCATCTACTATCAAGGCAATAATTTGGGGTGCATGTCTGGTTGTTGAGGGGAGGTATCAATCTTTCATGTATAGTGGATACTGACTCTACTGTTTGTCTCATGGGCCATAATGCCATAATGGTAAGTGGCCTCCAAGGCAGGAAAGTCTGTGTTACTAACCTGGATGCTTTTCCTGTTCATATTGTCAGAATCACAAGTCATCTTGTGCTTAATTCTCTGCCACTTTTTTTTTTTTTTTTTTTTTTTTTTTTACTGTTAATGAAATTATTAGGATTATCAGTTGCCCAAATCCAGAAACCAGTTAGGTGCAGTGGCTCCTGCTCATAACAACAGCACTTGGTAGGCTGAGGCAGGAGAATGACTATGAGTTCAAAGCTAGCATGGGATACATAGTGTTCAATGTCAACCTAGACCACAGCATGAACTTTGTCCTACAGAGGACTGGGGGAACCCAGAAGAAAACAAAGAATAGATTTATGAATAATGTAGCTGTGTGTTTTCCTTGTTCTTGCTGTTGCTCTTAACCCTACTCATGACTATTTGGTATGTATCCTTCCAAAGATCGGTGTCTTAAAGGTACAGTCCCAAGCACAATACTTTTGAGAGGTGGTAGATACTTTAAGAGGCAGAGACAAGTGGGAGGAAGTTAGGTCATGTGCAATCATGCACATCCCAGCTACTTGAGAGATTGAGTCTCAAGGTCAATCTGAACAAGCCAGTGGGACACATTAAAAAAAAAAAAAAGGAAAAAAGAAGAAGAACAGCTACATTTCTGCACTTCAGAAGGTAATGTAGTCTTTTCAAAGTTTGGGGGTGTAAGCACTTTCTTTGGCATTAGACAACCACGACTTGACTTGATTAGGATATGCTGTGTGTGTGTGGAAGGCAGGGAGGTTTCTATGTAGTGAGAATTCTGGAATTTTGGTTTCTTTAAAACACACAAAACTATTATAAGAATATGTTTTCGTTTTAATCCCAGGTATGGGGATATGGGGTGTTGCTTCTCAGCAGCTGACTATGCTTTGCCCATGCTCTAGCAGAAGCCTGGTTTTGCCAGATGCAGATAGTTTCTGTGATTGTGTGACATTTGGAATTCTGAGAACTTTTCAGAGGGTATATAAATGCCAGGGCCCCAAGAGATGGAGTTGTTGGCTGTTGGTCATTTACAGAAATTGGTTGAGAAAATTAGATTCAAGAATCTCTCTCTCTCTCTCTCTCTCTCTCTCTCTCTCTCTCCTCACAACCCTTCTTTCTCTCCTATTTAGTGATGGGAATGAAGCCAGGAGGACAAAGTGTGAGAAAAAGAAGAGCCCACAAAGTAGCAAAGACCAGCTACATCTCTACATGATCAACTGAAGCACAGACACTTCAATTCCTCTATATTTTTGTGAAAAGCAAAATTAATTCACTTCTCTCACCAAAATCTTACCCAAGGAACTGAACCGAGAATCTCATGAACCACGTTTGTTTTTCAGGCCACTTATTTGATTAATACATTCAGACCACTATTTAGCACTAATATTTGTCCACTCATGACATCTCCTTGTGAATCCCTGCATAGTCATGGTGTGCCAGGAGCTAGGCCAGATGCCAGGAATACAACAGCAATTACAGTCAGCGTGACTTCTGAGCTTCTATCTTCATGGGTTTCTGCTGCCAGGGCTTCTCAACCTTCACTCTTTGTGGGTCTGGCTAATTCGCTGTTGTGGGATATTTAACAGCCACCCAGGATCTACCAACTACATATCATTAGCATCTCTCTCTAGTTGTGAAAATTGAAATGTCTCCAGACATTGACAAATGATCCTTTGGAAACACAATAGCTCTGGTGGAGACTATGTGAGAAAATTCCTATGTTGCACACACACACACACACACACACACACACACACACACACACACACTTGGAAGCATTTGAGGTGGTACAGTTATCCATGATTTACAGATAGAGAAACTGAGGCACATTAGAGAATGTAGTGTGGCATTTCCTGGATAGATACAAACATGTAGGTCACTGATGAGAGACCATAGAAACAGTTCCTCTCACGTCAGGCTTGACGAACCAGTGAGCTTTATTGGAATTACTTATGAAATCATGGTTGCTGGGAAACTTGTTTCCTCAGCCAAAAGTTATGACTCAGTGATAACTCACAAAAGCAACTCTCTTTGGAGTTTCCTGCATACTGAGTTCTTCACAGAAAAGACGACCTCCTCCCTCAGCCTTTGTTTACTGCCTTTGTACCACAGGGTGGGCAGGAACTTCATTAATTGCTGGAACATTGTAGGGTTCTTGGGTCTTGGGAAGTTTCCTGAGTGTCGTGAGCCTTATGGACTTCTTTCCAAGAAGGGATGTTTCAGTCCTCAGAAAAGAGAGCTATATGACAGAGAGAATGATCTAGGTAAAAATAGTATGCATCTGAAGTAGAATCATGGCTACCTGCCATCTTCTCGGTTTGGCAAGTAATTCTTAAACTGGACCAGTGGGGAAAAATAGGCTAAGTAGCTAGAGATACTAAAAACTTTGGGGGAAATAGTTATTGGTCAGAAAGAACATTGGAAACAGATCTTAGGAAAGTAGTTTTTACTATTTATTCAAATATGGTTATATTATTTTATGGATGAAGGTCACTTACAAGAAAATAAAACTTTGGTTTTCTATAATTTCCGATAATATGATTCCAAAGGATCCTGTCAAAAAATGAAGGTTTGGGGATTTTCTGAAAAGTCTCCTGTGACTTCGGGTTGCTAAGTCACTGACTATCTGACTTGCTCTTATTGGAAAAGGATATGAGCAGGACACAGATACTGATGGAGAGGAGACATTTTAAAATGATGATGCGTAGAACAAGCTGACGGTTCCAAAACGTGCTGATGAGGAGGGGAAAGAGCTATACTCCTCAGTGGGCATAACAGTAAGTTTTAGAATGAAATTAGGAATTACACTCGTCTAGTAAGCTGGCAGTAGTAGGTTCTAGTCCATGATCTTACTAGCCCTAGGTGGTTTGCTAGGTTCCTAATGCTAGGCATGATTTTTGACAAAGAACTACAGGCAACTAATGACTGGTAAGAGATGGAGAATTAGCCTTTTGGAGTGATGAGCCCCATAATTGACTAGCCAATAGAAAGTGATCATCCCTGAATGCATACGTATTTGTATGTATGTACATACAAATAAAAAATAGATTTAACAGGTTATAATTGTATAATTGTGCATGTGTGAGTGTGTCACAACAATAATCAAAGAAAAAGAGACTCTCAATTTGAGAAAAAGTTGGGGTTCATAGGAGGGATTGGAGGAAGGAAAAGTAATGAGGAAATAACACAATTATATTTTAGCTAAAATATACTAAATAAAAATGCCAATGACAACCAGAAAATCTTTGATAGTTGTGTTTGGAGCAAAGAAATAGAGTCTGTGGTTGGGGCAGATGGCATCCTGCTGGAAGGTGACAGGGAGAGAGCACAGATATTGGGTTAGTTCTGCTAACCCAACTTCATCAAGGAAAATTATATCCATGGGGAAAAAATGTTAGAGCTAATTAAAAAAAAAAAACTCAAGAAAAGTAAAAAAGTCACAATATATTTGATTGTTTCTTCATTTATTCCAATATCTGCTAAATGTCTACTACATGCCATATATGAGCAAAGCACACAATTCCTGGGTTCAAACATCTCATCCTCTGGTAGAGCGGAATCTTCTGGGGCACCTAAAATGCTGGGATGCCTACATTTCCACGTGTAGGGTGGTATTATAATTATAGCGTAGGGTCACATGTAGGACCAAGTGGTGACCTAACCTGGTGTGAAGAGAGGAGTAGCTAAGGTCAGAGATTTATCTGAGTTTGGTTAAGGAGTAAATCTGCCTATGACCACACGTGCTATTAGCCACTTCGAAAAAACTGTGGTCCATGTGTATGTTGCAGAAGACCAGACATTTCATTTCCTTCGAAAACAAGATTTATAACTTATTTGCTTGTGTATGTGTGTGTTTATGTGTATATATATATGTGTATTGTGTGTATGTGTGTGTGTGTATGTAGGTACCTGGGCAGGCCAGAAGAGGGCTTTAGATCTCCTGGAGCTGTAGTCACAGGCTGTTGTGAGCTGGTGGAATTGGGTGCTGGAAACTGAACTCCAGCCTTCTGGAAGAACAATACAAGCTCTAACAGCTGAGCCATTTCTCCAGCCCATAAAAACTGGATTTCTTAAAATGAAGTCATGCAGAATTGATATATTTCCCACAATCTTAACTACTCCCTTTATACATAGGCTTTCAATTTAATGAGCACCATACTGTACACTTACAAAGTAAATGAGATGTCTAGCTAATATATATATATATATATATATATATATATATGCTATCATGAAGAAGGAAAAGATCTTACCTCTGCCCCTCCCTCTCTCATCACATGAGGGTCTACACAGGGTATCTTTAGATTCTGAGTTATTTTTATCCGCTGTGGCATTTTCTCTTAGAGTATACTAATTCCAACTTGGAGGATTTTGAGCAGGGTGATTAAGTGTACTACCTGAAGCCATGCAAAGTGAGGTTCTGCTCCTGGGGGCACTGATCCAGAGGGACCAGGACCCTGCAGATCATTAGGTGCAGGGACAGCTATCTGGCACCATGACTTAGAACAATTTAGAACATGCTACCATTTCTGAGTTGTAGGCTGCTATTAAAATAATGTGCAGGTCAGTTATTTCTCTCCCTTACCATACTGTATTGGCCCTGAAATACTGCGATCCTAGTTATAGATGATAAATGACAGTAAGAAACAGCATATTGGATGAAAGAGTTAAAATTAGAGTAAGTAGCTGCCACTTCCCACGGAAAAGGAAAAGCAAAGAATGTGAAGTTTATCCTAGTTGAAATATAAGACTCTGGATTCTGTCTGAAAAATCAATTTTATGAATACTGGTCGGAGGACACAAACTGATTTATGTAAAATAAGGCTTATAAAGCTTAATTAATCATGAGATAAGTATAAACCAGTGGTTTGACGTCATGATGTGTTTGCCGAAAACGCAAAGTTAATCTTTCTTTTCTGTTGAAATTTTTCTTGCTTGATGTTTTTCAAACCACAGAACCAAAACTGCTGTTTTGTTTTTGTCTTGTTTTGTTTTTTAAAGAACCAAATTAAAATTTAAAAGGATATGAAAAGAGTTATTTTCCTTTGTAGTTCTTGGCTTCCTTTCACTCAACCAGAAAAACAAAAACAAAACCAACCAACCAAACAAACAAAAAAAACAATCCTACACCTATAATGTGTCAGCATTGATGAGTTGAAGAATCCCCATGTTATATTTACATATTCAACATGCTACTTTGCATACATGCCTTGAAAATGTTCTCCATTTCATGCTGAAATACTTCCTCTTTGTGACATGGGGATATTAATAGCATCACATCACAGGACTGTTAGGACAATGACATAAAACCAAACAGGAAGCATCTATGCCAGTGTGAAGGAAATCAGCAAGGCCCTGTGGCAAGAACATTTGTACAAATTCCGGAATGGCGGTAGGAGACAAGTGGTCCATCCTGGGGAGGAAAGGGATTCGGAGGGCTTAAGCAATAAGGGGTTAGCTAAACTTGAGCAAGTTGGAGGAACAGTATCAACAAGCATTGTCCACTTGGGGAGGAGGGAGGACAGTCCTCTGTAGATAGGCAACTGCAAGCCGGACAATTCTGGTTTGTCAAGAGGAAAAAGGGAAAACATCTAGGGATTTGGTGTGTGCGTGCGTGCGTGCGTGCGTGCGTGCAGTGGATTGATTCATCCTTTTCAGGCTTCTTGGATTCTGAGATGGAAAGTGCTCAGTAGTGCATGTGACTGATAATGTTTGTTCTCTTTCACTCTGGCTGGTGTATGCCTCCCTTCTTAAGGGGCCACGCAGAAAAAGAGGCAGAGGCTCTCTTTGTTCATGGACCCCACAACTTGATTTAGAGGTTCAATGGTACCCCCAACAAGGAAGCACAATGGTGGACTTTTGTGTAAATAAAGGCAGATAAGAAAGGTAAATGTGGTTTAAGAGAACTGACTATGCCATTTGAGTTCCCAATGGACAGAAGCTGGGGTAGGAACAGAGGGGGAGGGGGAGGGGCTTCCTGGTGTGTTCTGATTGAAGCTGCAGTAACTAGGGGCGGGGCTATCCTGAGGGATTGACATAGGTTCTTATTAGGCCTTTTCTGGTTGTTCTTTTTATTTAGAAATGGTGTTGAAAGTTAGGGAATTTGCCAGTTATTAATCAAACATGGGACCTTTGGTACTGATTGAGCTGATTGATGAGTGAGCTCTTGTTTGGCTCTTGGGTTATTCTTACAGTTTAACAACTTGGCTTGCTAGATTGGGATTATGCTAATGGGCTGCCTTCCAGGAAAGGTTGCTGTGGGTTGTGGGCAGAGGGTTCAAGCTCAGTTGATATATATGAGTCATGCGTTGTTTGTTCAGGGTATCTCTCTCACTTGGAGTTTTCTCTCATCATTTCCTACTTTGTAGGTTTCTGGTTATTTCATCTGCTCTGGATCAGAAGAGCAAATTAAACAAAGTCCCCCAATTTTAATTGATCATGCACTTGTTCAAGCTTGTTGTTATTTCTAATATGATGTGTGGGACTAATCATCTGATACTCAGGAACACTAGTTGTTGCCTGTTCCATGGGAGGGAATTCATGTCTGGCACTGTAAACCTGGTCAAAATCCTGTGCCTTGGGAGGATATAGGCCCAAGCCAGGGAGACTCCTACTGTTGTTGTCAAGATGCCATTTGAATATTTACATTCATACTAATAGATTAGTGTTGCCTCAACCTTGGTCAGAGAAGTTTCTTTTTGCAATGGGCAGTGGTCAATACAGAGATTAATAAGTAATCAAAGTGCTGAGAATTAGAGATGGATGAGGTCTTTGTCCTAAATGAGGCAATTATATCAAGACTCGGAACAACATGGAAGAGAGGGCAGAAAGAATGTAAGAGCCAAAGGACGAGAGGAATGCTACAAAATGTTCTCTTTCAGGCATAATGTGGCTATTGCACTCATGAACTTATGTAGCTATGGTTACGTCCATGAGACCCACACCAAGCCAATCAGGA
>CAJQZJ010034140.1:1583838-1669267 GCA_907164525.1 Lophiomys imhausi
CGTCCATGAGACCCACACCAAGCCAATCAGGAGTGCAGTGTGGATGAAGGAGGGGCTCATGACACCCCACCCAGAGCTGAAGAGCCCTTAGCAATTGATGGCTGTTGGGGGATGGAGAACAGTTTTTCTTTAGGGGTGTGTCCACTGGTTGTAGGTTGCTCAGATTCTAGGGGATGGTCTGGAAATACAGGTTTGTGAGATTCACCCTTAAATTTTAACAGGTGAGACTTTTTTTAACCTTTGTCTTCATTCTCTGGTGGTTCCCGTCACAATGACAAAGAGTAAGAAAGGATGACAAGAATAAGAATATCCTAAAAAGATAACATGCTATCACACATAGTATGTAGGACTAAATAAAGCAGCCTTATGTGGCAGGGAGGTTGCTCTCCTTGGAACTTCCACATAACTCTAGGGTTGGGTTGAAAATATTGGAGCTGTTTGAAGAAGCCATTGAAGGTCTTGTAGAATAAGCTTGATAGAATTTGAGCCACACCCTAACCTAAAGCCAAGCAATGGTCAAAGCAAGAAGAGACACAAATTTTATTCTCAAATATCAGACATAAATTGTTGAAGTAAGCATATTAAACTTAGCTTTAATTTTTTTTCTTTTCTTTTCAGGGACACATGTTCACAATATACAGTCAGTTTTCCAATACATGTGGTTTCTGTTATAGATCTTTAAATGCATTGGGGTTGTTCTCTGTTCCACAACTGAGAAACAGGTCAAGTGAATCTGTTTGAATAACAGGCCATTTGTCGTTTTTTGCTTAGGATGGAGTGACTTTCTACATAAGGTTTTCACTAGAGTCTTCTCTTCAGCATCCAACTGGTTTTGTAGGAAAGTGACTAAGCATGGTTGTGGCATGTCTCCTTGATTTGTTGCTTAAGTTCTCTGATAATTAAAATACCAAGTACTTGATAAAACACAGTTCTAGTGTGTTGAAACTTCAGTCATGTTTATTCCGTATGACTTGGAATTAAACGCTCCCCCCTCCCCCAGTACTTGGAATCTAACCCAGGGCTTTCTGCATGCAAAGTAAGTAAGAGCTCTACCACAGAGTTACACCCCCAGCCCTTCGATGGATAGTTCTTAAACTATTTACAAACTAATTTGGGATGATATAAATTCAAATGTTTCAAAGCAAAGATATTAATATCATAGAATTATCTGATAAAAACAAACCACAGGGAGTAGTATCTGAAACATCCCTATGAAATCTGCCCCAAGGAAGTATTTTTGCAATAAATACTTTTTTTTGCTTATGGCATTTAAAACAGTTGATTAAGGGAAAGGAATGATGGAAGTCAGCAGAAGTAAGAATGTGATTTTTATCTCTTATTTTCTCTGTATGATTGCATTAGTGAGCTACCACATGAAGAGGGTTCTTAAGGCCACAGTTACTGTAACCTGCTGGGATACTCACAGTTAACGATTGCTGACTTTGGCTTTCATAGTTCTAATGCCTTTTACTTGCAAAATTTGGGATATATGAGTGGTGTATTTATAGATTTATATAATGTATTTGCTTGTAGAAGACTCAGAATTTGAGTAAACAGGATGTCTGTGAAAAAGACATGGTCAGGTATGTCCTGCCACACTGAATACTAATGTGCCTTCAAGAGGGACACATTATGCCTTTATTTCTGACTGTACATTGAATTATTTACACCTTCAAGGCAGCTGATTGAACTGCAGCATCAGTCAATTAGCAAATCAAAAATTTATATGATTCCAATTTAGCATGGAGTCCCTCTCTCTCTTCCTCACTCTTTTTTTTTCCTTCTTAGATTTTCACCCTGACAGTGACAAATTACTCCTCTGCTGGCTGAGATTGGAAATTAAAAGCATTTAGAGTTGCTCATGCATTTATGCTAATGAGAACTTCTGATATGATTTGCATGCAAAAGAGGACAATTTAAAAGCTCATCGGTTTTTCATGCTTCCGCATTTTGATGGAGCAGAATTTTTTTTTTCTGTTTTTCCAATGGAGCAAAAATTTTTTTTCTTCAGGAAACAATATCGAATTCATATTCACAAAAAAGAGTTCTTTTAAGTCAAAAAGTCCTTCTTTTTACCCTCTAGATTCTTGTCAAATCCTGTTCTTGCCCTTTCAGAGATACAACCCACATTCATTAGCATTTTAGATGTTTATCAAAGGCAGGATCCAGTATCTGCCAAGCAAGATTATAGCCCAGCCTTATTTTCAATTCAGCAAGAAAAAGACAATAATAAAGGACCTAGGGACAGATGAGAAAAGGAACATGTACCCTGACAATCTTCTTCACACTTGCACCTGAATCAATCCCATTTAGAGCAAATTTGATTAATCGCCAAAGGTGGAAATCTTAGACACATTTTAGGCAGGGTCTTAGTTTAAGAGTCCTTCACTGGTGTTTGTATGAAAGAGAGCAATATTGAAGATTAATACAGAAAACTTGGAGGAAAAGGCAAAGGAAGAAGAAATATGATAGCCAGAAAAATTGAAAGGTATTTAATTATTTCTCTAAGTGTTCAATTATTGAGGCATTGATATAGAGCAAAGGGCTCAAAAGGTTTGAAAAACACATACTTATCCTTTTATGTGCTTTGCAATTAGTTTCTGTGTAATATTATCAAAATGTGGCTGATGCTGGTTGGGGGGGGTGGGGGTTGTTTCACCCACATAAATGTGGCTTGTCCGTAATCTCAGTTATTATCTGAGAAGTTTATTTTCACGATTCAAATTTGTCTGTGCTCTAACTTTGAGAACAATGTATCTCACAACCTAAGTTACAGTGGCTGAGAAGTCAGAAAGTTTCTTCTGCTTTAAGAACACTCGATCTTATTTACGTGGGATGCTTTAGGGGGTATTCCATGGGACTGTCTTTTCATGCTAGAGTTTACTTGAACTATGAGAACACCACCAATGATTAGACTGCTTACACCTGATGTGCTAAGCAGATGTTTCATAGGAAAAGTTGGTATAATTCTAGCACTGAAGGCATTGCCTAGAGTTTTGGGAATCTCTTCAAGTTCTGTATTACTTTGTCTGTTAGAACTGTACTGCTGCAGCATATCCACCCCCCTCCCCAGTCTCTTGCAGGAGTCTCTACTTCCGTTCCTCATTGTAACTCAACTGAGACTTTCTAGTGTCCCGGGATTTCCCCAAGTACGAAGGATGCTCCAACCCAGGAATTCTGATTTAGATGCTATCTACTATTGACAGGCATTTTATCTTTCAATAAGAGAGTCCGAGCTCTGGATTCTCTGTCTTTTTCCTATCAACTAAGCTAGGGCAGCTCATAGTAGATAACTTACCTACAAGAAAAGGGCATCAGACACAGTATGGTTGATTTATTTATTTGTTTATTTATTTAGGGTTAGGGATTTCTGTCAACTGACTTATGTTCCTGCCAAATTCATCCCATAAACCTCTAACTTCGGATGCGACCGTTTTTGGAAATAAGGCAAAAGAGCTAGCTAATTTAGATGAAGTAGTCAGAGTGGGGCCTTTATCCAGTAGGATTAGTGTGTAGTCGTGTGCTGTATAACATCTGGATTAATAATGGATCACATATACACCAGTGGCCCCAAAAAATTGTAATGGAGTTGAAAACTTCCTGTGGCCTAGTGAGCTCCCAGTGTTGGGGGTAGTGTATAAGGTATTTGCGATGCTGCTGGTATAAAACCTACCTCATGGTCAGCCATAAAGGCATGCAGCTCATACACAGGGCTGGGGAGATGGCTGAGTTAGGTAAAGTCTCGGCCATGCAAGCATGAAGACCTGATTTTGATATTCAACAATCATGGAAAAGCCAGGTGTGGTGGTATGTGCCTGTTAGCCAGTACTGAGCAGATGGAGAGGTGCAGATCCCTTGGATTTGCTGGTCAACCAGGTCAACCTAGCCTCATCAACAAGTCCCGAGCCCATGTGAGACACCCTGTCAAAAAACCAAGGTGTATGGTTCCTGGAACCACACCTAAAGTCGATCTCTGCCTTTCATATTCATGGCCACAAATCTCCTCATGCATCTGTATACACGTGTGCCTGCACGTACGTGACCACACACACAATATATCCCATGCAGTTATATTCAGTCTATTTTAGTTTATAGTAATAAATGACCACATTTATGTATTTGTTACTGTATAGTTTTTATTTTATTGAAACTTTATTTTTTAGGGGGCTGAAGAGATGGCTCAGTAGTTAGGAGCACTGGCTCTTCTTTCAGAGGACCCAGATTCAATTCCCATCACCCACATGGCAACTCACAACTGTCTGTAACTCCAGTTCCAGGGAATCAACCTCCTCACACATATATACGTGCAGGCAAAACACCAATGTACATAAAAAAGTAATAAATTATCAAAAAGCTGTATTTTGGGGCTGGAGAGATGGCTCAGTGGTTAAGAACACTGGCTGCTTTTCCAAAGGACCAGGGTTCAAATCCCAGTACCCTGGCAGTTCACAGCTCTCTGTAATTGCCAGGCATGGAGCTCCATGCCTTTAGTCCCAGCACTAAGGAGGCAGAGGCATCTCTGTGAGTTCCAGGCCAGCTTGGTCTACAGAGTGAGTTCCAGGATAGCCAGGACTACACAGAGAAACCCTGCCTCGAAAAACCAAAAAGAAAAAAAACTATTTTTATAAAAACTGCACTTCTATTTATAAAAAGGTTTACTGTAAAACAACAGCCTGTATCAGAAGAACCATCCCAGGCATTTGTTTACCTCATGATTGTTCAGAGGCCACATGAAGCGGCTCACCTATAACATCCAGGTTTGTATAAGCACGCTATAAGATGTTTGCACAATGAAATCACCTAATGACGCATTTCTCGGATCATGTCCTGGTTGCCGAGTGATGCATAAGTACACTTAGCAAAAGTGACAGTGAAGAGCTCTTCCTTCCTGCTCTTGGAAGGCACAGAAAGGGGTAGGGATCAGCAGCCAGGAAAAGGGTCCTCACCAGAAACCAAATTGACTAATACCTTTGTCTTTAATTAACAGTGTCCAGAATGTTGAGAAATAAAAAACTCAGTTGTCTCCCAGTGTGTGGTAGTTTGTCGTGGCAGCTTTACCAGACTGCTGTTGCAGGGTGGATATTAAACGTACCTGGTCCTGGTGTCTGTGGCTTTTGTAGCTGTGAATTTACCACCCTCAGACAGAAAATGTATTGTAAATTGGTATGTGCGCTGAATATATATATATATATATATAAACTTTTGTCATTACTTGTCATACAATGTTCTATAATAACAACTGATGTAACATTTATAGTGTTTCAGGTTTTATAAGTAATCTACATAGGAGTTCATATGTATGGGTGTATATGCACCAGGTTATGTGCCATTTTGTATCAGGAACCTGAGCATAAAAATGTTTTAGTTGCCACAGGATTCCTAGAGCTGTTCTTCCATGGGTTCTAAGGGGCAACTCTATATTATTTCTTGACTTGGATCCTAATATCGTTGTGATCAATGCCATGCGTCAACCAGTGGCTGAAGGGAAAGGCACAAACCAGAGGCAAATAAGAACTATTACTACACAGAGCCTAGAGACCCCAGGCTTGAGTTTTTGAGACACGGCCTTGAGAATTCCCTGTAGCTATAACTGGCAGTGATATTTTGAAAAAGAAAATCACGTTGGAATTTACTTGAAAGAACGTTTCCACATATACTCAAAGGCAAAAATTACGATTGCTCTTAGTTGCATAAACGTGTGTTTTCTTTAAAAAAAAAAAAAAAGTAGAGTGACTTCTGATGCAATCACCATGACATTGGGTGATTCATTTATCCTTTGTTATCTAAAGGAATATTAAAGGCAACGCCCTTTGATGCTGCAGTAGCTGTTGGGTAGGGGTAGGAACAGCTGGGAAGAGACAGTCACAGAGACAGCAGGGCCATGCTGTTGGTGCTGTTGCTGTGATAATAGGCTGATGCGTCACTGACAGGAGCTGTCTTTCATCTCTCCATTCTTGCTAAAATTGTTTCTTTCTCTGCCTTGTGATATTTGGGACTGCTACTGTAAATTTGTTTTTCCTTATGGATGGCTTTAAACTCTTCCATGGGGTATCGATCCCCATGGATAATCAATAACTATTACTACTACTACTTACAAACATAATACAAATGGTTCAGTGCTCAGTACTGAGATGTCTCCCAGTTTTAGAAGCAGAGAGAATTTCACACCTGAGGAGATGGTGCTTTACAACAGTTTTGCCCAAGACTCGCAGTGTTTGTACGTAGCAGAGCAATCACTAACCTGGCACTCACCTGCCACGGGCTGTACAGTGACGAGCTAGAGGGTCTTAGGGGGCTGATCTTCAGGACTTTCTTGGATGTAATGTTCTGAGATGTCCTCTATGTTTTCAATTCTGGAAAGGTCTTAACAACCTGCCTCATTGGACTGAAGTCAACATTCTGGAGCTGTCGACTGTGTGGAAACACACAGAGCTGTGCTTGCAGAACATATTGTGTTGCCTTTTGGGTTACTCCTTTGAGGTGGTTATTATAAAGAAAAGGTTCAAATTAATGATGCGAAGCAGGTTCTCTGACCCTTGCTTTATCAGCACAGATTTCCACGCCGAATTAAGGCAGGCTCTGGTATCTGCACTAATGCTACTTGGAGAAGGCATCTCTTGCATAGCAAAAGCTCCCATCCATTTTCTATCCTAATAATGGATCCCCCTGCACCAGAGCAGCAGCAGCTCATGTTTACCCCACACCGTTATCTATATCCAGATGATGCTTTTTTCGCTGAAGGCTTTTGAATGTGCACGCAATACTATTTCTTTAGAACACGCACAATTTGGGGCACAATTCTTGCTTTGACAAATTACAATGATGGTTTTGCCAGATGGAATATAGACTCCCCAGGGAACTGGGGGTGGGGGGGACTGCTGGGGACTCTGCCAAGACAGCAAAACTTGCTCAGCTTGGAATCAGAGGTGACAGTCAAGAGTCAAATAAAGGTTGTAGCAACAACCCCATACATTTATGAAACCCCTTTTATGAAAGAATCCCAAGACACTGTGCATTTTTAAAATGTCAGTGGTTAAGGACAACAGAGAAAAGGAGCAAACATGACCTTTAGTGTAGTCCTGAATACCGACAAGAGGAAGAGGGTGGATACTTTTTATAGCCAGCGCATTGCACATGCCACATTGTCTTGAACCTGCCATTGTTCCAAATTCGAAACCCATCCTATTCAGGAGGAGCTTTGTATTATTGTGTGGTAGCAGGACCTGATACGAACTCAGTTACCCTGTCTAAGCTCTTTGCTACGTGAGATAAAATTGCTAGAAGGCAGCTCGTCTCTGTAGAGGCTGAAAATTATGGCTGATCACTTTGTTCTTTTAGAAAAAGACCAGCATAAAAGTTCCTTAATGATACCGCATTCCTCTGAAAATTCAGTGTGGTTTCCTATGTTGTTGTTTTTTCTTCCTGAAAATGTTCATTTATAATAATGATTTAATAATATTTTATTAATATTTAATATAATAATGCTTTAAAATAATGATTGCTTTCTTCATTCGAGTCAATGGTATTGGTTATTAGTCATGTATATATGGGAATCAGTAAGCTCCCCTCTTTGTGGAACTGAGTGTCTAAATTTTTACCTGTGGCTGCTAGATGGCTAAGTGGATAAAGTACGGCATGAGGACCTGACCTTGAACTCAGGATCCTCTTCGGTGTGGGACAGGTGTGGCAGCCAGCCTAGAATCTCAGTTCTTGGGAAGCAGAGACTAAGAAAACCTTGGCCATGTTGGTTAGCTAAACCAGCTAAATCAGTGAGTTCTAGATTCAAGTGAGAGATTCTGTTTCCATATGTAATGCGACAGAGGAATATTTCTAATGTCAGCTTCTGGCCTCTGCCTACACACTTAAGAATGTGTATACTTGCATGCATACCAAACACATAAAAGCATGCAAAAATATTCACTTGTCTTTTATAGATACAAGAGCCCAGGATTACAGTGTTGTTACAATTCTAATGTTTCAGGTTTACAGATGTCAAAATTTCAGTCATGATCTGCTTTAAAGTTTTAAAGAAAATGGTTCTAATGCCTACCTAATCCCTCAAAATGCGACCCATAAATTTGGCCATATATTGAATAAAATCTATAATTTCTCATCGCAGTGTCTTGAATAAGATTTCCCCTGTAGGTCTCTGGCTTTTTAATACTTGGTACTCAGTTGGTGACTGTTTGGGGAGAAGTAATAGTTCTGGTCTTGCTGGGGGTGTATATCATAGGAGAGGCAGGCTGTGAGGTTTTAAAAGGCTCATGCCATTTGGAGCTAGTTCTCTCTGCTTCCTGTTTAGGGTTCCAGAGATGAGCTTACGGTTGCTGTTCCAGCTGCCCGCTCTCCCTAATGGCATCACCATGGGCTCGTCTGTCTGGTGCTGTTAGCCCCATAGAAGCTCATTGTAAGTTGCCTTGGTCATGGTGTTTCATCACAGCAGCAGAAAAGTAACTACCACACACGTCATCTTTGCCTTCCCTTAATTCTACAGAATCTTGTAGAACATGGATGGTTTCCTTGTGTAGCTTTCTAATAGCACAAAGGTTAAGGGAAGAATTTGATGAACAGCGTGTCGGTCAGTAGACAGTTCAGAGTAAGTTATTCATTGCTTCATAAGATCAATCTCTTCACAAATCTTAACACACCCCTATTTGGGGGATCGTGATGGATGAAGGAACTCAGTGGTGCTTTCTGGGTGATTTCATCCTTAGCATTCACATTTTATTTTCAAGGATTTTCTTTGATTCATGTTTATGATTCATTATTTGATCTCCAGAATTATGAAGGTAGATTCATTTTATTTCTAAATATAAATCAGAACTAATAGACAACTCTTTCCAAATTGCTCCAAATCCATCATCATCTGACGCATGAAACACGAACATACATTCTTTTAATGGATTATAGATATTCAAATCCTACCACAAGATACACAGAGTGTGGCAATGGGCGAGAGAAGCTAAATTATCTGTCTCAGGTGTTGATAACGTCAGTTATGATCTTCTCTGTGGCTAAATACTAAAAATGCTAGAAGTCTATACTTTGTTCAGTTGGCTGGGAGACTACAGGCCTTCCATGTGATAGAGTAGTGGACTTCCAATGTGTTTATTCATGAAATTTAGGCAGAGCTGATACTAGCTAAGTTGTGTGTGTGCTCATGGGTGTAGCAGGAGAGAAATCCCAAACATCCTCAGATATCAGTCTGTTTCTGTTACTTATTGTGTTTTAATTCATCAAAGCAAGTCAAATGGCTAAGCCCCAAATAAAATAAACCCCATCCTTCCCCAGTTTCTTTTGGTCATAATGTTTATCACAGCAATAGAAAGCAAATACACCAGTGCAGGAGAGGGACAGTTGTGACAAATGAAACCATTGCTGCTTAAAGTAGCACTAAGGAATTACATTAAATAAATTTATGTCTGCCACAAACTTTAATGAGGATGTGATACTATTATTTTACAAAGAGATGGGCCAGAGAAGGCCTAGGCACTTGCTGAAGATCTCAGAGCTAATGAATGCCAGAGCTGGGGTGCAAAGGAGGTAGCTGGTTCACAGGTGAAGGCAAGAGAACTCCTGGAAGTCATAGGCCACCTGGCCTGTGTGCACAGTGGTGAAGAAATGAGAAAGGAGGTGATGACTATTGCTAGAAATAGTACTTTGAGCACCATATGCATGCATGACAAGGGCACACTTGTGCACACACACATGGATATACACAGACTACAAAGACACAGACAGATAGACAGACAGACACACACACACACACACACACACACACACACACACACACACAGAGAGAGAGAGTTTAGAGGAGAAGGCAGGAGGCAACACTCCTCAGGGAATAGTCTCAGGAAAATACTTCCATGGATGGGGGATTCACAAAGGAGCTGGGTGTGGTTGCTCATATCTAATTCCAACTTCTGTGGGGTTAAGATGGGAGCATTTCTGTCTCAAAACACCCCAACAAAACCAAAAACAATACACAAACCAACCATACAAAACCCAAGCAAGAACTATAACAACTCAGATTGATGAGAGATGATGAGAAAATAGAGAGAGCTAAAATAATATCTTGGTGCAAATTAGAAAATAGTAGTAGTGATGATGATGATGATGATGATGATGATGATGATGATGATGATGACAAAGCAATAGTGAGTTGGCCATGTGTCTGGGATATAGAGCTCTCATCTAACATGCGAGGCTCTGAATTCTATTTCCGGCACCCCAAACTAAAACAAACAAAAAACCCAAACAGAATCACGGGAAGGAAATGTAAGTTGCCCAAGTCATACACACAAGACCGTGGGGGAGGTAGGAGCCCAGAGGCAGCACCAAGGGCATGATCAGAGGAAGACAGCAACTTACAAAGGCATTTAAACTGACGGGAGGAAAAATTCTAAACATACACCAAGTCGGAGGGGTGCGACACTGTCTTAGGGCTTTGTTGCTATGTAGAGACACCATGACCATGGCAACTTTTATAAAGGAAAACATTTAACTGGGCCTGGCTTACAGTTCAGAGGTTTAGTCCATTATTGTCATGGCAGGAAGCACAGTGGCATAGTGGTGGAGAGATAGCTTAGAGTTCTACATCTGGATTGGCCGGCAGCAGGAAGAGAGAGTGATACTGGGCCTGGCTTGAGCATTTGAAACCACAGAGCCCACCCTGAGTGATATGCTTCCTCCAACAAGGCTGCTCCTACTCCATCCAGCAGGGCCACACCTCCTAATGTCACTCTCTAAGCATTCACATATGAGTCTATGGAGGCCATTCTTACTCAAAACACGACAGACTTTGATTCTGAGAAAGATTAAAGAACAACAGAATGGGAAAATACTTGAAATTATAGCCCAGTCATATTTTCAGTGGCAAGAGACTGTGTGTGTATATGTATTAAATTCATTAATTATTTAAAAGACACTCCTGTGTGTGTGTGTGTGTGTGTGTGTGTGTGTGTGTGTGTGTGTGTGTATTATTTAAAATACATACTCGATACAAAAATAATCCTTGACAGTTCAACACTGAGCTAAAGCTTAAGACTCCCAGAGTTTTAGAGAATTAAGGAGGAACCTCTGACGACCAGGCTCTCAGTGGAAGTGCCACCCACTTCAGATTTTTCTACAGTAACATTCACCCAAGGCTAGAGTTGCAATACAGAATCATGAAAACAACAAGAAGTCCCCAATAGTCAAATAATATGGAATGGGAAGTATAGATTAGACTGCAAAGTCTAGAAATAGATGCTATTCACCTCAGACTGCACCAAGGACAGATCAAAGAAACAGTTTTGCTTGCTGTAGCCTGATAAAGAAGTGAAGCTAGTCACAGCAGCATGCATGAGAGATAGCTAACCTACTAACCAGAGCGCGGACAACGCCAAGGCAGCTACGTCACAAGAAAAGCCTGCCCAAGCATGGTAGTCATGGAAGCTGGAATCCTGGACCTGTCTGCCCAACCTACAGGCTTTTGTTCAGAAACCCCTCCACATTGTTACCGCTTATGCAACCTTATAAGGGTCTTGTGGATCTTTTAATTCTCTGACCTGCCTCCATTTTGTTGATTTGTGAGCTTTCTAAGCCTGGTGAGTCTCATTAAATTCTTGGGTCTTAGGATCTCCCTCCTCCCTCTGGAAGGGAGTGTCTCCATCTGGATAAAGTAGCTACCCCAAAGGGATGCTGTGGTTTCCGTCTCTGGAATGTAGGGCTGCCTTGCACTTGCCCACGCCTTCTCCAATTGCGTCACTTATATATCTCTTCTTAGACATCTTTCCTTTTAAACTCCTTGTCTTTCTGATTAGATTTGCCAGAATTGGCTTAGTGCTTTGTTCTTTTAAGTTTTAAAGCGAAATTCGTGTTTTTATTGGAAAAGTCCTCTGCTACCATTGTTTCCTTTCTGACATAATTGTTTTCTGCTTCTATTATTATTTCGTTCTTTTTGATTTGTTATTTTTCATTTTCCATTATCTTGAGTTGAATGTTTTTTTCATTTATAACCAGTCAGTTTAATTTTAAGGCAATTTAGTATGCATTAAGGGTTCGCTTTTCTCTGAATAATGCTTTGTCAATATCCCATGGATTTTGAAAAGTAAGATTTTTCATTGTTGTTTATTCCTGAGTTATTAAGAACCTTATTTTGCCTTCCTTTTATATAAATTCAAAAATTTTGAGATGTTTAGTTATATAGAAAAATGCAGAAATACGACAACCTTCCTGCCCCACAGCAAAGCTTAACTGCTAATCTAGGATTAAGCACAAAATTTTACCATTTTAAAGAAATGTTACTACAGCTAAAGCTAAAAATCACCCATATTGACCTCTCCCCATCTTGCTTGAGGAGGCCACCCTGCGCTGTCATTCATCTGTGAATTCCTAAACAGGATGTACTATTTGCTCCTTGTTTTGCATTTTTGACATTGTCACAAAGCACACCTTTACCATATATTTACTCAATGGTAATATTTTGAAAATTTGTCACATACTTTGATACTTACCAATCTGTTTTGCTCATTTAATCTATGTGTACACAATTGTATTAATGGAACTGAATTCTCAGACTCTAAGATAGTCCAAATTAGCTGTAACTAATTCCATGGCAATGAGCATTCTTTAATGGTTTTAGGTGGTATACAGCTATCCTCTAATATATGTGTTCTGAAATAAAATCCCCTGCAGCAAACTATTTCTAATTAAGCCGTATTGAATAGTGGTTCTTTTTTTTTTTTTTTTTTTTTGAAACAGGTTCTCATACAGCCCAAGCCAGTCTTGAACTTACTGTGTACCTAAACCTGGCTTTGAATTCCTAATACCTACTGTGTGTCTATTTCTATAAAGCTGGGATTATCATGCCTGCTTCTTTGTGTGTGTAGTACACATCATGTACTGGGGCCTGGGGCTTGTGGATTAGGCAAGGGTGGCCGGGCAGTGAGTCCCATGGGTCAGCCCGTCTCCACTTCCCCAGCTCTCAGATTAAAAAGGTGCAAAAACTTCTGAATCTTACTTTCATGTGGGGACTAGGCATTGAACTTAGGCACTTAAGCTTGCATGGCAGTCGGTTTGCCAGCTAAAGTATCTCCTTAGCAACACCCTACCTGCTCATCTATTTATTTCAAAACATGATTTTGTGTAGCCAAGACTGCCCTCAAATTCAATAAGTAGCTGAGAATGACTGTGAACTCCTTACCTTCCTGCCTTTCCTCTGGTGTAATGAGGTTACAGGTTTGCACTGCTATATGTGGATCTTTTGTTAATTTTCTTCAAAAAATATTTACTAGTTTGCATTCCCACTAGCAATTCCCATTGTCTCTCAGCCGTAGTTGGTACTGTCAATCTAAATTATGCTAGCATATGTTTAATTTTTGCCCTGGTCCCTTGTTCTATGAGTTGCTTATTACTACTATATTTTGCTAATTTTCCTATGGAATCTGCATTTTTTTCTTATGGAATTTCAGTGTCATTTGTATTTTCTTTATGCATACACAGTCTTAGTCATATTGGTTTCAAATATCTTTTTGCCTAGATGACTTATTTTCCCTAGTGAAATTCCATAAATTCTAAATTTTCATTTTATTGACCTCCTACTTAATTTATTCCTTAGGAAAAAAATTTAAAAATTCGGAATTTAGAAAAAAATTTCCCTTCTTATGTAAGAAATTATTTCTTACTCTAATATTGTAAGTTATGATAAACGATAAGAGTTTTACATTTTTACTTTTCATTCACTGTATTTATTATTAAAATGTATATTTCTTAAATGAGCACACACAAATATATATAATATAAATGTATATGCACATACATACTACACATACATACATGTCTTAACACACTGACATCTTAACCTTTCTGGGGTTAATTTCAATGTTTGGTATGAGGCAGGGGGTCAAATTTTTCTTTGTGTCTTATGACGTACCAGTTGGCTTAGGGGCATTTCTTACAGAAATGATGTTACGATGTCAACTCTGCCATATACAAAGATATCACTTACATGAGGGTCTGCTTTTGCAGTTTTCTGTACATCTTTGTTCTTCCCCCCAGTTCCATTGCTATAGATACATGGGGGACCTTGTCCTCCATTTCTTTTCTTCTTGAAATATACTTAGTCTTTTATTCATTCATGTGAATTTTAGGATCTGTTTCTTAATATTTAGGAGTAACTTTCTCAGAGATTGATTTTAATGTGGAGCATATTGAACTAAGGTTTCAAGTCACACTGGGAAGAAGCCTTCCATCTCACACTTAATAGTCTATAGATACCAATCAGCTAATTAGAACCTCTATGATGTGGAGAAGTTGAACTGTTACATGTCCAGAGCCCAGTCACAATTAAAGTCTTTGGCTGTGTGAACAGATGCCTAGCTTATGAGAAGTGTAGTTTTTATTTTTATACTGATATATACATTTGGCTTGGGGCTTCAAATATCAAGAAGCCAAGCTTCCCATAAAAGCACCAAACTCCTACAGAAAATTACGTGACAAAGTGGATGAATCTGAGAAAGATGGACCAGAACTTAGATGTTTCATGACTCTGTTGCTCTTAGAGGCAACATCCTCTGTTGCCTCTCAGAAGCAGAGGTAGTTCAAAGGAATCTACCAGGTTGCTTTCATGTCCCTTTCTTCTCAATTTAAAGCAAAATCTCTCTATTTTTATACTGTTGACTAGGCTTTATTGATATTCTCTTTGATGCAGTGACATTTCACTACAGAATCGCTACAAAGTGATGGACTATGTTGAAGTAAATGCAGCGTGAGGGGCTATGAGATGAAGAGAATGTGATGTCCAATAATCTGAACTGATTTTCCCACAACCTCTCAATCTCTGCCCCAGTCCCATGCAATTCATATCAGAGGTTTAAATTATTCTATTATAAATATTAATGAATATTTAAATTAAATTTCAGGGAATATTTGCCAGTTTACTGAGTATATCCTTATAGATTATCAGTTCTAAGAAGGCACCAAATCTATCTTTGCTATGATATATAAGCATATATTATATGTGTTTATGTTATGTATAGAGTAAGTTGTGTCACTTGATTTTCAAATTTCAATGTCAGCAGGGGTCTTAGTGGTTTGTAAAATATCATGTGTCAGTGGTTCCATATCTGATTCTCACAGCTTACTGTCTCTGCATCAAGCAACAGACAAAACTGGAGGAACAGAGTGAGTTCATTGCTGATCTTGCAAAGATGCCATGAAAATGATAAAAAGCAAAATTTCAAAAACTGCCATTTCCCCAAATATATGTTTATGCGATTGTGTATTCTGATTTCTATCAAAATGTCATTGTAGTGTCTGTGTTAAAGCACTCTTTTATTTTCCCCTCTAAAGAAATATTTTGAGACTTCCCATAAGGTATAGATAAGACCAAAGAGAAGGACAGGATGAATCTTAAAGATACTTTAAGCCAACCCACAGTGCATAGCAGAAATGCAGTGGGAAATGGTCAAGGAAGAGAATGGAGTTGGGAGCCAAATCCTCACCTTGTAGGGTCTGAGGCAGTATATCCTGAGGAGAGGAGCCCAGAGCCAAATGCAGGGAAACAAAAACAAACAAACCAAAACCAGGATATGTGTCGTGTTTAGAAATCAGTTGATGATATCTTCTCAAATATCAAAATGATTTTTCTACTTTTAAATTTGCTTGAAGTAAAATTTGTTCTTGATGTTGTGCCTATTCTAGATTTCAATATATGCCAACAGATTTCTACAGTCGCCTGTCTAAATAAAGTCAGTGTGTGAATGAACACACACACACACACACACACACACACACACACACACAGTAACCTTCACAAAATGTCATGGGATTTCCTAGCTTCCACACACAAAGACTAGAAAATCTATTGAAAAGGAGCACAATTGTGACCTTGTTAGCATTCCAGAGATCTCCAAGGGCGCAGTTGGATTGTCCCACCCCAGAGACCTTCTGCATTATCCCAGTGACAGAAATTTATGTGCCTGCAGTGCAGCTCTGAACCCCAGTCTCATTTAAATTTTTATTCTGATGACCGGCTCTTCAAGTTGTGATGGAACTCCTTGTCATGGAGATTTGTGCCACTGAGGTAAATATTAGTGAGTTGAAATTCTCTGCCATTTTGGTTAACTCCCTTATAAAGAGAATATGCTATGAACCTGCAGAAGGCTCAGAGAGTTCTGAAATGATATTAGATGGAAGGTTTGCATTGCGTCCTTACTTTTTATATAAACCTACACAGTCAGAAACATTATGAGGCTTTCACCAGAAATTCCACAATAGAACCATTTGCAAATAAATAATATAGAGAGCTTCTTAAAGCAATTAATGCAAAACCTGATGTTTTAGCAGTGAAAAGCCTGTTGCTAGTTCAATATCTATTAAATAATTTTAACACTTCTATTGGACTTTTTGAAGGCTATTATTTTACTTAGTGGTGTTGTTGAGATCTAGTGGGAAGAAATGCACAGTTTGTATTTATTATCCAAATAACTCATTGTTTTATGTTGCTTATTCATGCACTGGGTGGGAATCTCTACTCTAGCCAACTCACATCCATAAACTTAGAAGGGTCCTCTGCAGGGAACGAGGTATCTCTCTCAACCATATCATCTAGAAAGAGGAGATCTCAGCCATAGCTACATCTCCCAGAGGCTTTGCCATAGTGAAGGTCCTTTGATTTTTTTTTTTTTTTGGTTGGAATCTTTTTTTATTTTTTAATTTTTAAATTTTTTTTTAATAATTTATTTATTTATTTATTTAGTTATTTATTTATTTATTTATTTTTTGGTTTTTCGAGACAGGGTTTCTCTGAATATCTCTGGCTGTCCTGGACTCGCTTTGTAGACCAGGCTGGCCTCGAACTCACAAAGATCCGCCTGCCTCTGCCTCCCAAGTGCTGGGATTAAAGGCGTGCGCCACCACCGCCCGGCAATAATTTATTTTTTATTTCTTCAAGTTACATCTCAATCACAATCCCCTCCCTACTCCCCCCTCCAGTCCCACCCTTCCACCCTCCTCCCCCTCAACCCCCCCATCCTCTTCCCTTCTTTTTTTTTGTTTAAGGTATTTCTTTTTCCCCCCAACAGCTCTCCCTTTCAGTCCAAAAAATGGTTCTTTTTCTTATAACTATAAATACAATAGGAAAAGACCTTGTCTACATCCCCCCTTGTAACACCACCAGCAATTTCTATGAACGTGGCCAGAAGCTTCTTCCCTCTGCATTGAGAGGAGGAGGCTCAAGCAGTCTGGATCCACCAGCTGTTAAACATCTAGATTGGAGTCAGACCTGCGTGAAGATTCGTGTGCAAGCCAACATATTTTTCATCCAGCTCTAATAAGCACCTCTTGTATTGGTAAGCTTTGACCTCCAAAGTTCTCCGGCTTGTCCTAATGCTCCGTTTGTTCAAGACAGGGAGTAAACCGAATTCAGGTTAGCTCCCCTGTAAACACAAGTACACTGGTGGGGGCAGTCCCTGCTAGCTCTGGCAAAAG
This sequence comes from Lophiomys imhausi, assembly GCA_907164525.1. Classification (NCBI taxonomy): domain Eukaryota; kingdom Metazoa; phylum Chordata; class Mammalia; order Rodentia; family Muridae; genus Lophiomys; species Lophiomys imhausi. Next base: position 1,601,311 of record CAJQZJ010034140.1, read on the forward strand.
CATCAGGGGAATACTATGCTTCAAAGTGGTGCTGTCTGTGTTAGATGTTATCTCAGGGATGGCTTCTGGGAACACGTTTAATCAATCGTTTATTGCCTCTTATATGAGTGGGGCTGGGGCTGCGTGTTTGAATGAGATTTTGATTGTTAGAACTCAATACGGTTATATTACACTTTTTATGCAACAGTAAGTGGTAAATGTTATACAAAATAATGGGACACATGATTAATAGCTCATAAATGTCCACTTGGCAAGGGAAGATTCTTTGCAGGAAAGTATCTATTTTCCACTGAGAATTGAGTTTGTGTTAGGCATCACTGAACAGAGGCAGGAGACTATATTTTTTTTTCAAAAAGAAAGACACAAGCATAAAGTGATCATGAGACATTGAGGTATGACCAACTAAAAGCCTATGCTGGATTTCTTCTGCTTTGTTAGAAATATTATCTTCTTCCACATAAAAATGTCTGTCAGTGTCTGGGGGTGATAGGGGTGAACATTTTAACTTCAACGCTTCTTTTTTTTTTGTTTTTTCGAGACAGGGTTTCTCTGTGTAGCTCTGGCTGTCCTGGACTCGCTTTGTAGACCAGGCTGGCCTCGAACTCACAGAGATCCGCCTGCCTCTGCCTCCCGAGTGCTGGGATTAAAGGCATGCGCCACCACCGCCCGGCTACTTCAACGCTTCTTGAATCTCAAAGGAATTGTGTAAATAATACCTGATAAAAGGTTAGAAGCATGAGGTCATCTTTTATAGAGCTCACACAGACTGAGTTAGCAAGTGCTAAGATTCCTCATGTGTGTTCTCAGATGTCAAACTTAAGCCCACTTTTCCTGGAGGAGGGACACCTTAGAAAGGAAGCAAGGCAGTTCTTGTCCACTGAAAACAAATAACCAAGTGACAGCCAGGTCACTGTAGACTTGGTTGGTGTCTTCATGGTTTTTCTTGTCGCTATGATAAAAATTATCTGACAAAATCAATGTAAGCAAGGGTTTATGTCAGTTCCTGGTTTGGGAACCCAGTCTATGGCTACAGAAAGGTATGTCTGAGGAAGTGTGAAAGAGCTTGTCACCCTGTGTGCACACTCAGAAGAAGTGGGAGAGAGGGGAAGGAGAGAGAGAGAAAGAGAGAGATTCTGTATTGGTTTCTCCTTTTTATTTAATTTGGGATCCTAGACCACAGGATGCTGTGGTCCTCATTCAGAGTAGATCTTCCTCCCCCATGTGATCTTCTGTGACACATCAGTGATGTCTCCTAAGTGGTTCTAAACCTGCACCTTGGTTTAGATTTGGAAATACATGACTAGGATTGGGGCTTGAACTTGGCATATAATGGTGAGATCACAGTTCCATATAAGAAAATCAACTCCCATTTCTATCTTTTTAAATGAACATGTACTGAATCAGTTCAAGCTTTTCAAAATCCAGGCTTGGTACATGAACCATGCTCAAAAGTTTAGCTTTCACAGGGATGAGGCAAGTTTTTAACCACAGAAGAAAATATGCAAAGACACCAAGCTGCCTTTGACTATATGCAATGCAGGAAGTTAGAAAAGATAGGAATCTACTTACAAGAGGGCTGGCTACTGACATGATCAGAGGCCAGAGAAAGCTTCTCTCTCAGAAGCCCTCAGGGAGTACCAGTGTGAAGCTTGAAGGTACTTCTGAAATCTCTTCTTTGTTCAATTCAGTTAGATGATTAGCTCACATCTCCACTATCTAAAGATGTGGCAATTAACTGACTTTTATGACTTCAACCCAAAGAAAAAGTTATTGAAGAACAGAACACATTGTCCTTCAGTAGGCCGCCTTCCTAAGCAAATGGTAAAGGACCTAAGAAAAGGTTGTAAAGGTGTGATGTACTTTTTCTATAAAATATAAGCCTATTGGGGCATAGATGTCAAAGTCTATGATTAGAAGATTCCACGCTCAAGTCAAAAGCTGGAGAGGACTGAGACAGCAAGATGGAAAGCCTCCGCAAGACCAGTGTGAGTTCAACACTAAGACCTGATAGTAGAGAAAAGCAAATGTGGCTGGAGATAACAGATCAGCAAAGAGCAACATATTTGTACCAGCCCAAGAGTCAGAGACCCAAGTTATACACATTGGAGGAAACTACTCTGTGTTGATTTCAGTGTGTGCCTTTGTCCTAAGTGCTCAGAGAAAGGTAACTTTATTTAAACATTTTTTTTAATTAAAAAAAAGTTGACCACATTGAAAACTGCAGGATTATTAATTAGGTACATTCATTCATGAGAGAAACAGAACCAATGTTTATATTTATAAGTATATATAATATGATGATGCCTGTGTAAACTTATGTAACGTACATTTGCAAATATATTTGTATGCAATACAAGTACAAAGGCTATTTTTCTATGAGTGGCTTTATTGGTTCATTGACTTTAGGAACAAGTAGACTCTTAGACCAGATAGAAACAATGTCTGTCCTGTACATAGAGTCACACTCACATTTCTATTAGCTCTGTCCTATATACACCATAATGATTCCGTAAGATTATAATAGGGGCAACAATTCTTCTTGCTTAATGACATCACAGTAATACTCAGTCTGAAGCACAATCCCTTCCTTACATGGGTGGGAACGCTGGTGTAAACAAACCTATGGTCTTGCTAGTTACACCTAAAATTTATGTACACGACACAGACTTGATAATAAAAATTAATGGTTTTATTACCGGGTTATGTATTTACCATTGTATATTTTTTCACTGCTTGAGTTTGCTCCTTTGTTTATTAAAAATGTTTACCATATGAACTTCTTAATATAAACATGTGGCAGGCCGTGCTACTTCTGAAGCAATCTCAGACATCCCGCCGTGTTTACATCTCTATTACATCAAGAGCCACGTGAAGATTGACCTATACCCAATAGGTCTTCAAAGTACTTCATGATGTTTGTGTTACAATAAGATCACTTAGTGACTCATTTCTCAGGGAATATCCCTGTTGTTGGACAGGGAGAGAGAGCTGTGGGAAGTGGGGTGATTGCTCACTCATGGGATTATGGGCATGTCAAATTGAAGTTATGTGGGACAGCAGTGGGCAGGGAAGATTGATTCTGCAGTCAGGTCCGTTCTCTGAGATCTCTTGACTTTTTCTCTTATTCCTTAGCTGGTTGAATAACATTATCTAACACGATGTGTTTTATTTAAAAAAAACTGATTGATAAATTGATTATATCTTAAAAATACCTTTTCAAAAACATCTAGACTGGGTTTTAAGCAAATATCTGAGCATAACAACCTACTCCACTTGATTCATAAAATTAACCAATGTTACAGGCTAGAGGGTGTGGCAAAGGCTGTATCTTAAGAGACAATCTTGCTGATTTCAATCCTTCATCTCACCACACTGAGTTAACACTGTTTCTGTTAACACCTTGAGAGGTGTTCTTTTTTCAGGACTGACAGTTAAGGAGGATGTCAGTTCGTGAACCTGAAGTATGTTTGTCATGTATATGAAAATACTTACCATTGGCATGGGCAGCACATACTCTCTCGATAGACACATTTGCTTACAAGCAAGGGTGAAATCAAACAGCTGCTAAAAGAAGAATTTGATAACAGTAACTAGACTGTCGCAGTGTGTAATGATCCGAAGTTAAGACAGGTTAACACATTCATTTCCACAGAGCAGAGTTCTGCCCCTAGGTTGGAATGACGACACTGTTTATCTTTGGCCATCACTGTTTTCCTGCCAAGGACTCACATCTATCAAAATTCTTACTCTTCCCCATGCTTATTATACATACTAACCTTCTGACCCATACTTTCTTAAATGCTGGCATACTTAATCATGTAAACTTTGCAGGTCTGGCACCCATTCTCTTGTTCTAAAACAATTCTGCCTATTTTTCTTGATGTATTTTTTTCACCATCAAATATCAAGAACATTCCCCACCTACTATCCTTTTGTGATGAGATTGCTTGTCATGATACCTTAACATTTACTAAATAACGGAGAAGTTAATGAATGAATAACATATGAGTTCTACTCTCTAAGTCCAAGGTAGACCCAAGAAGAGGGGGATCTCCTATTGATACTGGATAGGTATAGACTCTGAACTTTTTTTGAAAACTTCATCTATAAAATTAAAGTTGCAAGGTCAACTCCCTGGGTGTTTGGGGAATTAAAATAATGCAGATATGATCTGGCATAGGAAAGGTGATTGATAAATAAAGTTCTCTGCACTTGATTCTTCATCTACCTCTTGTGTATATTTAAGTGCAGAGAGTGAGGGAGATGCTTGTCTTCTAGTCTTAAGTAAAAATATTTGACAGAATTACAAGCCTCGGTATATGACAATAAAAGTCCTAAGACTCCATCAGGTTCTTATAAACTCTAAGGCAAGTTTTGGTTGGGAAAATGAATGACAATTTCCAGTCCTGGTATAGACTGAAGACACAGGGGCAGTAAATGCTGAGCAAGCCCATGACTGAAATAAGTGACTGTCCTCATGAAGAAGGTGGTGGCAGAGGGTCAGGAGGCAAGATGTCATATGTTAGCTATTGAATCTTCCAATGGAGCACATGATAGTCCAAACTACTGTTTCCTATATTTGCTATAGTCTTCGTATTCCATGTTTGAGGCAGTGAATGAGCAATAAGGCTTCCAGAAGATGAATATTCATTTATGAGTAACGTCTATAAATGAGGGAGTATGACAAGATTGAGGCATATAATGGCCTGCTGGATTCAGTGACGTAGGCATGTACTAGCCACACAGCCTTTGCTACTTGACTTGATGGTTGCAAACTCCAGTTTCCTCATATTAATAACTAACTTCAAGGCTGTAGCTATGATTAAATAAGAAAGACTCTTTCTGAGCTGCTATTCAAATGTTTGGAATTTAAATATTTAAGTGTCAATTATTATCATAACTGACTAATTTTACCATTCATTGGTTGAGGGACATCTGGGATGGAGATGTAACTTGAAGTAATAAGTGAACATTAAAAAAATTGAAAACCCAACCTTTTTAATTATTAAACATTTATTTATTAGTTACTATATTCACTTATAACAAATATAAGCACTTAACTACTAACCCTACAAATGACTACAACCCCTATGACCTAACCACTAAACCTATTGATAACTATTACAACTATTTTCATAACCTTTTAGAAGGATACAGTCTCTGGGGCAGGTCCTCAGTTGTCAGGAACACAGTCTCTGGGGTAGACCCTTTAATGCACTTAGCAGTCTTTCTTCTGGAATATCTCAGACGTAGATCCGTCAGGGTAAATTGGCTATGGCAGTCTCACCTTAAATAAGGCTTGAAGCTTTCTTCTCTCTGGGAGACTTCAGCCGTCTGTAGGCCAACTTATTTCCTTCGTATCAGCAACTCTTCTGCTCTACCTCAGTCTTTAAAGCCAGCCACAGTTTCGTTCAGGCCGCTGTTCCGACAGGTCAAACCCCTCTAGGCAAAAGCTGAACCACAGGGTTTAGTCCTTGGCCTTTTGCTGTTTTGCTGAGACTTTCTCTGTTCACCAGCTTCTTTCTGCCTCAGAGAGATCTGGCCATCAGTCCACCAGCACTTTCTCCATCAGAGGATACAAAATACTTGCTGTCCTTTCAAGAGTGAGGACTCATTAGCATCAGAGCTCTCTAGCATTCAGCTGTCTGGCTCCATCCACTTGTTCTTAAATAGAATCACTCCTTGTTCCACCTGCTTCAGTTTAATTTGGGCTCTGCCCACTTAGCAGCTGAAAACAATGCCAGGTCATAAAGACTTTCCTTGTTTCACCTGGCTTCAACCTTGTTTTTAGTCCATAGAGACTCCCCTCATTTCACGTGACTTCATCCATAAGCTGATAAGCTAATTGCCCACAGCCAAGTTGATCTTCATGCCCTTGATTAAGAGACTGTATCAGAAACCTAGATATTTACTAATTCTAATTTATATTAATCTAACTTCCTACAAATGTTAGTGAAATTCTTTATACTCCTGTAATTCATGTCATTTGGGCTAAAAACATCTCATTGAACTTAACTAATAATGTATGTGTTAAGACATATAAAATACAAATATATACAATATGTAATATGAAATATGAACAATATATTTTAATGTTTATTTATTACTTCAAGTTACATCTCCATCATAGTGCCCTCTTTCTACCCCTCCCGGTTCCACCCTCCCACCCTCTCCTCCCTCTCCCACCCATCCCACTCTTGTCCTTATATATCAGACCCTTTCAGTTCAACAGTCATATGAGGGCTAAGAGCTTTCTCCTGGACTGGGGTCCAACATGGTAGCACCTCTAGAGCAAACTGTCCCATTAATAGGTAACAAAGTCTATGTTCCTGATCCATTTGGTGTGTTGCTTGTAGGATAGTTATACTGTACTATATGGCTAAAATCCAATTATAAGTGAGCAGATGCCATGTGCATCTTTCTGAGTCTGAGTTAGCTCACTCAGGATGAGCTTTTCTAGATCCATCCATTTGGCTCTGAATTGCATGATTTCTTTGTTTCTGATAGCTGAGTAGTATTCCACTGTGTAAATGTACCACAATTTTTTTATCCATTTGTCAGTTAGGGATGGATAACATCCCTAACTGTTAGGGACATCTGGGTTGTTTCCAGTTTCTAGCTCTTACAAATAAAGCTGCTATGAACATAGATGAGGAAACGTCCTTGTGGTTTGGTGAGGAATCCTATGGCTGTGTCTTGAGGTAGGGCTATTCCAAGTTTTCTAAGATATCACCAGACTGATTTCCATAGTGGTTGTACAAGTTTGCACTCCCACCAGCAATGGAGGAGTGTTCTCCTTTCTTCACAGCCTCGCCAGCATATGTTGTCATTTGAGTTTTTGAGCTTAGCCATTCTGACAGGTATGAGATGGAATGTAAGAGTCATCTTGAGTTGCATTACTCTGATGATTAAGGATGTTGAGCATTTCTTCAGTGCCATTAGAGATTCCTCCTTTGTGAATTCTCGGTTTAGCTCTGTTTCCCATTTATTGATTGGATTATTTGGTTTCTTGGTGTTTGATTTCTTGAGTTTTTAAAATATAAATTATGGATATTAGCCCCCTGTTGGAAGTGGGATTGGAAAAAATCTTTTCCCAATCTGTAGGTTGCTGTTTTGTTTGAATGACAGTTTCCTTTGCCTTACAGAAGCTTTTCAGTTTCATGAGGTCCCATTTATTGATTGCTGGTCTTAGAGCATTTTTTAATGTATTATAAAAATATATCTGGTTACACTTAGTGTTAGATCATGTTGTTATATCGCTTGTTTCAAGATGCAAATATTTCCATAGAAGCTTAACATTTGTGCATTCCTTAATTGTGCTTAGATGATTGTACGTAATGAATCATAAAGAGTAAAATTTACTAAAGACAAAGAGAAAAAAAGATCGAGAAATCAGCATCTTTACTTGACCTGGACCCTCTTGGTTTTACCAGAAGACACAGTAGTTATTATAACCAATGAACTTTTCTAGTCTTTCTTCTTTGAGGTGGGGATTGGGATGGCAGTAGGGGTTGTCACAGAAGACTTCCATGTCCCTCTTTGTCAACTGTGCATCTACAAACAGCGATGTCACTGCAAAAGTAGTTTCCTTTCTCTTTACAGTCAGTGGGAGCCCGGATCACTGTCCACTCTGTTGTCTTGTTCCTGGTTTCTCTCACTGTGTCCCTGTCCTTCCCCTGGAGCATTTCTATAATAAAGCATATAACAGCTTCTCAGAAAATTTTCCTGCTGTCCCAACTCCCACAGTCTAGCACAATGTTCAGTTCAGCAGGTCAATAAGTGTTCATTGAAGGAAAATTGACTGTGGACCAATCTTCCAGCAGACAATCCACATACTCTGATATATATATTATCATTTGTTCTGGTAGCAGCCATCACTGTAAGGTTGCCTTCCATTTGCTCATTATTCCACCCCATTCATAAAGACAAGTGTGGGCCCACTTCATCAGGCATAAGGGGGAGATTCTATTTCTAACCTAAGGGTATGTCACCTTGGAGTTGTTTCTTTCTCCACAAAAGTTGTGGAAATATGTTCAATTTCTCAGTCACCAAAAACTAGTTAGCACATTTAATTAATATGTATTTTTATAGTTAGTAGGCAAAAAAAGAATGTATACCTATTCCTGCTGAAGTGGAGTGTGGAGTGTGCTGTGTATATTAAGAGGGGGGATACTTCAGAGCAAAAGATTAACTTTAAAATTATCTAGACATACGAATTGACATCTATTAACAATGAAAAATAAATAGGTATAATTATTTTTTCCTAGAAATTTAATTCTGTGTGAGTAAAACAAGCATGTATGCAGACACACACACACACACACACACACACACACACACACACACACACTCACAGCAGGTAAGCACACAACAGAGAACATGTTGACACATACAATTTCCAGGCTTAAAAGTTGCGCGTCTGACACTGCTAAAGTGGCTAAGACTCTGAGACTGGATAGGTCATGGCCCCCAGGGAAAACACACCACTATTATTCTGCTAAAGGAACAGAGCAATAACATGGTGCCCAGTGACATACTGTTACACCCATAGATCAGGGCACCACTTAGCCCTCATCAGAGAAGTTTCCTGCAGTAGATGGGAAGTAACACAGCGACCTACAACTGGACTATGTATAGAGAGTGAGAGACTGTGGAACACTCAGTCTTAAATGGGATGTCGTCATCAAACTCCCTTCGTGCAAGGGTCATGGAATCTATAGGAAAAAGGAGGCAGAAAGACTTTAAGAGCCAGAAGTGGAGGATGACTCAGAGGGGACAGTGTCTTCCAGACACAATAGGACTGGCATACATATGAACTAATAAAGACTATGACAGCTCAGACAAGACCTGTACAGATTCAAATCAGACAAAATCCCAGCCCCGAGAAGAAGAAACGGACACAAAGTCCCAACCCGACCCAAAAAGCTACTTGGAGTTGAACCTGTTGGGAAAGGGAAAATCATTTTTTCTAATGGCACGACATTGGACATATGAGCAACACTCTATAAGGTAGCCACATGTCTAAAGGGAGTCGGCCAGCATAAATCAGACTCCATATTTTTTGTGCTCCTTTTGTTCTGTTTTTTATTTTTTGTTGGTTTGTTTGTTTTGTCTTATTCGTTTCTATTTGTTTGCTTTTCTTTTCATTAATTTTATTTCTTTTGAGAGAGAGAGAGAATGAAGTTGAGTGGGTAGGAAGGTGGGAAGGATCTGGAAGGAAGGTGGGGAGAGGAAATCATACAATTAAAATATATTGTGTGAAAAAACTTAAAATAAAAAAAATAATTAAAAAAAGGTAGAAAGCTTAAATGTCTATAGTGTTGGTCACACCCATCCCTCCCTCAGCCTCCCACACCTTAGGAGAGCTACTCTCTCTACAGCTCCCCAGCTAGCTCCCCTGGGCTATGCTGCAGGGTTAATTGGGGTTTCCCCTGTTCTCATTTAGTCTTGTTCTTTCCATCCTGTGGAGTTATTGAGATAGTCAGGTGACTCTGGGCCTCTCTCTAGTTTGCAAAGCTCTTTTAGAGGACTGGAGAGATGTCTCAGTTGTTAAATATCAGTCTACTCTTTTCTACTCAGAGGTTCTAAGTTCAGTTCTCAGTATATACTTTTGGCAGTTACAACCTGTAACTTGAGCTCCAGGGAACCTGACCTCTGACCTCTTTGGGCACGCACCTATATTCCTACACATAAAGTCAGTTGCCAAGTGTGTGTGGACTGGACATTGGAAATGCATGCTGAGCTTTATAATTCCCATTATTGTGGCCTAATTATTTCTGTTGTTTTGTATTGTATTTGTTGTTATAAGAGAAAGAGCCATTTGTTGGACTTAAAGGGGGAGCTGTTGGGGGAAAAAGATATACCTTAAACTTAAAAAAAAAAAAAAAAAGGGAGTGGATGGGAGGGTGGGACCAGAGAGGGGAGTAGGGAGGGGATTCTGATTGAGATGTAACTTGAGAAATAAAACAGAAAGAAAGAAAGAAAGAAAGAAAGAAAGAAAGAAAGAAAGAAAGAAAGAAAGAAAAATTGAGAACAAACTAAATCATTAGAAAAGCTCTTTTCATACTGGAATTACTCATAACCTTTAAGCCTCCCTAAACTTAATTTTTTCTAACCATAAGCATGTGTTCTTATGGAAATAAGTGCACATGATGCATGCTTTCCTTGTGAAAGGGGAATTATTCAGACAATCAGTAGATTCTAGTAGAATTGTCTAAGACCTAATCATCCAGAGTTTAATATTATTAGTATTTTAGATAACTTTTTAACTATTTTTCTATGTATTTTTAATAAATACACAGAATCAATTAATTCCTAGAAAGATTTTTTTAATTCTATTTTTATGTGAATATGCATGGAGGTCAAAGGTCAACCTCAGGTATTTTCTTTAGGATATTGCTCACTTTATTTTTTGAGGCAGGGTCTCTCACTGTCCTAGAATGTGCTAGGCTAGGCTGGCTGGCCAGTGAGGACCATGGATCTGATTGTCACCACATCCCTCATGTAGGGATTGCAAGGCCATGCCCCAGCATATGGCTTTTTTACTTTGGTTCTGGAGATCAAACTGAAAGATTCATGCTTATACAGGAAGTATTGTATCACCAGACCATCTCTACATTCCTGGAGGGTTAGTTTTTAACTATCTCATTGTAAAAACAGTTTGGTATTTGACTTTTAAAATATGTCATTAGACTTTTTCATTGCTTTTTTCTACAAAGTCATGACTTTTACATTTTATTCAATATTCCATCATATTGCTAGAACATAATTTATTTAATCCTTTCCACATTATTAGACTTTAAAAATTGTATTCAATATTCTGCACTTTAAATGTTGTAAGAACATTATATATCATAAATAATGCTGCAATAAACATCCTTGCTCATATGAAACAAATGAATATGACCCTGTAAATATATTTTCTTTGCAAAGTATGTACTTTATTTTCCCATGAATAGAAGATATTATTATGCATTGTTTTCACCAATTGCAAGTAGTGTTGTTAAAAACCAGACTTTATTTCATATCTGAAAATGCTACCTTATGGTTTGTTAGAATTTACAGTTTAGGAAAGTAGTAAAAATTAATTTTTTTCACCCTTCTCTAACAGGATGTAGAATTATTGTTAATGAATTCTGTGGTTTAGTATGATGAAGATACCAGCAATCTACCATCCACATCTCAAATATTTTTATTTTTTCACTATGTATGTTATACTTTAAACAAGAGATCATTTACATATATATGTATATATGTATACATATATGTGAAATTTAAACAAAAATAATATATCTTATGTACATCATTCTAAAATAGCCTCTTCAAGTTCTTTGTCTTTAAAAAAAAAAAACCACTTTTTTCTTCTCCACACCTACATGTAATCGCCAACTTGAAATTTGAATTAATTGGGGCTTTACATCTTTATTTTTATGTGTTTGATTTTTTTGTATGTTTATGAGGGTTTTTTTTTGCCTATACATATATAAGTGACTTATGTGCACATAGTGCCTACCGAGGAGAGCAGAGGAGAATGCGGGATCCTCTGGAACTGGGATTATAGATGGCCATGAGCCACCATGTGGGTGCTGGGAACCTAACGTAGGTCCCCAGCTAGAGCAACAGGTGCTCTTAACTGCTAAGCCATCTCTGCAGCCCAAACTGTTTTTGCGTTAGCTGAAAATATTTGTACAGTGAACATCACATTTAATTTTGAGTGCTTTGCACTTTGTAAACACAAGATCATGTTGCATATATTACGGTTTGTTTATTTATTTTAACCAGTCTTTTTTCTTCCAAGTATCCATCCATGTCTGCATGAAGCTCTAGGGCATTCACATCCAAGGCTTCTTCTTATTTTAAACATTGGAACATTTACATTGTTCTGTTCCCATAAACATTGCTTCCCATGTGCCATCTGGGTGCTTTTCATCTGGAGTCATGAGCTCTGTGTTTTATTTAGTTATTTTTTAAGGAACTAACTAAGCGTGGAGTTGGAATGTCTGTGGCATCCTTCCATGTTCATGTGCAGTTTTGCTTAGGTTTACCAAGACTGCTGTTCATCAGAGATACCATCCCCCAGCACTGTGTCAGCACTTCAGTGATACTATGTCTTTGCTAGAAAATGGATTGAGATGGTATTGCATTAGGGTCTCAGTTTGTGTTTGTGGATGGAGGGAAGAAATACAGTCTTCCTCAAAGAAGTCCTTTAGCAGAGGTCGGATTACCAGGAGGAAACTAAAGCAAGTCTATGAGTGAGATCTGTCAGGCCTGTGGAGAAACTGAGGGCATTGTGCCAGCAAAGAGCAACACATTATAGAGAAGTGACAGGACAAAGGGAAGGCTGACTGTGACTTTCAAAGGTGGGGACACTAGTGAGAAGTACAGTCAGCTTGCCTTCTCCCCTGGAGCCTTGAGCAGATGTGGGATTTAAGGAAAGCTTCCTGTTACCCTCTGGAGGCTCAGGGGTGAATCCCTGTCTGCTTCCAGAGAGTAGGACAGGCATGCAGGTGCTCCTTGAATTTTACCTGACTTTAATTCCAGAATACTCACTGTTCTGGTTTTGTTACCCACCCACCATTCATCACTCTTCTTCCACCTTCTTGTCCTATGAGCATTTCTCTATGGTTTGCATTTTCTTGTTCATGTAAGATCTTTATATATTCCAAATAGAAGATACATGATTTGTTATGCCTTGAATCACAGGTTCTTGGCATCACTGAAAGTGCTAAGTATGGCTTCCATTTCATGGAACAGGCCTTAAATAAAAATTTAAAAAGCGGTTGGTTACCCCATAAGTTCATGTCAATATTGTACCAGTAGGTACATATTTCCAGGCAGACCATTGTAAGATGTTTTTAAAATTTTTCTGTGTATATCTTTTGTTGGCTTTATTTATCTTCTCTGAACATCAACAATAAAATAATATTAGTGAATGAAAACGAAGACATGACCAGGCCAAGGTATGATTGAGGAGAAAGATTTTATTGTAGATAGGAGGGAGTGTACAGTCAGATGCATCTGTAAGAGTGAAGACTGAACAGGGCCATGAGGAGAAAGAGAGGAAAAGGGAGAGAGAAAGGAGAAGAGATGGGAGAGGGAGGAGAGAGGGCAATGTGACCCAAGAAAGGAGCCCAGGACCAACAGAAGAGTAGAACCAAGAGAGCCAAGAGAAGAGAAAGCAAAAAGAGAAAAACAACCAATGAGTACACAGTGGAAATGGCAGGTTTTTATAGGAATCAGTAGCTGATGGAAGGGATGTGAAGCCCTGGGCTGGAGAGGTTTATTGTAGGGCAAGGGAGAGAATAGCCACAGGTACTGGGTGAGCCTGGAGACCAGTGTGAACTTTGATATGCTAATAAGTACCTCAGTCACCCATTTGTCCCTGGTTTCTTTGGGACCTGACAATATCTTTGACTTAGTACTCCTGTGTTTGCTTCATTTTTGTGCTGGTTGTGTCTAGTTTGAGGAATTTTTCTCTACTTGAAGGTTATATTATCCTATATCTTGTTTGCTGTTTTGGTCATCATGTGCTAGTCTTTATTTATATATATTGTTGTGGACAGATCTGATTAAAGACGTCCATGTGCATAACCTCTCTCTTCTCCACTGATCCATGACTTAACCTGTGTATAGTTTGAACTTCTGTGTGGCTTTGGTTGAGGTGATGCGTTTTGACCCCCTTGCCTGTCTATCCATATCAAACTCTCTTCTAATATAGCCAAGTCCAACTGTCCTGTAGCTCACTAACTTCTGGGACACGTAAGAAGTTTTATTATATTTATTTAGTTGTGTGTATGCTGTGTGTAGAGGTGTATGCAGAGGTCAGAAGATAACTTACTAGAGCCAGGTTCTCTTTTTCCACCACATGAGTCCCAGAGATTAAATGCAGATCATCACGTGGTGCCACATGCCTCTACTGAATGAGCCATCTCATTGGACACACAAATTGTACTCTATTGCCTGATATTTTTGTCATTCTATAGTAACTTATTTATCAAATTATCAACTTTCAAGAATCTCTATAAAACTAGAAAAAAACCCTTTATCTGTATCTTTTAAAGAATTACTTTGCAATTCTTTCTATGTCCATTTAAGATCTGACTTATGAGTGTCCGAATTTTCACATAAATATGTGGTAATCATCTAGATTTATTCTCAGGGAGATGGCAGTAATTTCCTGCTGCCATTGTGATCTCTGTTGAGAAGACCTCTGTTTGCTGCTCATGATTGTTGCTCTTATTATATACAGAAAAATTTAAATTTCCCATTAATTCTCTTATATAGACTCTGTTACAGTTTTTCCATACTATCTGTAAATGATACTTTCCATTTCTGAGAATTGCTTTAGAATTCCTTTTTGTTTTGTTTTGTTGAATAATTATTTGAAATGTAAATTTGGGTCTAAGGTTAAATAACCAATTAAGGAATATACAGAGAAATTCCATGGTCTTCTCTCCTTATTCATGACTTCTACTTTAGTCTTTTATCTTCATAATTTCATCACACATTCTCAGGTAAATTACAGCATACTACCTTTTCTTTCCTGAGTCTTGCACTTTTCCCTTGCAAAATATCCTGGAGGTGGAATGTGGTGGCTCATGCCTATAATCTATGCACTGTGAAGGAATAGCCTGAGAACTTCCATGAGTTCCAGGCTAGCCTGACTACAGAGTGAGGTCTGGGAGATGATCCTACCATAGTATATAGTATTGTCCCTTGTTCTTTTAAACAGCAGTATAGTATTCCATTGGATGTCTACATCGTAGTAGTATATTTAGTCTGTGGCTGAATAATTTATTTTTTTCTAGTAAAGTAGTTTTAGTCTACATCCTTCTGTTAAGCTTATGGTGTTTCATAATTGAGGGTTGAGTCCTTGAGTAGGGTTACTAGAGTAAAGACACATGCCTGATCTTGTTGTGTATGTTCAAACTTACTTCCAGGAGGCTTAGATCCTCAACTATAACTAGTGAGAAGGTCTACACCCCATAGACAGAGCACTAAGGTGTTGTGTTGTATGTTAGATTTCATACAGCAATATGATATGTGAAAAATAGCATATCACAGTAGTTCCAATTGGCATTTCTTTTGGCGTGAATAGTACTGAAATAATATTTGTCCTTTAGTCTTTAGAGTTTTATAGCATCCTGGAAAAATTTCTGTTTCTTTTCTTTCTTTCGTTTCATTTTGTTTGGATTTCTGGACATCTCTAAACTTAAGAATTATTTTTTGGCAATTCTGGAATCATTTTAGACATTGTATTATTGAATTTGCATTTCCACTATTTTCCTTTTATTCTTCCTAGAATGATTCATATGGTGACCTGCAACCATAAATTACTTTCATTGCTATTTCATAACTGTAATCACACTATTGTTATGGGTAGTAATATAAATATCAGATATGCAGGATATCCTATATGTGACCCCTGTGAAAGGGTCATTCAATCCCTAAAGGGGTCTCAACCCACAAGTTGAGAACTATTGGTATAGATCCAGCTCATAAGCACACATGCATGTGCATGCACATTCATACCTACGCACAGGCACACCCACACGCACGCACACTGGAGAACAACTATCTCTTATGCTTTGATTACTCTGATGATCTAAATTTGGAGCGCAATCTGCACACGTGGTTAGTTATCTAACCTGGTAAACTTGAACTTGTATAGTTTGAGATATAAGAGCTTTCATTTACACCAAGCAAAAAGTCTACTGATTTTCACCTTCATATATTATCTATCCCATTCCCATTTGAATGAGATCAGACAGCTGTGACTCTCCACAGTCTTCCAGGTTTATTGGGAATAAACTTTCAAAGGTTTACATCAGCATGCTCTGTAACTTTCAGGTAACTGGTTGTCTCAGGTGGTTTACTCCTATATTTTGTTTTAGGTTATATTCTCCTCTCCATCTTTCTCTCTGTCCCAGCACTATGAATGTACCATCTAGTTCTGTCCTATTTTGATTAGTGTCACCATGTTATTATGTACTTTATAGTAAGTGTAAAAGCCACTTCCACCCTACTCTGCCATTTTATTAAAAAAAAAAAAAAACCTTCAGCTATTCCCAACATTATTTCTTTCTGGTGGACATTAAAACTCCACCTTACCCCAGTGTTCCATTAGGCTATTAGCTAGAAGTATATACTTCTATAAATATGCTTGGACAGATTTAGAACATTCAGCTCTCAGAGACAGGAGGATATGCTTCTTCTCCATTCATCCAAATATCCTTTAATGCCTGTCAGCATTGTGGACATTCTTCATTACAGTGCATATTCTATGCATTTATTATTATGAATGGGCTCTAACTTTACATTATATTTTCTAACAGGCAGTTGCTTGTATGTGGGGTGAGTATTGATTTTTTTTTTTTTTTTTTACAAAATAGATATGTCTCATTTTCAGCAGTCAAATAGAATTGTTTTTACCCTTATTCTAATTGTTTTCATTTGATGCTCTGGTATTTCCCAAATAAACAGAAAATAATGTGCAAACTAATGACACCCCCATTGACTTCCTTGATGATATGTTGCCCATGTCTTTATTCAACTGTGCTGGCTAGACGGATGAAAACCCTTCATATGGTAGTACATGTCTTCTCTTTTTAATGAGAATATAAATAGTGTTGCTATAATTTTCTAGACATAAATCTATATTTAACTGGTTATCAACTTCTTTCCGGCAGTCTTTATATATAACAGCTTTCCCACATTTGTATGTTGAATTGTGGCCAGATGGAAAACAATTTTAATTTCTTTTTTTAGAGGTACAAATGATTGGCACTTTTATGAGCCATATATACCCCAAATGTATTCCTATTGTTTTCCCATATAAATATAGATGTGCAATCTTGACTGAATGCAATGTTTTTCTGTCTTCTCATTTCCCTTTCAAAATTCTATTATTTGTCCATTTTCCTAAAATGTGATAATGCAGATATGATTGAAGCTTGCCTAGTTTTAGATGATTTGTGCACGGTCGTTTTGGTTTTTATCCAGTCTCAGTATCGGGATGTTATTCCATGATTTCAGTGGCTGTGTTGAATAACTTTTCCTGGGGAGATGGTAATAAATGCCTCTTCACCCCACATAGGGCCCCAAAGGCAGACCAAGGAAGTGGTTCACCACATCTTGCTTGGTGAACATAGATGCAATGAGGTGACTTTCAGACACTCAAGTGACTCAAAGGAAGTTGCATCACACAGGAAACGTCCATCTCCATCCATGAAAGCTGCACAATGGAGCTTTGTCTCCCCAACAATACTTTATCACAGTTATTATCTTGGATAGAACTCTCATGAACTTTGTCTCTTTCTCAGCTTCCTGAATGTTAAGTCCAATGAGATTCCTGAGTTCATGTTTCCTTGCCTTTCTCAGTCTTATGAGCCCCCATCTTGGTTTCTGTGCTGAGGAAAGAGCAAGGTGCAAAAACTCCTTTCTAAATCCCATGTGAGGTTGAATTGCCTTTCTGAGAAAATGGGGAGGTAATCAAGTCTTGGATGCTTCACCTTGGTGGGGGAGGAGTTGTCATTCTGCTAGTTAGTTGTCACAGAAGCAACTTTGCTGATAAAACAGTTTCTTAGACATCCATATCCTCTTGCTTCTGTTCTCTGTTTCATGAATGCATTCTCCCTAACACCCTTCTCCATCTCAGGATGTAGCCCGATGGCTCATACCAGAAGGAATCCTTGTACCTTGGACTTTCAGTCCCCGAAACTGTGAGAATTTACTTCTCATTTTTGCTGGGACTACATAGGTGACTCAGTCCTTAGGATGCCAGATGTTCCTCCAGAGGACCAGGGTTCCAAGCTACCAGCCCCCAGGAGGGTACAAATCCTCTGGCCTCTGAGGGCATCCAGACGCAGACAAACACACACACACACACACACACACACACACACACACACACACAAACATACACACACACACAAAACTAAACATAATAAAAACAAATCTTTTAAAAAAATCTCCCAATTTTCTTTATCTTAGCAATTTCTAAATGTACAGTGTACTGTTATAGCAACAGAAAATGCATTCAAAAAAGATATTTTTCTACATTAATTAGTTTTTTTATTATACTCCTGAAATTGAGATTATTTAATTTTTATCAGGGGTGTGTTAAGTTCTTTTAACACAAGTGGTAATGTGTGTACTTGACTTAAAAAAAAAAACTGTTTTAAAGTTTATCTCTCCTGTCTGCTCCAATTTCTGTTCCAATTGTTCACATTGCTCAAAACCAGCTAGAACTCTAAGAAATTATTTTAATTCAACACAATTTTATCTTTTTTTCTGTCACCTTTTCTCTCTCTGCTTGTATTTCTTTGTTATCTTCCTGTATACCAAATATAGGGAAGTTTTGAAATTCTCTGGTATCTCAGATTCAGGATTTAGTCTCATGTAGATTGGTTTTTGTTGTTCTGTTGTTGTTTTCTGGCTGCTGGTCTCTGATTTACAACACCTTCCTGCCTCTCCCTCTCTCTGGAGTTCTGGGATTACAGCACTCACCCCTAGCATGCTGATATTTCTGTTTACTGTCTTCAGTTTAAATAGGAATGTTGAGATCCTTAACAATTCATACCAGGATAATGCTAATTTTCAAATTACAATGGACTCTCTTCTGCACAGCAAAATTTCCAAGCACCGTTGTGGTTGTGTCTTCTTAGGAAGACAGGGCATAGCTGGGAGGCCAAGGGAAACCTGAAAATGGCAGGTTTCCCTGGGAACACTAACAGCATAGATGGATTTCCAGGTCTTAGGAGTGTCTGAATTCAAGCTGCTAAAACAAGAATCATCTACCCAGGAAACCCATGGAATTGCATTCTCCTGGGAGGTCACCATATTGATGCCGAACATAGTGCGGACACCCGATCGGCATAGCGCACTACAGCCCAGAACTCCTGGATTCAAGCGATCCTCCTGCCTCAGCCTCCCGAGTAGCTGGGACTACAGGCGTGCGCCACCGCTCCCAGCTGGAATTACATTCTCTATTCAGCAAAATTCCATCTGGCCACAGGACCCACAATTGTCTCTCAACATTTGAGCAAAGTGGAAAGGTATCACCATCAAGTAATGCCTGTATTTGCTGTCGCCAACCAGTGAAAGCCTCTTGTTTGTGAGTTCTGATACTTTTAAAATAATAGACCTGTTTTATGTGACTGAATGTTGAGGTTTTGCTGTACCAATACTCAATATTAACGGAAGGAATTGAAAACTCTTGTTTGCTCACACTTTTTTATGTCCCACTAGCTCTGTGGTTGTCAACCTGTAGGTTGTGACTCCTTTGGCAAACGTCTGTCTCTGAAAATATTTATATTGCAATTCATAACACCTGTAAAATTAAAGTTATGAAAAAGCAACAAAGATAATTTAATTTTGGGGTTAGTGGTCAGCACAACATGAGGAACTGAATTAAAGGGTCTCAGTATTAGGAAGGTTCTATTGGTAACCCCTCCTCATTAGGAAATGGAGGATTAGTGCAGACACATCACCTTCTTCGTAAATGACACAACCAGGCCTCCATCCTTGGTCTATAGAATAAGTCTTATTCCTGTCCTGAGTCGTCTACCATCGCATCCAGACTTGATCTTCTAGAGCATGGTTAATTGATGGGACACATCTGAATACAATATTCAAACTCTTTTCCTTTTAGCTATGGAATTAGAATAACATTCTTAAACTGTGTTTGTAATTTCATTGATTGTGATATAGTAAAATATGAACTTTTATATTCAAAAGGCATATGCGTCTTTACTTATAACTGCCTCACATCTGCCCATATAATAAAAGAGATATTTGTTTCACAGCTATAGGATCATCCCTGTTCTCCAGTGTCTAACAACCTGATGTGTTTTTGAAATTGGAGAAACTGTAGGAGGGGGGACCACAGAATTTGATGCATAGCATTGCTGTTGTGTTTGAACATCTGTGCCCTTCCCTAACCCATGTGCTAATCTCCTAGCACATAGGGCTATGGCACTATGAGCTGAGACTTCTGGGATATAATTAGGTCTTAGGATGATTCCCTCATGGATGGAGTTAGTGCCCTTCTTAGAGAGTCACGAAAGAGATCTCTTGCACCTCCTACATTCAAGGACACAAGGAGTTACCATTTATGCCCCAGAAACCGTGCTCCACCCAAATTTGCCTTGAGCTTGCAACTTTCAGCTTCCAAAGGTAGAAGAAATATTTTTCTATTGTTTAAACAACTCAGTTGATAGTGTGTCGTTTTAGTACCAGGAATGAACCAAGGCTAAGCTGCCATAGTATTTTGTCAAAATTGTGTTAAATGGTACATGTGCATGTTTGTATGTTGCGTGTGGTGTGTGTGTATGTGTGTGTGAGAATATGTGTAGCCCCTGATTCCAAGGCTTATAATAAATTATTCTATCCTCCTACGATAGCTGGGTCAGTTCAGTCATTTGGCCTCCCTCTAAAATACTGTTTTGCTGATAATTCTCTTTCCTTTATTTTGTTCTCTCTCTCTCTCTTTCCCTCTCTCTCTCTCTCTCTGGTTTCTTATTGCTCTACAGATTTCAAGTCCTGAAATTTTATACCTGAAGCCTGACCATGAAATATTCAAAAGCTGCTTGGCTTCATACTGCCAAGTAAGCAGTTTGTTTACTGTCTCTCGGTAAGGATGCTGCATAGCAGTGTTTTTAGAAAAGGGACCCCTGTGGGATGATTAAAACTTCCATTTTTATAATGTGTCTGTGATGTACTACCTGGTTGGCCCCTTATATTTGAACAAAACTATAGAGTTGCATATTGTGAGGAACCAGGTGACTTCTGATTCTAGTTTTGTTTTGTTTTTCAGATAGAGCCACTTCCTCGTTGGTTGTCTTTCACAATGACTCTTTCTTTGCCTGCTCTTGTATCTTCTCCCATTTCAAAAAGGAAGAGTAGCCCCCTCTTCAGGGGCCTACAATCATGTTTTTGGTGCCTTCTCGCATTTCTCCCCCCAACCTTCACTCTTTTCCCCCAGCCTTTACTATCTTTCTTACATGTTCATCTTTTAATTATTATTTCCTCGTTTTGAGGTTACAATATAATCACATATTTCCTCTTCCCTTTCTCCTTCCAAATCTGTACTCTCCCTTACTCTCTTCCAAATTCATGACCTCTATTTTATATTGATTGTTGCTATCTACATATATTGTATTCCTAAGTACATAAGTACAACCTGATCACTATGTACAGTGTCTCTTATATTTACATTTTCAGAGCTGGCCCTTCAGTATTGGACAGCCAAGTTGGCTGGACTCTTCCTGCTTCCCCATTTCTCTTCCCTGTATCTTCAAGTTCTTTTTACTTTCTTTGTTTCTCTCCCTTTAAATATACACTGCCCTCCACAAAGGAACAAGAGGGCTCTTCACTCAGCTCTGTTGCTTACTCTAGATGATCCAAATAAGCTCTCTTAATTGTTTCCTTTCTTTAGAATCATTGGATTCTGGCCCAATCTATGTAATTCAGCCTAACCCACAATATTGAATCTGCATTTAAGTTCAGCAGTAGGCTCGTGATTGCACCCCTCTGATCTTCTTCATTTGTCTTTGTTTTTCACCATTTGCAATTCTTTCTTCTGAAACTCTCCAAATTTCAATTCCAGTTTCCTTTCTTCCTTGTCTTCTTTTCTTTCTTTTTTCTTTCCTTCTCCAGCCCCCTTTGTGTGACCCCCCAATAGCATTAATTTCTTAATACTAATTCTTGGCTTTTATCTCTTCTATAATTCTCAAGTTCTCCCCTCCAGGTATTTTGTTCATTTCTAAAGTTTCACGTTTTTAGGTTTTTAGAGTCCATCAATTAGAAATTCTAGGTACAAATTAGTATATATAAATATACGGATGGATCTCCAGGATCTACCTCCCTTCAATACGATTTCACTTGGTTTTTTGCTCAGTTATTTTAGCTGAGGGGGTTGATTTTATTCCAAACAGTGAAAAGACCCACACACCACCTCATACCAAACAAAGTGAGAAAAACAAGAAATAAAAACCCAAAGCAGAGTAAAGCAGAAGCAATGACAGATGCCCTAAACCACTCCACGGAACACGCTGCTTCTCTCTCAAAATGCATTTTCCAGTGCATACCTTATTTGTGATATTGCTACCAATACAACAGCCAGCACTCCAGTTCAGTGTTTCTCAACCTGTGGGTCGCAACCCCCACAGTGGTCACACATAATATATCCTGTTTATGATAAATAGTTACATTACGATTCATAACAGTAGCAAAATTAGAGTTATGAAGTAGCAATGAAAATAGTTTTATTGTTGGGGTCACCACACCATGAGGAACTGTATTAAAGGGTCATAACATTAGGAGGGTGGAGAACCACTGCTAATGTGACTGTTATTTTTTTGATCTTCTCTCCCTTCTTCCTAGGACCTCCAGACCAGCAGACTTGGAGGTGCACTGGGAAAGGAGAATATTCAATAAGATAATGGGAGTAGAGCTATAATAATCAAGGTTTTGTGTGTATCAGTGACCGAAGTACTCACTGGGTATTGGTGAGTTACTGATTGTGAGTCTGTAAAAAATGAAACTGCAGGGTCTTTGTTCAAAAAAATGTAAAAGATTTTAAGATGTGGACAGCAGAAGGAAAGGGTGAATGCTGGTACATTCAACCATGATGCCCTGCATAACTTCCTAAAACGTCTGTCTGAATTAGTCTGATGGGGGATACTTGTTGTTTGGATATGAGGTGTTCCCTCAATAGGCTCATGTGTTGTTGCTTAGTTTCCAGCTGGCGGTGGCATTGAGAAGTGGTTGTATCTGGAGGGTGGGGCTTCTACCTGTGCATTAACACACTGATGGCCTCAAAATTTGAATTGGCTCTGGGGAGGTGGCTGAACTAATATGGAAGATGGGGGTTGACTAAAGGACATAGCTAATGGTTGTGGCTGGTTTGGTATGTCCCCCATAGACTCAAGTATTTGAATGCTTAGCCCATAGGGAGTGGCACTGTTAGGAGATGTAGCCTTGTTGGAGTAGGTGAAGGTTTGTTGGAGGAAATGTGTCACTGTGGGGGTGGGCTTTGAGGTCTCCTATGCTCAAACTATGGCCAGTGACACAGTCTCCTTCTTTTTCCTGTGGATCAAGATATAGAACTCTCAGCTCCTTCTCCAGCACCATGTGTGTGTGTCTGCCTGCATGCCGCCATGTTTCCTACCATGATGCTAATGAACTAAACCTCTGAACTGTAAGCCAGCCCCAGTGAAATGCTTTCTTTTGTAAGAGTTGCTTTGATCATCGTGTCTCTTCACAGCAATGAAACCCTAACTAAGACAATGGCATACCTTTGAAGGGTACGCTGCCCCCGTTTCCTCCCTGTAATTTTCTTCCTGCTTTCTGATCATCATAAGGTGAGTAATTTTGCTCCGTCATACTCCCCGTCATGATGTTCAAACTTGCCTCAAGCCCACAGCAAATGAGCTACCCAACCACGAGCTGAAAGGTCTGAAACCCTGAGCTGAAATAAAACTTTCTACTCCCCAAGTGGTTTATGCCAGCTACTTTGTCACAGTGGGGAAAAAATTGCAAACATATTACCTATACAAAATGCCACAAATGGGTGGGTGTCACCATCAGACATGTGCTTTCTTCCAACAGACAGGAAATCCTGATGGAGGTGTGGGCAAAGCTGTTTGTGGTGAGGGCTCTCTCCTCCTGGGTTGACCATGACCATCTTTCTATGTCACCCATGGACCTTTAGCTCTGTGCAGGTAAACCCTAACATCCTTCCTCTAAGCCTATTGGACCAGGAGCATGCCTTCATGACTCATGTGACCTTGGTTACTCCTTTAGATCTTCATCTCCACATACAATTGCATTGGAGTTACAGTGTGCAGTCAGGGATGGCCACGATTCATTCTATGACATTAATTCTTCCTTGCATGGTGTTAAGTGCGCTAAGAAATCTCCGTGTGAGCCCAGCATGCTCCAAGCATTAATGTGGCTAGAAAGTGAATATTCCCCTCCTTTTTGACTAACTCTTCCTGACTTAGATCTTACCTGTTCAGGCTTTAATATGTGAGAAAAACAACAACAACCAAAAACAAAAACAACCACAACACTTGACAACTTCCTTTTTTTTTAATATTTATTTATTACATCAGGTTGCATCTCCCTTTCTTAACTCCATCCAACCCCAGCAGTGGTGTTTAGCACCTCCTCACTTGCTTCAGGCATTAATATGGCTTGCTATTTAAACTCAGCCTCTTCATATATGAGGGTGACTTCTCCCCTCTAGCTCTCCAATCTCCTCTGTTCCACGCTTCCACATAAAGACTTGTCTCTGTAGACATCTCTAGCATCTTATCCTTAACTGTGAGCTGTGGTCTTGATTCTCAAATATTTATTGCCCTCAGCACCCGGGTAGACCACATGGGGACTCCACTCAGGCTTTTGGTGGCTGGTTACATCTCCATGAGACCACGCTCTTCTTGAAGAAAGATGCTTGGATCAGGCCAGTGCTTTTGAAGTGTGTGGGGCATGTATACTTCTGGGGACCCTGTTAATTCAGACTATGGTGCCAGGGCTCTGCATTGGAGGAGGCAGGACTTGGGGGTAATGCATTTTAGCAAACTCTGAGCTATTGATTCTGCCACTGAGTCTTTAAATAGAAAGATGTAGAATTTCATTGTCTAAAGCATTCCCCTTCTTACTCATCTTCCCCTTCACAAGCAAGAGACATGAAACTATTTTGTAATGTACAATCCTTTGTTGATCAATCTTCTTTTAACCTTATGTACTAATTCAGCCTAGACTCAAGATGCAGGGAAGGTCAGCAAGCACTGTGTTCCTAGGACCAAAAGAAAGGGAAAAATATCATTTACACAGATGTTTATGTGGCTCTGTGTTCTTTGTTAGGGGACCACAAGTTGACATGTATAATAATAAGGCAGCTATTCCAATCAATTAAAGGTCAAATTTCCTCCACAGCATGAAACTGTGCAGGACCCCATTTCCATGAGGAGGCTAAACATACCACTGCTGGGGTTGGATGGAGTTAAGAAAGAAAGATGTAACCTGAAGTAATAAATAAATATTAAAAAAAAAGAAAGGAAGTGGTCAAGTGTTGTGGTTGTTTTTTTTTCTTTTCTTTGAATACACAGTGCTTTTACTTCATGTGAAATTATCTCTTGGAATTTACTTTATTCTAGAAGAAAAATAAAAATGTCTTTGGGGGATTTTGTTGTGTGAGGCTTGTTCGTTTACTCTTGTCCTTCCTACTTTGCACACAAGACAACTTTCGATGCATTAGACTCTAATGAACAAGAACGCATTCAAAAGTGCCTTCTTGGTGTTTTATTCAGTGGCTGAGTTTGGTTTCCTACAAAATGCTTTCCGAATTCAGTTTCTTATCGTGGTCTCCATCCAGAATAAAATATACAGTGCCCCTGGAGCATACCAGCTGTTTATGTACCCTGGCCAATATATCTCAGGGAGAGGTCTGCATGAAACATGGGCAATTGTTTAAAAAAATAAAAAATACAAACCCAGCTAAAGCACCAAGTATTTAGATCTGCTCAGTGGGAAGGAGAAGCAGAAAGAGGGAAGAGAAAGCAGCTTATTAACTAGCTCCTTATACTTCGAACTGTATTTTGAGGCTGTTTTGCAGCCGTCTATTTTTACCTATAATATTTCTGAGCATATTCTTGCATGTTTTAAAGCCAAATGAGAGAAAGGGGGTCTGAAATACAGAGCGATTTTCTTTTAATTAAATTCTTTTATCACATTTTCTTTTCAGTGAGGGATTGGAGGTGAAGAAGAGTGTGTCTCTCAGTCACCACCTTTTTAAACAATGAAAACAGGGTGCAGAAGTGTAGAGAGCAGCCCACGGGGCCTTTGCTCTGGAGGGGACCTCTTTCTAGAGTCACTGTCCTCGGGGGAATTCTCCTACGTGATGTCCTCAGTCTGCCTTTGGCAGAACACTGGTACTGTAGCAGATGTCACTGTATAGCTGCTCCAAGCCTTACTGTCAGTCATGTTGATACCCATCCAATCAGATATACAGTCATAGCCTCACCCCAAATCTGCTAGATGATACATGACCAAGGGCAAAGGGTGTGGGACCCTACTTGCAGATTCTTGGCAAGTGGCTTAAAGACACTGGCAACAAAGTTAAGAATGACAAGCCTGGCAAATCCCCATCTTACTCGCCCAATGGAAACAGACCTTCACCTCCAGAATGGGGCTCTTTCTTAGGCTTAGAGTTTTCAGTCATCCTTGGAGAGAGTGCTGAAGGACACAGGGTTTGTGTTCCCTGTTTTCAACTTTGTCAACTTCTCGGAAACCAACTCTGCTCATTGTTGACAGGAGTGGAGTTCAGTGACAGCTTTTCCTTTCTTATGGCCAACCCTGACAGTCGGCTCAGTGTGCATATCTCTTGGGGCACAATGGTATGTGATCATAGAAGCCTTCTTCAGCTTACTCTCTGTACCTCCGACTATCATTCCACTGGCTTCATGTGTCTTGAGGGCTCAATTCTCATCTGCATGTGTCTTTTCAAAAGCCTGGAGGTTGATTGATTCATTTATTCATTCCATTACTGTGTTTTATCAGAGTTTTCAGTGCAGACAAATACTCAAGAGAAACAGTGAAAGGAGGGGAGATTCATCTTGGATCAAGGTTTTAGAGATTTTAGTTCATGGTCAGTCGGTACTATCACTTTGGGTCAGAGGCAAGGCAGAGTATCATGGTGGTAGGAACTGGTAGAAGAGAAGGTTGTTCACCTCATGGATGCCAGGAAGCAGAATAAGGCATGGACAATTCTGGAACAAGATAAGACATTCAAAGGCCCAGCCCTATTGATTCACATCTTCTAACTAGCCCCTACTTTCTAAGCCTCCACCCACACCCAATCATGCCATATCATGACTCCATTAGTAGATTAATCTGTTGATGAAGTCAGAGTCCCCATGGTTCAGTTATTTCCCTAAAATCTCATTTGTTGGCAGCCACATTTTTAACTTGAGCCTTTGGGGCATTTCAGATTCAATCCAGAGCATCTATTCATCCAAGGTTTGATGAGCTCACTGTCTAGTAGACCATGCTCGGGACTTTTACTTCCTCCAGAGGCTCACAGTAAAAAGAGGAAGACAGGCAAAAGGGTAAAGACTACCATACAGTGGGGCAGTAAACATACTAAACAGAGGGTTTATGGACAGGTTCAAGGAGACATTCCTGCAATTGGGTGCCTGGTGGATAGTGGACCAGCCAACCCACCTCCAGGGCACCACTTACAATCTAGGATGGAAAATCGCATTTCCTAAGGTCATTTAGTACACAGTCCACTATACTTGAAAGAAATAAGGGAAGCAGAGTATTTTTTTTAAAAGAGAAATTGATAATAGTCATACTCTGAAGGTCTTCAACATGCTGCTAGAAAGGTTGTGTCCGTGGGCTACAGATGGAAGAGTTGGGGGTAAAGAGTCAAGGGTCAAGGCTAAAGAAATTCTTCACCAACAAATGGTATATAGTGATCAGATCTATGTCATCCTTTCTGTCTAACCAAAGAGCATACACCTCATTATAACTGCAATAAAACTGAAGGATTTCATCAGGTAAAATCCCTGTTTACCGGGTATTTCACAGAAACAAAATGTCAAGGCATCATGTTTCTATTCTCATTCTGAGCTGTGAGTAAAATTCTCATCACCACAGTGGCCTCATCTGAATTCTGATCTAGTGTTTATGAGAAATCTGTGTGTCCCTGTAACTTGGTATTTATTACAGGTGTCAAGTTGCTTACAAAATTTCATAAATGGCAGGGGCTTCAGTGAATTGAGATGCCTGTACCAGGATCTAGACTGGATGGTGCAGAGGAGCCAAAACCTTAACCCTTCAGCACAGATTATTAGATTTAGGAAAACTATTGTGTGTAACGTTCTCTGTGTTTCTTGTAATAGAGAATTGTAAATGTTGTTTTTATTTCCTCAGATTGGGGGATGAAGTGAAAGCTGTACCCAAGATTTATGAATACATGGCTTGGCGTGAGCCCAGAATGTTTCTATCTTACTATCGCTAGGTGGGAAACTTTTAGTCTCTGTACAATCTAGTCTTCTGCAAGCCTGGACCTTGAAGGCTTCAGTTTCCAGCCTCCATCTGCTAACCTAGACCTAGAATGTTTTCAGCCTCTGAATTTACTGCTGAGTAAACTCACCTTTTCTAGGTTTTTTTTTTTTTTTTGAACTCTGAGTGGCTGGTTCAACTCAGCTGTTCTGGCTCAAACCTCTCTCCAAGATGGCTGATTCAAATTGGCTTCTCTCAGCTTCTGACTGTGTTGCTCTGCTTGGAAACACTGCCTCTGAACTCCTCGAGTTGAATTTCACTGACTGCACTGACTGCAGAAACTAAACTCAACTGAACTCAGCTGGATTCAACTGAACTGCATCAAACTGAAGTACACTCTCTCTCCTTGCCCTGCTTTTAAGTAGCCTCTCCTTCCTGTCTGTTCTCATTCATGACAGTGGACATATCCTATTTCTGACTCATTCTGTCAAATCTTTGTCTGATCACTTTGTCTGCTCCTCAATTAGACATCACTGTTTGGGATTAAAGGTTTGTTCTAAGGGCTTGTCTGTATTCCAGCCAGCCAGATTAAAGGGGTGTGTCTGTATTCCTGCCAGGGGGATTAAAGGTGTGTAGCATGTTTGCATTCCAGCCAGATTAAAAAAAAAACCCAAAAAACAAAAACAACAACAATAGCACAACAAAACAAACAACCCTTCAAATATGTTCTACTCATTCCTAGTTCCACATCAGAAAGGGACAGACAGACTCACACAGGTGCAGACACATTTGTGACTTTATTTGTGCCCGAACAAAGCCGGTGACCTGGATGTTTTTTCCAAGTCTGTCAAATTGGAATTTTCTTAAAGGAGTCCAAGAGAATTATCTCACTAGCTGACAGATATCTAATTGTGACCATGAGCAGAGCAGGATAACACTCTGACCAAACCCTCTGAACAGCAGAGAGCTTTATTGAATCTCTCTGGGAAGCTAACATCGTATAATGGTACCAATAAGCCAAAAACTACTGATGATGTTAAGTGACACAAGAGAACTGAGGAAGGCTCGAGTAATGTCTCGATAGTTTGCCCGTGTCTCTGCTGAATGAATTACAACATTTTGCATTGTGGCCAAGGCCTGACAGCACTGTAAGAAAGACCTCACTGGATCTATGGATTGTCCTAATCCAAGCAGTACTGTATGTAGGTAGGTACTCTAGGTTTATCTGCACCAAGAGGACGTGTCATTTACGGTTGGTACACCTTTCATGATCTTTCAACTCCTGGTAAGATTATTTGCATTAAAATTACCAATTTATCTTTTTGTGTGTATGTATGTGTATGTACATGTTCTTGTGTGTATGAGTGCAGGTGTGTATGCATGCATGCATGTGCTGAGGTTTGAAGAAAACCTTGGGTGTCATTCTTCAGGTGCCATCCAACTTTCTTTGGAGACAGGGAATTGCACTGATCTAAAGCTCACCCAGTAGTTTAGGCTGATTGATAGGGATTCCTTTGTTTCTGCCTCCTGGGCACTGGGATTTCAAATATGTTCCACCATGCTCAGGTGTTTTTACGTGGGTCTAGGCCTCAAAGTTGGGTCCTCATGTTCGTAGGGCAAACACTTTACCAACCAAGCTTCTCCTTAGCCTCAAGTTCTCCTTTACAACAGAGATTCGTAGATGTTGTTCCTACCCTCCAGATCAGAATTTTTTTTTCTTATTTTGGGAAGCCTAGAGGTCTATATTCTAACAAACCTGCTTTTGTGGGTTTTATGATTTATGACAGTTTGAGAGCTAATCGTATAGCATTCCTATTGACTTTGAGGTGTGTTTTGTCCCATGTAATACAATTGCATGCTCTACAACAGCATCATCTATGACATCTACTGACACCATCTGTCAGTGTCAGACCATGTAGAAGATAGTGTCCACATAAGATCCTGTGCCTACTAGATGCCATTGCAATCTTAGTTCATGTAAATACATCTGACCATCCGTGTGTTATGACAAGTTTGCTAGCATATCCTATCTCAGAATGCATTTCCCTTAGGAAAATACTTCACTAATTTACGCTGGGATTTTTTATGCAGATCTGATCCCTAGGATTTTATTGAGTCATTTTATTAAAGTATTCTGTCAAAAGATACTCCAATAAAAATGATTCACTTTGCTTTTTGTTTGAGAGAGTATCTTCTTGTATATCCCTGGCCTGAAATTCACTATGAAGATCAGGCTGCACTGGAACTCACAGAGATCCACCTGCCTCTGCTTCCAGAGTGCTGGGATTAAAGGTGTACACCACAATGCTAGCTTTCACTTACTTCAAAATAATTAATTATTTATTGAAATCCATCCCTGGAAATCATGTGTGTCTTTGCTGGCAGCTGGTAAGATACCTGATTATATAATTGTCAGTTTCGGACTTTAAGCTTTGCCGCATCCAAAGTTTATGTCTTAGGGTGGTTTGCTTAAGATATATTTGTATCTTTCCAGAATATAGATATCATTGACAACAAAGTGAACATTTGCCGATATTTCCACACCTTACAGAAAAATCCACCCAACTCTAAGGATCTTCAACTTCTTTCTCTCTTCTCCTGTCCTTCCGGCAGTGTCCACCATAATACTGAAACACCAAGATTGCTCTAAGGAAGAAGAGGAAGTTGAGGTTTGTCCTAGCTGTGCGTGAAGAAGAGGCAGAGACAAACTTATTTTCTTTTCCCCTGGTGTTTATATGCTGATTACATGAATATGAGTTTCATGATTTTTTTTTTTTAATCCTAGCACCAGCAGCAGGGTTCCTTCAGCAGAAAGCCTTGATTGAGATGCTAAAGGCAATGAGAAATAAGTGGAGCCGCTAATTAGACACTTTGACTGAGGAGAGCTGAGGAAAGTGAGCCCTATGGAACAGCAGGGGTGGCCTCTGTGCCCAATATCTGACAATCCAAATTTTTCGAGTGCAGATGTAATAGATATACTGTAATTCTCTCTGGGAAGTTTTGATTTGGGGGAGTCTTGTCAGGCCAATAAAATATTGATAAATCAGGTATAAAACGAATCACTAAACTGTTATCCCATTCCTTCATGAATTAAAAGTATTGACAAAGTATCTGGATGCTGACGCTAATACATCTACTGTATTCTTTGATTGTATGGACCAAACTCCACTTGAATAATGATGCTGGTATTTTAATGAACTGCTTTCTTCTGCTTTCACGTTTTTCTTTGTCACTGAGAAAGATGCTGACTATTAACATCCTAAGAGCACAATGAAATGTTCCAATGCCATGTAACACAGTCCCTTAGGATGCAACCACATCACTGATCTGGGCGTCTGTGCTCTGTGTCACCCTGCCACAAACTCAGCCAACCTGGGCTTGTATCTGATGTGTTTAAGACTCTTTGATTTGCCCAAAACATTAACAGGTAAAAGTGCACGGACATTCTCTTCTGCAAGGAATTCATCCAGAAAACAAGCCCCACAACTAGAAAACCTCAAAAAACCACCCAACAGACAGCACATTTGAAAAAAAAGGGGGGGGGGTTGAATATAAGATAAGGATTCTTTTGTTTTCACCTTTTGTTTTTCAGATATGCCTGCTAAGCCCTTGGCTGTTTTTGTTTTCCTTTTAGTTTTGTGATCTGGTTACATTGTCAAAAGACTTGGGATGTAAGTTATATTGGTAAAATTGTACTAATGATTCATTTCTTTTTATTCATCATGCATATTAAAATAAAGACTCAAACATAGCCTTCTCTTGCTTCATAGAATGTATCTCTGATTTGGAGGATTTTACTCTAAGGCCAATTTATGTAATCATGCTAGGGAGCTTTGTAAATTATTATTTTTTCTTTTCTTACTTAATATTGATTGACAAGTTTGTTCCAAATAATTTGTTTGTTCATTTAGGGACACAACTCAGCTTGGTGCAGTACCATTACAATCCATGCTTGACCTAGGTTTTCTGTTAGTCCAGACATATTTCCTGAAAGAAAAAGGAAGGGGCGGGGGAAGAAGCTTGAATTATCCAAATTTAGTTGTAAAGTTTCTCATACCTTGGTTATGAAGATAACAAATTTCACTTTGAAAAAAAATGTAGTTCAATTTTCAGTCTAGCAGAACAGGGTTCCACTGTGTTCTATGAGCACCCTACATGCAGTGAGCTGAAGAGGTCCAGCGCAGGGAGAGTTAGCTTTGTAGATAATTGTTCAAGAGGAGCAATGAAGGCTTTGTCTCATTCTTTTCTGTCTCAGCTGTCCAGTTTAGAGTTTAGTCGGTGACCAACCATTTGCAACAGAAAGTGAACCTTTTTCAAGAGCCAGGTAGCCTTAAGAAGACATTGCTTCTGGAAGTTTCTAGCCTTGTTACCTCTCTGTCTACAAAAGGCTTGGTCCTCCGGCATCACGTGACTCTCCCAGAGGGCCTGCCAGTTGGGTGGTCCTGAGTGTCTCATGTGTGGAAATGACAGATAGACACAAATCTGGACATTAGAACACGCTGACCCAGACAGTAAGCTGGTAGCTGCTCTTAGGCCTTTCCCAAACCTGCTCTGTGAAATCGTGAGGTGGAACCAGGGAGGCTAATGAAAGGAGCTTTTACTAGTCGAAAACTGGTTCCACTCAGAAGTCAGCTCCTCCCTGTTAAAAGGTGGTCCAGGAACAGGGTGAATTTCTCTTTAGTACTGGTATTCAAGACAAAGAAGCTGAAAATGCCTTCTAAAGCAATGCCACAGCAGTCATAAGGATAAGAGAACTTGAGTGTATAGCTATACGTCTAACCCAAAGTTATCATTCCTAAATGCTTTCTTCGGTGCGCTGTATGGGACCCTAAAGTAGGACACTTTCCAGAATAAGAGCTTGTAGTCCCAAATTTAATTCATTTTTTCCTAAGATGGATTCCAATCTTCACAGCATGTTGCTATCTATTTAATAAAAACCAGGGCATGCATATTCCCTTCATTAAAATCTTCAAGTTAAAATGAGTTTTCAGTGCTTTATTTATTATATTTAAAAGTTTCCTGCATTAATTTTGCATTGTAAAATTTCTAATTTTAGTCATGGATTTATTAAATAACAAGCAGATAAAAGTTAATTATTTAATTTTCATATGCATCAATTACTTTGTGTGATCAAGGCTTGTGATTTTTATGAACGGGCTGTAGGAATCACAACCTTTTAACAATTGGTAAATTTTTTTTTTGAAAACACTAAAATTTAGAGTGTGGGGCTTTTGAGCTTCACAATAATATGTATCCTTAAAGTTCTGGCAGAGTTTACATGTCAGCCTTAGCAACTTAGTCGCAGCATAAAACACTCCGGAGGAGAACATGGGGGTGGGGGATTCACTGAAACATGGAGACAAGATCAGACTAAAGTACAACCCTCACCTCAGATTTCTGGAAGCAACATAGCTTCAAAGAATGCTTCATGCAAATGGGCTGGGGTCTGAGTCATGAGGGTACACTATTTTACACTGTTTTTATTTATACTTTAAAAGTACTTCCTAATATATTTGATCATATTCATTCCCCTCCCCAGTTAGTTTTAAATCCACCCCTTCCTACCTACCCACCCAACTTTCTTCCTTCTCTCTTCCTCCCTCTCTCCTTTCTTCCTTCCCTCCCTCCTTCTCTCCCCCTGTCTCTCCCATGCCATGGATGGAATACAGTTTGTATTGGCTAATTACTGAGTTTCTCTCCCTGGAGCAATAAAATGCAGATAGCTCCTCAGATAGGGGTGAGACTTCACCCACACCCCACTTCCTCCATGCTGGGTTTTGTTTGTCTAGAGAATGTATAGGTCTTGAGTGTGTCACAATTCATTGAGTTCATATGTGCATCTGTCTGTGCTGTTGTGTCTGGGAAACACAGCTTCCCAGAAGTGATTTTTGCCCTCTAGTGCTTATAATCTTTCTGTTCCTTCTTACGCATAGCTCCCCGAGCCTTGAGAGAAGGATTGAGATACAGACATCCCTTTAAAGGTGAAACACTGCCGGCTCTTATTCCCAGAATATTGACTACCTGTGTGTCTTTGTGTAAAGGGACATCTATTATAAGAGAAAGCTTCTCTGAGGGTTAACCCATGGGTGTAGCAATAAATCATTAGGAATAGCTTTGATGATGTGTCCATTTTTTAGCAGACTTTTAATAGGTTTTCAACTAGGTACCATGACTTGGCTAGCCACAGGTTCTTGACCTCTTGACAGAGTTAGGTATGGGTTCCATCTTGTGTAACTGGCCTAAAATCCAATTTTTAAAAGTGGTTGGTTACCCCATGATTTCATGCCAGTATTGTACCAATAGGTATGTCTTACCAGGCAGGCCATTATTTTAGCTTGGGTGAGGCTGATTATTACTGATCTCCTCTGGTAACATGCATAGAACCTCCCATTACTATGAAAACTAGCCAGTAGGGATGAAGGTTCAAGTTGAGTACCTGCTTGATTTCCATGTTCTATGACTCAGGTATGTGATATCGTCAACAAAGGGGTCTTACATTCAAGTCGTGGAGAGTAACCAATAGCTTGTAATGTTTGCGTAGTCTGTGGGACCCCATTGGTCAACAACTCAAAAACAGGTAAACAATTATGGATATTGGTATTTTATTTGGTAGTGTATGGTATTTAACCTGGGTACTGCTATCCCCATTTATAGGGTAATATACATACATATTTAACTAAACTAATATACATACACATTTAATCTTTCTTGTTCCATTTACCCTCCCATCCCCCATCATAAATATGTTTTATCATGGGAGGGTATTTCAAAGAGGGGCATAAATATGAGATTAGCCAGACTAAGAAGCTCCTTGATCTCCACCTCATGAACATGAAATTTCAGGTGTTCACCACCACATACAGTTTTATTCAGTACTTGGGGTCAAACCCAGGCCTTTGTGTATTCTAAGGCAAGGGCTGCAACAACCAAGCTCCACTGATGGATTTCTTTATGCATCCTTCCCTCCCTAGTGTCCTCTTTCTGTCCTTACTTGCCTGATACTTAAGTATTTTTCTGTCTCTGTCTCTCTGTCTCTCTCTCTGTCTCTCTCTCTCTCTCTCTCTCTCTCTCTCTCTCTCCCTTGTTCCCTTCTTTTCTTCCCCTTCATAATATGGCAGTGGTTCTCATCAGGGGATAGCAAAGTGTCAGGTGTGTAATAATACTCACCACCTGATGACCTGGAATGGAAATCAAACTTGGAAAAAGAACAACAGTGCATAGCCCTAGCCCTATGGCTTAAAGATTGTATGACCTTAGAAAGGTCCCCAGCCACTCTGGACTCCAGTTTTCTCTAATGTCATATCTACTGTGTAGAGATGCTAGAAAAGACAAAGAATGAGATATGTTAGAATCTTGCATAAGTTGTAAATGACCATTATCCAAGTCCATCTGTGCCTTCTTTCTGCTTTATTATGATTGCATTTAATATAATCTATATAATTAGGGTTGTGTTTACTATAATCTGTATTATGATGATTGTTCTTAGTGTTTAAACATCCCTTCTGTAAAAACACTTAACCACTGTCTCTTATTCATCACGTATTCTTAGGTAGAAGAAATGACTCTTGAATAAAAGCGTATGAAATGATATTACCCAGCCTCTGGTAATGCAAGTCAAACTGTAAGTCTAGGGAGGAGACAGGTCTGTCCCCGGTCCCCAGAGACTCGGGCTCACTCTTGCTCATCATTTCACTCTGGTCATTCTTCCAAAGCCACTTTTCCTTCTCTCTCTAGAACGCCCCTTGTGAGCCTGAAGGGCTAACATGCTTGCTGTCATCCCCAGGTGCAGATCTTCTTTGGGCAAATGCAGTGATGCCATATGGTGTCTGGAGAGATTAATTGTTATTGTGTTTTAAGACCTGTTTACTGTTGTACATTCCTTTTAAGAGAAATCTCTCCCTAGGTCTGACTTTTCTAAATTCCTTGAAAATGTGCTGTTCTCACTTATATTTCACTCAGTAAAAGAAAATGCATAGTTTTTTATTTCCTCTTACTAATGTGTTGAATTATTGTCTGTCTGTGGGGGTTGCATGATCGCCAAAACAGATTTCTAGGGACAGACTCAAAGACAAAGAAAATAGAAATAGCCGAGAAAATGCTATGTCACTTCTGACCTGGGTTACCATAACAGAATGAACACATGTGGCTAAAGCTTTTCACATCTTGGCTCTCAGTGCTCATAAAACTCCAATATCACAGGGCTGCATTTCACGTACTGTGCAGTCATGGGGTTAAGCAAGCTTTCTATTTTATGGGCCCTTAAATCTTAAGTGATGTTCTGTGTTGTGCATTACAAGGACAGCCATGAGAGGTATATGTAACTTTTTTTTTTCTTCACATCACCTAAATAAGAGTTTGAAAGCTTGGTAACATCTCAGGAGCGAGAAAGGCATAAAAGCGTTTCCCAGACACAGAAGGTGGAGGAGATACATTAAGATTCATCACTGCTTCAGAAAGTATGTGTGGATGCATGCAAACACACACACATGCATAATCTTACACAGAAACACACACCTCCACAGACTCAAAGGAAATACACTTTTGCAGAAGATCAAATTTATCTTTGCAATATTGCAAAATTTTTTAAAATGTCAGTTTTCTTATAAACTATGCACATTATCTTATATGGAAAGATCTAAGTCATGTTTCTAGAAATAGACAATAATTATTGCTTCTTGGTTCTTAGAAGTTTTTGTGGTTGGATCTTGGTCCTTTTGGTTTTTCTTTAAAATTGAAAATTTATATTTCAAACTTCACTAAATTTCTCAGGGTCTGGGTATCTATAAGCCTTTTGGATATTACTTTTGTTATTTCTTCTTTGTAATTCATTTGAATGTACACCCCTTGAAGTAGTTATTTATAAAGAATGTGTTCATCTTCAGCATTAGAAAGTATTCACTTTAGGGACTAAAAGATATGACTGAGTAGAATTTACACATATGTGTCTGTGTATAACACCACCCTTCTCTCTTTTATTTTGTAAAATAAAATCAACAATGTCTATGTGTGTATGTGCATGAGTATGTGTGAGAATATATGCCTACCTGTGTGTGTCTGTGTGTAAGCATGTGTGTGTGAGAATATATGCATACCTGTGTGTGTGTCTGTGTGTAAGCATGTATGTGTGTGTGGAGGTAGCTGTACCTGTATTCTTGCACTGAGACCAGAAGAAGGCATTGGGTGTCTTTCTCTCTCATTCTCCACCTATATATTTCTGTTGGTGTCTTTCCTTGAACCCGAGGCTCACCTATTTTTAGCTAGGCTGAAAGCTTGCAGGCCCCAGCAACCCTCCTGGTTTGATTCCTTGGAACTGGGGTAACAGGTGTATGCACAACATTTTCCATAGATACTGGGGTCTAAACTTCACTCCTTGTGAATGTACAGAAAGAGTGCTTAACACCTGGGTTTTCTCTCCAGTCCACTGTCCATCTCCTTAATAATAGGCTTATTCCATTGAAGCTTACCTTTTTTCTAAACACAATGTTTCTGAGTATGTGTATATGTACACTATTAATAACTTTCTATCAGTTCTATTCAACAAGTTTTTTCACTTGTATTGAGGATTAAAACTCACATGATAAGTGAATAAAATATACTAATCTAAAGAAAATTGTACAAAGAACTTGTATATAAATATACGTAACTCAAAAAGAATGGAAGCTGTAGACAACAGAATGAGATCTTCAAATACGGAGGAGGTGTGTCAATAAAGATGACATTACTTCTTTATTACTTACTTTTTATTACTTATTTTTGTATAGGCTATGTTCTTTTTTACTATTCTCACTATGTTCCCTTTGTATCACATCTTCATTTTCTTCTTCTATTTGGAGGGAGGTAGGGTGGGCTTACTTTTTAATCAATCCTACTTTGTTTTCATAGTACATAATGAAGGATACATGCTGTATCCTTCAATTACAAAAGTGTTTTTGTTGCTATTTTTCTGCCAATATTCCTTTCCTTCCTTTTTACTGTTGTCTGTGTTTCTTGTAAAGGTATCTTAGAGGGCCTCATCATTTAAAGTTTCTAAATTTCTTTCCCATTTTTCCATACTGCAGCACTCAGTAATTCTTTCAGATGTTTTCTACTTCCATAATTATCTCTTCAACTGAATCTAGCATTGCCTAAAAATTGTTATTTCCACTCCAGTTTTTATAACTATATAATAAATTATACATTCATTACATTATGTTCTTTTGGTGTTGTATTTTTGTGTATATTGTTTCTATGGTCTCTTATTTATAGTTATATTATGTTTACTTGCTAATTTCAGAGCACTTTATATTTTTTAAAATATCAATGGTTAAATTTATACTCTCTCCTTTTATTACAATTTTAATTGTCTTACATCCCTAGAACACATTTCTATGTAATTTTTGTTTTGTCAGATAATCCCATCCATAAATGTCTCTGAGGTTTCAATCTGTTAATCCTCCTTATTCTTGCTTATGTGTATTGTAATTTGTCTTGGTTATTCTTCTATTGCTGTGAAAAGACACCATGACCAAGGCAACTCTTATAAAAGAAGCCATTTAAACAGGGACTTCTTACATTTTCAGATGTGGGTGCATTAACATCATAGTGGGAAGCAGACTGGCTTGGTAGTAGAGCAGTAGCTGAGAGATACATTGTGACCCACAGATACCATGCAAAGAGACAGACATTGGGCCTGACATGGGCTTTTGTCTGTCTCAAACCTCATCCCCAGGAATACAGCTCCTCTAAAAAGGACACACCTCCTAATCCTTCCAAATGGTTCATCAACTGAGGACTTACTACCAAAGATATGAGCGTATGGGGAGGAGGGTCATTCTCTCATTCTCATTCAAACCACAAAATAATTAAACAAAACAAAACCCTGAGCTGGTAAGATGACTCAAGTGGGAACAAGTGTGTGGTCTGCAAACCTGACAACCTGGAATCAATCTCTGTAGCCCATGATGGAAGAAGAGGCTTGGTTCCAGAACACTGTTATCTGACCTCCACACACATGCTCTAACATGTGACAGGACACACACACACACACACTGATAATAATAATAGTAACTTGGTTTTTTCTGCCTTTATTCATGATAATTATTTAAGACTTGCTTTTAGTTATGTTCCTGTCAATAGGCCTTGAATTTGGTTTTGCAAAGTGCCTGGGGCATCACCAATCCTGGGTTTGTTTGGTTTATTTCCTCATTGTCTGACGTAGGTGGATTGAGACATTCTTGAGGTCACTGGACCAACTTAGAGATGCATAGAACTGGGAAAAGAAAATGTTGGGTCCCAACATGTGAGCCCCAGTTGTGTCATATAGAAATGGTTTGCAAAAACATCAAGATTATTTTTTTTTACCATGATAATTACTGCACTGCTATCCAAAATTTCCTACTTGCTCTCTTTAGTTCCTCCTTATTGCCACTACCAACATCAGATTGTACCTCAATAAAAGAAGAGCACATCTAGCAAAATGTTTAGGGATCCTTTCCTCATATATATTGCTCTAGATAATTCTCTTCTGAAGCCATAGAATGCTCTCCTCTTTCAGGGCCAATATGATATATTGATCAAACCATTAACTGTGCCATCTCCAGCTCTAGTGCATTGCATATCCACATACTAGCGAAGAAAAGTAAGAAAGGGGGAGATAGCTTAAAGATAAATTATACCCCCAGTGCAAGAGGAAGCTCTTAGCCCTCATATGACTGTAGAACTGAGAGGGGCTGATATGTACTGACACTCCACATCGGAGGAGTGGGATGGGTGGGAGGGAGAGGAGATGGTGGGAGAGTGGAACCAAGAGGGGTGGAAAGAGGACACTACTGTGATGGAGATGTAACTTGAAGTAATAAAAAAAGATAAACTATAAAGTCCCAAAGTCAGAGACCATTCTTTGTAGTTGCATATCCTTTGTTATCATAGTCACTATGTGAGGGACCTCAGGTACAAAGGGAAAGTGGTGCTAATGGGATCATGGTACATCTCCACCACATCTTTCTCATCATCTAATGAGTATCCTCATTCACACTTACCTTGCTTGGTTTCAATGACTGCCTTGTGATCTTATCTGTTTTCTTCCTGTAGGTTGACTGCTTCATATCCAATCCTAATGCCTAGTTTTCTATTTCTCCCACTAACTCCATCTTCAACCTCACCCCTTGCAGAAAAAACAGTCTTTGGAGAGTAAGCATCTTCATCATAGAAATCATATAATATAACCTGAAACCAGCGCAATTGGCTTTCATTCCAAATTGCATGCATTTTATTAGCCTTGACTTTGTTCCTTGTCAAAAACAATACTTGTATTT
Organism: Lophiomys imhausi; assembly: GCA_907164525.1. Classification (NCBI taxonomy): domain Eukaryota; kingdom Metazoa; phylum Chordata; class Mammalia; order Rodentia; family Muridae; genus Lophiomys; species Lophiomys imhausi. The sequence continues at coordinate 1,641,618 of CAJQZJ010034140.1, forward strand.
GAGTACAAATCATCAAAAGATTAGAAGGACATTTACAACCCAGGCAACAGCCCAGAGTTCTAAGAACTTGCTTGCTTTGCTTTGCCTGGAGCCTTAAGGAATTATATTACCCCCGACTGTGTGCTTTGAGCTTGGCTGGATCCAGGAACCTATCCTGTTCCAAAGTTGATATGCGCATGTGGCCTAGGTACCTGCCATTTTTATCAATATCCTACTGTCACAGCATAGCACCCAGATCTCACCGGGGCCCCAACCTTGGCACTGAGTTGCTTTCCCACCCAACTTTAGCAAACCGAATTGTGTTCAAGTAGGCTGCTGACTACTAATGACAATTATCATGAAGTTGATTATGATGATCAGATAGAAAACGATGTAGCAAGAGAGATGCAGACTGAAAGGTCTAACCAGAAATCTTGAGTGGATGAGAGTTGTTGTTCCCACACCTGTGAACCAGTCTGGAATGGGTGACACATAATTGGTGATGCCCCATATGAAAATAGCTATAATTGGAAACACCTTTGGGGAACACATATTTTCATTAAAACTTAACGATTTCGTGAAACAAATATGTCAATAAATGCCCCAGCACCACATATGCTTAAACTAGTTCTGATTCATTCACTCATTTTATCTAAGTTGTATGTAGAGTACACTGAGTTGCGAGATCTAATTCAAAGTTCTACCAACGTTCTTACAGTGGCATGCTTGCCCACTGAGCCTTCATAACTGTAGCTTAATCCTCAGATCTCCAAAGAAAACCATAAAGGTTAGTTTTACCTATTCTCAGACTTGAGGGATTTCCAGACGTCTCACTGCTGATTTCAGGCTGAATAGCAGAACAGCATCAGTGCAGAGGGAAACAAAGTGGAGAGAAATGGGCTTCCTACACATAGTATCTGGCAGGAGTGGAACTCAATCGATACGAAACCTCCAGTTTAATACTCACTGCTACACATAACAACACAGTACCAAAGTTTTGAACTGCAAAGCAACAAAGCAACATATTAAAATAAATATTATGCACACCATAAAATCAATATTATGTGGGATGGTCCCAAAAAATGTCAGATGCAAAACCAATGGAGGTCAATATTAGTGACCAGACTTTTCAGATATGTCCTATGCAATGTTGCTTCTAAGCGAAGAACTTCACATTAGTGGCCCCAATGGTATGCAAGACTCTCCTTAAGGAATGCTGCTTAATAAGTGTTTGTTACAGTGCTGGGTTTTCTCCAGCCCTCTCCCCACCTTTTTTTTTTTTTTTTTTTGCATTTACTCACTTTGGAGATCTTCATGCATCTGGTGAGCCCGATTTCTGTTATTCTCAGTTCCAGAGTGAGAAGAGTAGAACGCATGTGTTAGTATGTCAGCCTTGGCAGAGGACAGAGGATTGTAAGCTTGGTGTTTACATACATTGGTGACACTGATAATGTGTCACAGAGGCTAATAAGAAGCACAATGTCTTCCCATGGAATTTATTCTGTCTTGTATAATGAAAATAATATCTCTCCCACTAAATATCTTTCAGAAGCACTGCCTGCTCTCCCCATCTCTTAGCCAGAAATAACCTTGTGTATCTGAACGCAAACTTTAAATTCGATAAGAAATTCAGTTAGGATACATCTACCTTGGGTTGAGTGCCTACCAAAAAAAATTATATTAAGACCTGTTTTAAAATCTCTGAAGTTTTGAACCCCCGGATCTGTTCAAATGCCAGCTCTTGGGCTTGTGACTTGTAATCTGATACTCAATAACCTCATTAGTGATAACTTTCTCATCTGAAGAGTGGGGAGAGAAATAGCACTGATAGTTGGCGTGGGTGTTAAAGGAAATAATTTAGGACAGCTGTCAGTACAGTGTTGGAAAAATTATTAGGGTTCAATGAATATCGGCTATGGTAATCATATCAGGATAATCCTGCTCTAAATGACTCTTAGACGACTCTCTACACATTAATTATTGAGCTCAGATTGGGCACCCAGGCACCCCTAGTTCCCTGTCTGTTGTTTTGGCAAAGTGTTAGCACCCACCATCAAAGCTGTATCAGTGACTCCTCTATGCAACTGTTCATCTGTCTACAAGTCTTGGTGAGACATGTGTGTACTATGATCAAGTCAGGCTTAATCTTTGTCTAATTTGCAAAATCAACCCAGTAGATACATGTTGTGTTTCACGGGCTGCAATGAGAACAAAAGAGAACGTGTAAAAATGCACTTAAAGGGAAGGGAACACTCTGTTGAGAAGATGCCATTCAATATGGCACCCACAGTAATCAAAATTCACAAATATAACTCCGTGTTGTTACATTTGTTCCTAACTCCCGTGTAGGGAAAGTAAGAAGTGATTCCTTAACAGGTCAGATCCTCTTTAGTTGCAAGTCAAGTAAGGTCCAGAGTAGACAGCTGTTGGGACCAGTGTATCGCACTCCTTGTATCTTGTTCTGTGAGGTACTCTGTGGGTCCTAGACCTCATTTGTCTGAAAGCTGCCCTTGATGCACAAGCAGTTGGAGAAGATGCTCCAATCTTTGGCTCCTAGAATTGTTTGGTGAATAAGTCCAAAACAGCCGTTTCAATGTATGAGATAAATATGATATCCTTTAGATATGCAGAAACTGAAGAAAAAAGTCCCACGTGAACACAGTTTCAAATCGTGTTGAAAGAGTTTCACAAAGATGTGTGAATCTGGGCCCTGAAGCTCAGAAGTGTGCATAAAGCAGTTTGCAGCCCACATTGTGAAAACGAGAGCGTTGCCTCCCCAGCTTGAAAACTGTCCTTTGTCTTTCCCCATCACCACAATTAACTAGTTCCTATTCATTAAACAATGAAACAGACAATTAAATAGTAATAATAGTCCTTTAATTATGAAGGTATTGTTATCTGCAGAGAGCACGGGGAGGGGATCGCTTTAGCTGCGTCTCAAACGTTTGCTTCTCTGCTTTTTAAATACAGAAGAAATTGTTCACCATTTCAGGGCCTCTAATAAAAGAACTGGACAGAATCCACACGCTCCTGAAGCCATTTCCGATGAGCAAGAGTCTCTCTTATTAATGGGGTAAGCATTGATCAGGACATGTGAATTCTTAACAAGCATCCTGAGTATTTTTCGAGAGGCATCCCTAACCGTGCTAAGAATCATCAGCAAGTATTTTAAGGCACGAGGATGCATGATTAAGATCAAAGTCCCGTGCTTGATGACTTTCAGAGTTTGTTAAGCACCGTAACGTTGAGCTGAAATTCAATTTGAACTACTCCCCAGCTTGTCTTTCTCTCTCCCCTTTGGGTAGAGTGTGATTTTAATACCAGAGTTGGCTCCAGCTATAGTTTGATACAACGGAATAAATTATCACATCTCCAGTTCAACAAAAACAAGCTGCAATTCCAAAATGTTTTGTCCTCACTACTAACAGTTCTCTGCAACAGAGATTTGATTTCTTGAGAAAAAACTGAATATAAACAACTTGGATTAGGATCACAGAAAAAAATCCTTTTTCTCTTACCCAGTCAATTAGAAAGGAATGAATGGCCTTTATTCCATAATTAAACATAAGCTTAGTGTTTACTAATGGTTATATACACCAGCAAGCAAGGAAGGATTGTGTGGCCACCTCACTTAGATTCCAAACTCTGTAGCCTTGGACAAATGATCCCTCTTAAGCTCAGGTTCTACTTTGTAATCAGGTGCTACCGTGCAGGCTTTGATGACCAAGTGGTCTTTCCATTCAACACTTAGCGTGCTCCAGGTTTTGTGGCTTTGATGACCAAGTGGTCTTTCCATTCAACACTTAGCGTGCTCCAGGTTTTGTGGCTTTGATGACCAAGTGGTCTTTCCATTCAACACTTAGCGTGCTCCAGGTTTTGTGTGCACTCAGGGACTTGGCTTCAGGCACGTTGCATTTCTTAGACTTTGTCTTCTCCCATCTAGTTTTGTTCTTTGATACCAGGAACCACAGACACTTCATAGAAGATGCAATGATTCAAGTATGTTTTTGTCCTGTTGTTTTCTTAATCAAGCACATGTTAGCTTTTGGGTGTTTCTGAGAGTCATTTTCCCATAAGAGAGGCTTTAGTGCAGGCTGAGCTAGAATGAATGTACTTTATAGTGCATGCTTTTGTCAAACTCAAGGCCATCTTCCTGCCTCAGACACCATGCCTGGCTTCCAATGTTTTTTTTTTTTTTTTTGTCTCATTTAGAAACTTAAGCACACAAAAGCAAAGCAACGTAATTGTACACCTGTTTCATAAAAGTTGGAGAACTTAGTAGTCCTCTCAAAAATAAGAGAGAGTGGATCTTAGCTTGATCAGCTTGTCTTTCATGTGTCTGAGTATAAGTTGTCCTTCTAATTCCCTGGTTAAAGCTGACATGCCCTTTGAGCCTTTTCTCTAAGTACATCAGCTCCATTTTGAAGATTTATTTTGGGAGGCAGAGGCAGGTGGATGTTTGTGAGTTCAAGGCCAGTCTGGTCTACAAAATGAGTCCAGGACAGCCAGGGCTCTGTTACACAGAGAAACCAGAGAAACCCTGTCTCAAAAAAAAAAAAAAACCTTTAAAAAAAAAAAGATTTATTTTTATCTGTGTATATATGGCGCTCTCTCTCTCTCTCTCTCTCTCTGTGTGTGTGTGTGTGTGTGTGTGTGTGTGTGTGTGTGTGTGTTCATGTGCATGTATGCTGCATGGATGCAGATACCCATGGAAGCCAGAAGACAGGACAGAATACCCTGAAATTCCCCAAGGCTGGAGTTACAGGTGTTTGTTAGTAAGCACTCCTAAACACTGGGTCGTCTCTCCAATCCCATGAATTCCATTTTAAGTCTGGTTCTTGTATAGCGGAAATTCTGGAAGGAAGGACAATAACTCTAGCTTCTCTCATGGTAATGAAATGCAAACAGAGGCAAACAGACCACTCCAGGTCTTCACTGGAAACCACCATCTCATGTTTTGTTCTTGTTTTGAAATCAAGTTTGAGACTGTTTTACACTCAGTCTTGACCTCTTATTCATTGTTTCTTGCAGTTACGCTCTGCTCAGTGCCTACTCTTATGATCTGTGCTCTTCTCCCAGGTGCACATTCTTGACCTGAAAATATGTTTTCCCTAAATTACCCACCCTCCACTACTTCTGACAATACAATTGTTTTTAATCTTACTAATTTGTGTGTGATTATACTTAATGGTAAAGATATGATGAAGGAAAACAAAATCCTATTTTTTGTTTGTCATTGTTAACTGGAAGAGAATTTTGTCAACTCATGGCATTCTGTATTTGTCAAAGGGAGCCAAATATCCTCAAAACTTCGGGAAAATATTTCAAAGGTAGGATTGGCAAAGATGATGTGAGAAATTGGGCAAGGGTGCATTCCCTGTACAACCAATGCTTTGTCCTTTCAGGAAGTCTCTTCCTTTCTTTTGTTACTTTCTGGGATCACTGCTCCATTTTTCCATTCATTCTTCAAGACTCAGAATCCCAGCTGCAGGAGCGAATTATGACTAGGTATGGAGATGTAGATGAACTCAACATTGTTATGCCTGCAACTAATTAATATCTCAGGACACTTCATTGGCCACGAGCTTAGACTTTTCTAAATTGTCTTTTCTGGTTTGGCTCAAAAAGACAGCCTTATTAAACTCATTCTTTCCTGATAAACAGCATCAAGTACAGACATGCAGCCCATGTGGGTCGTTTGGAAATCAAAAAACAAAACAAAACAAAAATAAAAACTCAAAGTAGAAGCCGGGCGGTGGTGGCGCACGCCTTTAATCCCAGCACTTGGGAGGCAGAGGCAGGCGGATCTTTATGAGTTCAAGGCCAGCCTGGTCTACAAAGTGAGTCCAGGACAGCCAGAGCTGTTAAACAGAGAAACCCTGTCTTGAAAAACCAAAAAAAAAAAAAAAAAAAAAAAAACTCAAAGTAGAGCTTGTGATCGAAGGTGATCTCTCATCATTGCTTTGAAACAAAATAACAGGAATGACTTTCTCATCCAACACTTGCTCTTTATCAGGCTTGGTACAGGCCCCATAGAAACATTATCTCACTCAACTCCCATGCTTCACAGGGGTTTACTGTCCTTCTTTCATAGGCTCAGAACTGAGAACCAAGGAGGTTGACCAGATTTGACCCAGTCGTAATGCTCACCCAAAGCTCTGGCATCTCCAGATGCACTAGATGAAAATTCTACTGTCAGCTTTGACTTTAGACCAGCTTCAATTTTTAGCCTCTGTAAATCTTCAGGAAATTGTTACTGATAGAGAAAAAGCAGATTTCTCTCAAGGAAAGAGAATTCTGTTCCATTTTGAACAGCTTTCCGGAGGGAAAGAGCATAACCCAGGCTCCATGGGGTCACCTGTAGGAGACCTTATTCTTGTAACAGAACAGGGTTGTGGGGTTGTTCTTGGCTGGAAGAGATTCCAGGCTTTGGGAATGTTTAAGAGAGGTGTCTCAGTCACTGAGAAAATAGTTAATTCTTGCTTCCAGAAAACAGTTAGACGTGATGGGAACAGATTCCAACATTTAATGGGATCTTAGATGACATGTTGTATAAAATTTTCAAAGTGAGATTCTTATATACATAATTTATCTCTGTAATTAAAAGCCTAATTTAAAAAATAATACAGATGCAACACATAATGGTGTGATTTTTTTGTCACAAAAACAAATTATTATCTTGATAACGCAATACTATAATTTACGTTTGCAACAAAACATAGCACTTTTGCGAATAGCATAATAAATGTCGTCTAATTATTTTCCTTCACATTCTCATTCTAGTCCCTCATTTTGCTTATGAGATGATGAGAATTCAGGTATCATTGGTCTGTTGAGCCTTCTCTATCAGCTTTTATGGGGTGAGGCCAGAATTGAGAAAAGTCCCTTGGTTTTATCCCATTGGTTACACAAAGTGAATGCCATATCTTGCTTTAATATGAATGGCCATGCTGCAGAAGGTCTCCAGGGGGGGATGATGTTTTCTGTGTGTGTAAGTTTCATTGCAAATTCTTCATGCATTCTTCAGATGAGAACTAGGGACCTACAGTTATGGGGTACTTTAGCCATAAATGACCATTATGTTTCTGAGCAGCCTCCCTTCAACTCCCCTTTCTTCCTTCCTGGTTACAGCACCATAATTCTTGGGAAGGAAGGGAGTGTAAATAGTTCTCCCACTGCTGATGCCACTTAGCTGCTTCCAAATTGATGCGGATGGCCCTTTAGCTCCGGAGACCCCGTGCCTTTCACCTTCTCAGCGCTGGCGTTCATTGGCCTGCGGCTCAGGGCCTGAGATAAATCCTTAACTAGGGCTCCTTTCTACAATCTGTAACATACCAGAACTCAGCTGGCGGATGGAAATTTCAAACATTTTGGAAATTTACACCTTGTTACTCTCTGAGGGCAATGATTTCAAGAAATTATGCCATCCCCACCCACCTTTGCATACCAAGGCTGAAAACCCAGAGCTGTTCTAACTCCAGCTAAAGAGCTGAAGGTCAGAGAATTCAAGATGAGCCAATGCTTTGTGAGCGTTTCCCATTATTATGCTAATCATATGCATGGTCTTCCTGCCCTTACACATCCATTTTCATGGCCAAAATATATATATAATACATTGGTGTTTTAAACAATGCTAAGATTGTAATAAAACAGTGAGAAATGATGGAAAACCTCAAGTAGAGACAGATTTGCCCTTGGCTTGTGACACATGGAAGAAAAAAATAAAGAGAGGACCTAACATGTTATTTTTAAAAGTCAAACTGCTTATTGTGTGTTTTGTTTTATTCAGGACTTTGATATTCATACCAAAATTCATATCTTAAAAGGGATGTTAATCCCTAACAACCATTTTCTCACTGTCAGCTTTCTTATGACAGTGTGTGTGTGTGTGTGTGTGAATATTTGAAAATAAATTTGAAGATATTTATTAACACATTTTCTGTGACTCTATCTTGTGCTTCTGACAATAACACTATTTATGATGAGAAACCTGATTTTGCGATACTCCAAACCAATCCTGATTTTTCTACTCAAATGTTCTGAAAATAGATACCAGTGACTTAACTTGCTTTTTGTAGATTAAGAAAAAAAAAAGTAGAAGTGATTTAACTCTTTTTTTATCCTGTTAATTCTATAACATGTTGTTGGAAATAAACAATCTTGTGATTACACAAGAAGTACACAAACAGAGCAGAAGTAATCTGGCAATTTCTGTCGCAGAAAGGGCTAGGAAGAAACTGGGGAGGAAGCCCACTTAGTTTTTATCCTAAAGTGAGTATTGACTTTGTTTCATTTTGTTTGCGAGGACTTGACCTCGTTGACTGATAATATTGGTAAATCAGAGTCAATGTGAGACAGAAAGTCTTGGAACTGTCTAGGTAAGGGGCAAATCGTCACGTCACAAGATGCCTGAGGTTTATGGAATATTGGTTCTCGGTAGACTAGCTGTCATTTACAGAAAAAAAAACCTCACAATGTTTATAGTGTCATAAATTTCCCTGTCTAAAACCTCATAGGTTAGTTTACGCAAATTCAGTATATTGTAGTTCTAGATGATAGTGATGGCATAAGAAATTTTATTTTAGGGGGTTGTAGGTGTAAAAGTAATGAACATGCAAGAAACCACACGAAGATTCTTGTGCTTGGAATTCTCCCCAGGTTGGCCCTGTGTGTCAGTCCTGCCATGATGTCAAAGGCAGCAATTCCCAGGAGCCCAGAGAGAATCGCCAGAAAATCGAAAACACTGGACTTCATTACCAACCTATGAGGTTTGGTAGGTTAGCTATACAGATGCTATTCCACTTGTGATGGGGTTACATCCCAATGAGCCTTCTACAAGTGAAAAATGAGGTTCCAGAGACAATTAATATAGCAGAGCAAAACGGGGCCTGCATGCTGTGGTTTCTAGCCATGGGTTCAGAGAAACTTGGGCTGATAGTATTTGAGGAAAAGGAAAAAAAAAAAAAACAAGGTGAAAGAAGAGAAATGAAAATGGGAACACAGAGGGGCAGGGGTAGGAAGAAAGAAAAAATACTTTGGGGGACAATATTACACCTGTATAAAACACATATAGTTTTTTTCTTTGATATAGCATACCGACCTTGTATGCGGTATTTACATGGTGTTAGACTTCATAAGTAGTCTACAGAGATGATTTAAAGACCAGGCAGAGACAGGCAAACACTATGGCATTTTATGCATAGGGCATGAGTGTCCTCATATTTTGGCATACAGTTACTGGCACAGATCCCTGCAGATCCCCAGGGATCAAAGTATGCTAGAGAGAATATTAGTCGATTCCTGGGAAGTGTGAGGTAAGTGGGGGCTGCCATTCAGTGCCCAGCACCATGTGAGGAGATCTCTGCATATACTGCATATACTGAATATACAGATATTCTGCATATACTCTCAGAAAAGAACCAAATCCAAAATTCAAAGCACAGCTTCTATTGTGTGAATGCAAACATCACCAAATTTAAAAAGAACCTTAAGTCCAATCATGGTAAAACTAGGCAGACTTTCCCTAATGTATTTTGACTCACAGCATTTTTAGTTTACACTGGAGGTGCTGAAACAAAACCCCACTGTCTTACTTCCTTTCTCTAGTGTGTGAAAACACACCAACAAAAACAGCTTAGGGGAGGACGGGTTTGCTCTGGGTTACAGCTCAAGTCTCTCATGGCAAGGAAGTCAAACTTGACTTCCTTAGTCGCGTTACGCCTGCACTGAGGAAGCAGAGAGGGAGGGATGAATGCATGTCAAGGCTCAGGTAGATTTCTCCATTTTATACACTCTACAATCCACTGCCCAGAGTCAAGATGGGTCTTCCTACGCCAGTTAATGTAACCAAGATAATCCCTCACAGACATCCTCAGAAGGTAACAAACTGGATAATCCCTAACAAGTGCGCCATGAGTTTCGTCTCACTGGTGATTCTCGATTCTGTCAAGTGGACACCACCATCCATGACACTCTTCAAAAATCAAGGAGCTTCTGGGAGCATATTAATAACAAATGGAAATTAACATACAGTGGGTGAAAGATAATCCTAAGAGAATGTTCTAGAACACAAGGCATAGTACCACTTCTACAATATTGGGGGGGGGCTCTAAGGGGAGGGGCCTACTTCCGCAAGTAGGCATCCAGTGGTATGAGCCCCGCAGACGAGTGAAGTTGCCCTAGTAGAAAGCCATCAGAATGAAAGCCATAAGCAGAGTAATGGATGATTCCTGGGGTAGACTAAGGATGTGACATACGGTTATCCTACCCAACATTTAAAGAAATAAGTTTGTTAGATGAGACTCACTTGGGATGCAGGAGGGGTAGTAAGCGTCTGTCAGCCCAGCACTGGGAGACAGAAAACCGAGAGTTATCCTTGGCCACGCAGTGATACCTTGTCTCCACAAAGCAAAGGGAAACAAAACAAAGTTTAGGGACCACAGATGATAAAGATGCAAGTGTTTGACCCCAGGTCTTAGAAATTCTACAGTATTATCATTGATTTTCCTTCACCATCCCTCCAACCCACAGCCCTAGATATTTGTATTAGAAATATTGTCTCTTGCCACTCTCATATTCCTATCCTAACAGCTCCTCCCATGAGTAGAAAAGTACCATAACAGTTTTTTTTTCTTTATTTTCTCCCCACAAACCTGGTGCTGTGGTATGCATGGATTCAGGATATTGTTAGAAAGAACTAGCTCTAAAGTGCCCAAGTCCCTAGAGCACAACACACTGGGGGCGTGGGACTTTGGACATGTTGATGTTGAAGGTATCTTGTGGTGTTCACACTAAATTCATCATCCTTCCTCGGGATTGCTAAATTAAGCAAATTTCCAAGTTCAGGGACCACATTTCTGGATTAAAGTGTGTTTGGGGGACGTCACAGGTAGTCACGTATTCCCTAGAGGAGAACAGGAGCTTGTCAGTGAATCTAGCATAGATTTGTCAAACAAATTGCCTTCCTCCACATGAGGTACATAGCCTGGTGGGTTGCAGAACATCGGCTCTACAACCCAATCCTACACTGGTACCTAACAGCGAAAGAGCCTATGAGACACTAGAGGGAAAGGTGGTCTAAAGTGTGGTGTTGTGTATGTACCCTGGCATGTGGGAACTGACATTCACTTCCATGTAGCCTCAGTAACCCCTACCTACCTACGTATTGCTCAGAATCCTCTCTGATGACACCCATGAGTTTGTGCTTCCCTAAGCCTCCATTAACTTTCTTTCCTTGTATCATAACCTGTTCATTTCCTTCTTCCCCCAAGTCCCTGTTCCACTGATGACCAAGCTTGACTCAGTATCTAACATCCCAGTGACTCCCTTGGCTACTACATTCTCAAATTCCAGCGGACCAGGTGCTCAGAGTGCCTGTAGTGTCCCTAGATGAACTATGCAAGACCACTGAATTTAACAACTCCATTTTCTCCTACAGTTTGTTCTGACCTCCAACCTCATGGCAAAAGCCTTGTGTGCTGGGTGAGATCAGGGCAAGGGTGAGACCTGATAGGCAATTCTGGGTATTCAAACCCACCCAGAGTCAGAAGAAGTCGTATTTCATAGTAATTTTTAAAAATTGTAATTAATGTTACAATTTCCATCAGGAACACACGTTCAGCATTTTAAATAAATTTAGGATCAGTATTACTGAGTTTTCTGTCTGCCTCAGGCTCCAAGATGGCTTGGCACAGCCCCATGACAGATCCTGTCTTTATTTAAAATGTTGACGTTTTGTTCATCATGGAATTCTGCGTTAATTTTGTACTTTAAGAAGTATTGCATTAAACTTAGCTTACTAGAGAAGGATTTTCAGTACTCCTTGAATACTGCCACACTTTCTTTGACCTAGTACTGGATGTGGTACTGATGCTGGGTCTTCTTAAATACCTTAGAGCCCACTACCAGGGCTTGCTTGTAATAGGCTCTTACTAAATGCTGCTCTGCCTACTTTTGGGCTCTACTGAGGATAAGCTCCAAAATATGAGCCCACGAGTTTGTAAAATTTACTCTAGGCTATGGGTTGGTTATCACTTGTCAGCTCAATTTCTTCCCCTGTGGAATCTCAGTGATTGAGAAAACAGATTATTATCTGAAGGAAGGCTGACCTCCGAGGCCCGTTCTTCAGTCTCATCCCCAGTAACTAACACTTCTGGAAGGAAGAGTCCTGGATGCTTTCATTTCTTTTCAGTAGGTGTTAACTACCTGTGCAGGGCCATGGGCATCTATAGGCATCATCTCCCGTCTTAGAGACCTTATTAAAACTGGGAATGGGGCAAGATGAACAGAGTGATGGCCCATGAAATCACAGAACTAGGTACAAGATAAAGATGGAATCCTGATGGGCAAGCAATCACAAACATAAATAAAATGGGTCCCTTAGCTTTGCTCTCCACTCCAATAACCAACAAGCACAAAACAAAGATAAGTTTTCTCTGCTATTTACCCACCGAAAATTGTTACTTACTTTGGGTGGAAGGATATTTGCCAGACTGCTTTTGTGATATACAGCTACTTTCACCTCCAGTCAAAGCATTTCAGAGATCAATTTTCATAGCCCCGGCAGAAGACAAGGGATATATATCTGCTAGTTGCCCTGAATTTTGCTCCTAACAGTGACTGAAACTGTGAAGACCAGCTCTACCATAGTCTGTTTCCACCTGGCATCAGTAACCTAAAGAATGACTGTAGATTATCAAAGGCAAGGGAGGCTTCCAGAAACACCAGGGGCAAGTTGATTTGGCATCTCCCTCCCTGGGACGTGGTTTGGGTCGTGTTTTGTCAACAGGTGCAGAGGATGTCATGCAGGAGAGAAGGGAAGCTGTGCTGAGAAATTAGACGCACGGTGACTGCTTCGCTCACTGCTGTGCTTTGTGCCTCCTCTCCTGAGTCTGAGAATAGTCTTCCATTAGGAAACATTTGTGAAGCATGTACTATGAAATGTTGCTGTGTCAGGACACAAGCATGTATCAGGCATGCTCTGGGGGTTTTTAGTATTATGGAGGAGCACACAAGCAGGGTAAGAGCGTCCCAAGGCATGCTAGTGTCTTATCCATGAACAGAACGGGTTATGTGTTCCAGGCAGCCTTCAGAGCCATGGGCAGTTTAGGAGTTCTCCTTTTCTAAAATGAGACTGCATTTTACTATCTGAGTTTGTTGGGAGAGTTGAATGATGTCACATAGGCAAAGCACTTATTATACCAATAGTTAGTTCATACTCTAAGCCCGTGATGAACATTAGCTGTCATTATTAATGTGCTATCGTAATGAGAGGATTATGTGCAGACTTCTGTGCCAGCAGGAAGCAGATGGATTCCCCATCCTCTTGGGATGGGACGGAATTCCTGGGGCCTTAGAGGAAACAACATGTGCGAAGTCACGGAAGAATGAGAAGAGCTGTTGTGTGTGTTGTGGGGAGGAGGAAGCAGGTGGCTAGGCAGGAACTTGTCCACTTTCTCCAGTCCAAAGGACTGGAGATTCACATAGGAGCCAAAGAAAATGGACAGATTGCAGATCTGAGTGGCCTGTGGGGTGGGCAGTGGAGGTGTGGGAGGTACTGACCATTAAGGGGCCAGAGAGATGCATTACTATACTGAATAATGAAGGGCACGCCCCTACAGGGCTACAGGGAGAGGCTCTTCCTGCTTCACACAGCCCTGGAAGCAATGCTCCGCACTTGATAAATATTGCATTAGCTGGTTTGACAATCCATTGATTATTACTCCTGTGCAATTTATAAGGTCTGACACCAATGTAGAAGGAATGCTGTCTTCATTGGAGCTCTACTGCAGTTGTTGACTAGGGACAACACATTCTCCCATGATTCCCTCACTTAATCCCTAATTTCTTCCTGCACCACAACTCCACATCTTTGTTATTGAAATGATTATCTTGACAACAGCCAATTCAATTCTTCCAAAAAAATAAAAGAAAAGCATTCTTAGCAAATCATTAAAATGATTAGCACGCAATTAAAAATTTAAGAGGCATTTCTTGTTAAACTGACATCCATCGAGTGGAGATGGTGTGTGATAGGTGATACCAGGTCTTGGGGCAGATGGGCTGAGTCATAGACCTCATTTCCTTTATGGATTAAGTTTCTCTTTGGTATTTTCCTATTTCATTTGTCAAACACATTCAGGACACACTTTCTACAAATTGCTACCTTAGTCTCAAATTAGATGGCTTTAATCAGCTTTCTCTTTCTGTCCACAGCATCTAAGTTGTACCAAATTTGGGAATCGGGTTTTAATTATGCTATCATTATTAAGGCAGCAGGTGGCTTTTAATGAGATCCTGAAACAGAATCGTTTCCTCCATGTCCAATCAAAACTCCACATTTGCTGCCTTGATGGAAAATATGAACTGTTTTCTCAGTTGTGGGGAAATGAATCCGTGAAGATGATGCTTATTCAGAAAATTAAACTTTCTGATTGAACACGCTTTTATGCTTTTCCGAGGAGGGCATAGAACTTTTTGGAAATAAATAATAGCATAGCAATGCTTGCCCAAAATAAAAAGAAAGTCTTGCAAATTAGCCTCAATCTGGGGTGAACAATTAATTTTGAGCTATGACTAAGAAGCTGTAGTTTTCAATTCTCTAACAGTTTTATTGGGAGGAAAAAAGCTGACTATCCGTGAAAGTGCATGCACTTGTTCAGCATGAAAAAGAGTGAGGATTCTTAACAGCTTAGCTGAACCAGGAGCTGCTATTACCTTCTGAAACCCAAACAGAGCTGTCAGATTGCTGTTGCTGTTGTTACATTTTTGTATATGGCTCAGAAAGTTAAGTGAAATTTCTCAGGAATTAATCTTCTCTATTTTTTGAAAAGCTTGTTAGTTTAGACGTAAAGGCATCCCAGATCTTCTGCCAGGGGGATAAACGCGTGGACTGTAAATTGTTTTCTTCAAGTTCACCATTAAAGCCTCTGCACAGAAATGTGATATAAACAGATATCATTCAACAGAAGAAAGATTTCTTAGTTGCCAACATATTAAGAACTTTGATTTGCCTGCTTATAGGTACTTCAATTCTTTATTTGTTTTCTCTACACACATACCTGTTTACTTCTAGATCAAAAGATATACAAGATGAGATAAAGGGCTCCTGGGATTCCAAGTTGCTACCATAAATGAAGTTTATACCTCCCCCTTTGTATGTGCACACACATTCCAGACTGTGGGTGGACACAAGCCACAGG
This sequence comes from Lophiomys imhausi, assembly GCA_907164525.1. Lineage (NCBI taxonomy): Eukaryota > Metazoa > Chordata > Mammalia > Rodentia > Muridae > Lophiomys > Lophiomys imhausi. The sequence goes on from CAJQZJ010034140.1 coordinate 1,656,797, forward strand.
CACTCGTGGAGGTCAGAGGACAATCTCAAGACAGGGTCTGTGTCAATGTGGCATAGATGCCACCAGCTACACTGGGGCTCCCAGAGATTCTCCTGTCTCTGCCTTCAGATCTGCCTGTAGGAGTGCCAGGATTACAGAAGTGTAATAACCATGTCCAGCTTCTACCTGGATTCTGGGGTTCTGAACTCAGTAGGCACTAGACAGAGTACCATCTCCCCACCCTAATTTAAGCTCTTTAATATAAAACCTGTTCCTCCTCTCTATCCTTTCGTCTTAGTCTATTTATTTTGTGTTGTTATATCAGTCCCAATGTATAAGCAATAGAGGTTTATTTGGCGTGTTGTTGTGGAAGGTGGAGACTCCGGGATGAGATGCCGCGACTGGACAGGGACATCTGTGGGAAGAGAGCAGACTCTTCTAATACCTCATTCTCCATATTAGTGTCATCATCACTGTGATGTCCCCATGACATTGAATCCAGCCACCTCTTGTTGGCTGCACTCCCAAACATTTGCATCCGGGATTCATCAGCTTTGGGAAACACATTCAACAAACCACTTTACCCTCACGGCATTTAGCATAATTGCTTAGTTTTTCAATGATTTAATTTTCCATATAAAGAAAAATACCCAAAGTAAGTGGATTTTTAGTAGAGGAAACATTGGTTGGGACTTTCTGTCCATCTGACCAGTTCAAACAGTGTAGTGCTAAATGTATAAATAACTGGACAGAGGTAGGTCCCCAAGGAAATGAGGTTGTCGTGAAGTCTCAAATGAGCCTCAAGAACATTTTCAATACTCTTTCCAGTGTCTTACTATGTACCTGTTTGAACCAATACCCCATTCCATTAAAGGTCAATAAGGAGAGTCCTACCAGGCACAAGTATCAGTCCAGAGTGAACATTTGAGAGCCTGAAAGTGGTTAAGAGGAACGGTGGAGAGGAGGCAGACATTAGGGAACTGTCTACTGTGCTTGGTAGCTTTATGTCAACTTTTCATAAAGTAGAGTTATCAGAAAGGAAGAAACCTCCGCTGAGAAAATGCCTCTATAAGATGAGGCTGTAGGCGAGCCTCTAGGACATTTTCATAGTGATTGATGGGGAAGGATCCAGCCCATTGTGGGTGGGGCCATCCCTGGTCCTGGATTCTATAAGAAAGCAGGCTGAGCAAGCCATGGGGAGCAAGCCAATAAGCAGCATCCCTCCATGACCTCTGCATCAGCTCCTGCCTCCAGGCTCCTGCCCTGTCTGAGTTCCTGCCTTGAAGTCTTTCAGTAATGAAACAATGATGTGGAAGGTTAAGCCAAATAAAGCCCTTTCCTCCCTAAGTTTCTTTGGTCATGGTGTTTCAACAGAGCAACAGAAACCCTAGGGCACAGACTACAGTGAGCAGTGCCACTCTGGAACCAGTGGTCCTGGGTTGTATGAGAAAGTAAATCGAGAAAGCCGGAGGAGAAGGCAAGTAAGCCCTATTCTTCACGGTCTCTGCTTCCGTTTCTACTTCCAGCTTTCTGCCTTGAGTCATGCCTTGGCCTTCCTTGATGATGGACTACAAGATGTGAGCTGAAATCAAGCCATTTCTCCCCAAATTGGTTTTATCACAGTGACAGAAAGCAAACAAGAACAGAGGATGACATAAAGCACCATTTGAGAATTCAAGGATCAAGACAGAGAACAAGGAGCTGATGATGTAAGAGTGCTAGGAACCATGTAGGAGCCAGGGCTAGGAAAGAGGGATAAAAAAAGTAAGATTCAGGAACTCAAAAACTATGTCACATTGATAATGGAATGGCTAGCTTAGGGACAGACTATAATCTAGGACTACTTGAGCAACTATGTGGAAGGTCACCTTCAATAATTTTGTCTTGGAAAAGACTGTAAAATCTATAGCAGGACAGAACTTCACTCCAATTGAACAAGGGAAAGAAAAAAATGGAAAGAAAAAATCTTACTTAAAAATTTAAAGGACAGGGATTCATAACCTACTTGTGGTGCATGGTACTACATGTGGACTTATAGGAAGGGGACAATGAAATTCAATTACTACTTCCATGCTAGTTCCTTTCCTGTCAAGCATTTGTCAGTCCCCATACTTCTCTCCCTCCACTCTTTAATCTTTCTTCTCTTCACTTTGTATTTGGATAATGAGGATTTAGCAAATAGTAGAGCATCTATTCAAATACATTGACACACAGTAGTTCATATATTCAGATGTAAGTTTGTTGTATGATGGGGTACTTTTTTACATCACACCTCTATCTGCTGGTCAGTAACATGAAAAAAATTGCCAGGTTTTACATGATTTATATGCTCTTTAGGATGAAAAAGAAATGACGCAAAATGTTTCCAGGTTGAAGAAATATAGCTTTTTTAAAAGATGTGGTTTTTATGATATAATTTTAAAAGAACATTACCAAAAATTACCATTACTATTTAAAAAGAAAAATATAGTTAGTATATTTCAATGCTGTGTAAAAACACACATCTTAAGATTTTGTCTGACATTAATATTTTAAATGAAAACTATAGACATTCCTGTAAACATACTAGTATTCTCATGAATCATCCATTCCCCCAATTTCACAATGGAAATGATTTAGAAAACTGAATTAAGTGATATGAGTTGGTTCTGAAAAATTATGAGAAGACATCTTCTCCAGTGGTCAGAAATTTTGAAAACCTTTGGGGATTACGATATGCTTTTGAATCTCATTCACCTGCCTTTTTGTGACTTACTTATTTTTTTCATTTATTCAAGAAATATTTGTATTTGCTATATGTGGATATTTCTGGCAATATAGTAACCATTCTTCCTCCTAAGAACCCTGTGTTGGCTAGTTGTTTTTGATCTTTTTGTTTTGTTTTGTTTTGTTTTTTGTTTTTCAACTTGAAATAAACTAGGAGTATATAGTGAGTAGGAACCACTTGAAAAAAATGCCTTCATTAGTTTGGCTGTAGGCAAGTGTGTATAGCATTTTCTTGATGATTGATGTGGAAGAACTCAGGCTACTTACTACAGGTAGTATCATCCCTGGGAAGTTCTGTGTTGTACTAAAAATCACGCCCCCCCCAAAAAAAATCCAAAAATGAAAACAAACTATATGAGCCCCGAGTAAGCAACATTTCTCCATGGTCTTTGCTTCAGTTCCTGCCTCTATGATCCTGCCTTGAGCTTCTGTCTTATCATCACTCAGTGACCCACTATAAGCTAGAAGATGAAATAAACCCTTTACTGTCCAAGATGCCTTTGGCCATGGTGTTTATCAAAATAAGAGACTACTAAGCGTTGAATTGGAGCAGCTCTCTTCCACCCCAGAGGGCCTAGGCTCCACATGTGTTTCTTTCTACATAACATTTCCACCTTTGCCATGAAGCATTCAAAGTCAAGACAAGTGTTGTAAATTGTTCAACCACACACTGCTTTCTGGAGTAACAAACTTCAAAGAGGGTAACCCATTCTCCAGTTATCCATGGTCTTTTCTTTCCCCATGATGTTGTTGTACCCAGGGATGGGATATGATTGGAGAATGTCCTACCTCTGGAACCTAGTGTTACTCTTACTTGATTCCCACTTTTCCAGACCTTCCTTTCTGTCAGATCTGTGAGACCCTTTTCATCATTAAAATCACCTTCTCCCTCACCTTAACCAGAATTCAGCTCTGATATTGACAAAGTTGAAAACAAATACTACCCCTTAATGGCTTGTAGTCTAGTATCCTACTATAGATCTTCATATTACAATCCCTGTGGGGGGACATGGAAATTAGGTCCCTTCAGTAATCTATTTCTCAAACCACCAACATTTAGTTTTGTCAAATTCTAGGTGGTTGATTAACTCCCTACACAGTAGTACTCACACAGCACATCTGACTTGCTCTGTTTCTTCATGTGAGTGGACTTATATCAGACAAAGTGGGAAATAAGAACATATTCATCCACATGAGTATGGCTAAAGCTAACATTAAAAATAATGTTAAGTCTTCTCTTGCTCCCAGTAATTGACAGTAAAAATGATCTGCTGCCATGACCAACTTGGCCATTCAACAAGTTAATGCAGAGACCCATTAAAATTTCTTGCTCCTCAAAAAACCTACTTGATATTATTTTTGGCATTTGATGACAGTAAAGAAGGTTTATATAAAAGGAACCAAGGCACTCAATACAATTTAAAGAGAAATAAATCTGCCATGTCACATGCTTTCATTGCTTTGAGAATGTCATGAAGGGTAAGTTTGACTTTTTCCCAAGTGTATATAACTGGACCACTTTCTCATGCATCTGCTCTGAAGTTAAAAGAGATTTTATGCACACATGCCAATAATGGTTTTAAATAATATAAATACTTGCTTGAAGATGGATACTAATGTTCTCTTTGGAGCTATTGTGGTCTATCAGGTCAATAATACTCATTTTAAAAACTCTCCAAAAGAATTTTCACACAATGGCCCCTGAAGATAATGAAAGGTCCATTATGGCTTGCTGCATCAATAATCTATATTTTTAAAACATACTCCAAAGTTCATTTCCTTTTCTATGTCAATGTCAGCTTAAACTACCTCAATTAATTATTGTTAAGAGGGAGAGCTGTAATTGGTTTGAACTTCACCTGTAACTGTTCTTACAGTTCTTACAGTTGCTTCTTCTGGTATGTTAGGCAAGGGTAGAACTAATAGCTCAGAGCAATGTAAGAAGAGAAAAATCACTTAATACAATGAAGCAATAACATTTTCTTTTAAAGAAGCAAAAACACATTTTGGGGGATAGAAAGTTGACTAAGTGATATGGGTCATGGACTTCTCTTGCAGAGGACTCTAGTTTTGTTTCCCAGGACCCATGGCAGATGGCTGCAAATAACTACAATTTGAGCTCTAGTGGTACTAGGTGCCTTTGGCCTCTGTGGACACCTGCACTCATGTGTACACACACACACACACACACACACACACACACACACACAGAGAGAGAGAGAGACATGTACACAGAATTAAATATAATTAAAATACATGTTTTTTAAAATGAACTATAAAAACCATTCTGTAATCTTAATGGTAAATTGGGCAAAAGTAAACTTGTATGCTCAATTGGCCAGGTTTTTCAAGGTAATTTCTAGTATTCTGGAAAGAAATATATATATATATATATATATACATATATATATATGTATATATATATTAATACTTTATTTTAGAAAATGGTTATATTAGATCCTTAAATGTAGCCAAACCAATGTAAGCATGGCCAGGAGACTCAAAATAGCGTCCTTTGAGCTATAATTTCACATCTATTTGATTTGTGAGAGTCAGAAACCCTTTAATGTTTAGAATATAGACATTTAAAATACAGCTTATGTAGTTGATATCTGACAATTGAGACTAAAATCGTTTATACTTTTATAGACACCGAGCCAAGGTGTTAAGAGTAAATTGCTACATTTATTCTAGAGGGAAGCATTGACGACTGAAAATAAGGTTACATTTATTTTTTTAAACATCTAGTTTGCATGCATGTGTGCATGATTTGCAGTGCTGGAATCCTGTGATTTAACTGTATCATTTTCAGTGTGTGGTGTGTTGGATGCTTGTGAACATGAACCATTTGTTCTTCCTCCTTTGCAGTAGAATTTCAATAGACAGTTTCTTCCCCTTTGTCTCTATTGTGGGTTTCTAAGGATACTTTCAGCTTAATTATTTAATCTTCGTTTTTCTTGCTAAGAGTTGTGTGTGTGTGTGTGTGTGTGTGTGTGTGTACACATACATGCGCATGTGTATAGACATGTGTGTGTGTTTCTGTCAAGGTCCCCAATTTTAAGTAAGACAGATTTCTCACCTTCTGGTCTTGTCTACTGGCTATAGTGAGACCCTGGAACAAATATGGGTTGGTACAAAGAGAAAACATGTGGTTTTAGACAAGAAAAAAAAAGAGGGACTCTGAGGTATCCTGAATCTACAGCATTGGGGTAAATGGTAGGCTTTGGGGAAATGGGGTTCAGTGGCATGGGTAGACAATGGCTAGTATTGGAGTATGGGCAGACTTTGCCATCCAACCCTATGCCCTAGTTGGAATTGCCACACTTACTTTACAAATCTAAGAGTGTTGAGAGGAAGGCTGGGCAAAGACACAAACTCTTGCCTGCAAGGAACTTCAAGAGAGCTGCTTATCCAGCTAGCCTAAACAGGAATGTAAAATTATAACCGTCACAAGGAGAGGTGGCTGACAAAACTATCTGTTGACGGGCCTCCCAAAGGCTTCCTCTAGGATACACATCCAGATTGGAGCAGAAGTGTGGTTGAAAACTGAACTCACCCTACCAATGCAGTGGCAAAAATGTTTTCTGGATATTTATTCTACTGCACAGGCTCTGTGAAATGCTCTTCTCTTAAGTGAGAGTTTAATATTAAAGAGAAAAAGACTTATCCCAAACCTGACTTGTTAGTCTTCAGTTGATAATCACAGAGTGTGTGCTTTTCATAAAAAGGACAGTGAGAGGCATCAGTGGTGCCAACATGGTTGGGAAACTCATGAGCCCAGGGGAGCCTCACTTGCTGCTGTAAGCCCATATGATCCTCCCACAATTAAGAATTAGAAGTTGTAGTTGTAGTGATTTCAACTCAACATTCATAATCCTTTAGGTTAAGTCTTTTGGCAAGAGGTGTTTAACCTATCACAATGCCAATAGAGTCTTTCATGTTTCTGTCCAGACCTTGGGTGTGTATAAATCTGTTTATAGATGTCATCAACAGGTACATGGAGCACTCACATCTCCATTAAAGGGGCCCAGAAATGAAGATTTTTGTCTACAAACTGAGTTATAGCTCAACATTTTTGGCTTAAAACCTCTAAACTACAGCAGGTGACAGGAGATCAGACTTCAGTGAAGGACATGGAAGAGAATGTTAACTTTGGGAAACAATTTAGCTTCATCTCTGTGACATTCAAACCCAGATTTTCAGTGCTGAAATGTCTAATTAGGATGAGTCTTAACTGGCTAGATTTTCTTTTTTTTTTTCAGTTTACAAAGAGTCCCTGTCCCAGAACAAGTTACAAAAAATGTACAAGTATAGATACACATTTAAGTTAATGTATGGAATGTATTAGAAGATACATTGTTGACTTTCATTCTTTTCAGATACTCTTCAGAGTAAAGATGGAGTTCTCAATGGCTGACAGCACAGTTTTGAAAGCTTCCTGCTGACTCCAGTTTAAGACCTGTGGGTCAATTTCAGACCTTTCTATTCTAAGACACCAATGACCTCACTTTCTCCCGCTCACTCATAGTCCTTCATGGCAACAGACAAATCTTGCTCTGGAGATATGAATGCAAATACACTTGACCTCGGCATCTATGAGGCTTCCAGTAGAGAATGATGCCCAGAAATGAAAGCAATTAGGAGAAAAATGTCCATTTTTTAAAAAACATGCACACTACTAGAAAATCTCATCAATATTTTCCTGATGCACACTGGATAAATCAACTTTTCCCTGACTAGGATCAGATTGTCTCTAACTTTTGGAAAGTCATTTTAAAAAATTATTTGAAAACCAATTGCAAAAGAAAGTTGTAAAGACCTGTCATCTCTTCATCTTATCGACTGGAATTTACGATGCCAGTTCCCTCTTCCTCCGAGTGACTGATCTAAGAAACTCACAGATCTTTCTTTTAAGCAATGAGGAAATAAGAACGAAGCATGGTATTTCTGTCATCAGAGACATCTTTCTTCCTTTTCACCGTGTCACACAATGGGCAATGAGATAGGCAGGCATAGGAGCACATGAACATTGGCTCTCCCAGATAAAATCCTAACCAATATGGTGCCACCATTCATCTTCACTGCTTTGATTTTCTCCTGGGTGATTTCCCTCATTTCTCTTAGGACTACCAATTCTTTTCTTTCTTGTCCTTTCTCTTTCACTTCTGATAAGAGGAATGTAAATTCCCACAAAGCTTTTTGATTATTTTATGGTCAGAGTGTTACTTTGTCAAATGCCCAGGACAAACCATTTATAGTTCAGTTTTGAAAGATAATTTGTCTTCAAGACAACTGTTTCTTGCATCAAAAGAAGGAACATCTAGTGTCTCTCCTCCTCCATCAAGTTGGGACATAGAATAACTTTGATATAGACTTATGGATAGCAGAATCCAAAGTAGGCTGAATGCTTGCCAGAAGAACTCAGGATTTTGTGAGTGCTAATTTCAATTTTACTTAAAAACCTGAAAAGTTAGAGATGAGAGGAGAATGTTAAGCTTTGTTTTGAAGTAATGATCTGGGGTTGTTTGTGAGGGTCATGCTTGGATTATATATGCCTTAATGCTCCTAAGTCAGAGGGGAATTTGAGCTTCTGCTAACTCACCAGCTTTTTTAGTTCTGTGAAACAAATCCCTCTGGAAAAATGAATATTAATAATTAGACAGTATCCAATTAGAGGCCAAAGGCCAGAGCTAATCCCTCAACTTGGAAATCCACAAAGCTCATTGAACAGTGGAACCCTAAACTAACAAACCCTATTAACATAAAATTAACGATAATAGCCTGGTGTGAGAGATTTCAGCTTCCTTCAGTAAATTTGTTGACATATTTTTTCTTTTCCTTTGATGTCCATTTTCAGCATAAAATTTTCACATTGCCCTTTGAAGCAAACTTGTAACTTTTGTGTTGTATCAGCTTGAGAAGCCCCATTTTGATCAATTCTTTAACACGAGTCTTTTTCCTTTCAAATTAAGCATACACATAGGCTAGTCTCCTTAAACTCGGTGCTCCAACTCAGTTAGAAGTACTGAATCTAGTAGTGTAGACTTCTGTTTGCGTATTAACTTAGAATGTGTATTGCCTTGCAAGGCAATCCTTGCGTGGTAGCCATGAGCTCCTAGGAACTCCATTTTAGAGAGAAGTCAGTGGTGGCTTCAATGAGCTAAGTGAGTTTTGCAATGTCCTACTGATTGACTTTTGTTGGCCACATATAAGCCTGAACAGATGGGGTTTTGACAGTGTTTCTCCCCTACTAGTCTTTTTTGCTCATTGGACAGTCATGCTGAGACCCTAGCAAGATTCTTCCTACAGGCTCCTTCTTGAGACCTCTGCTGCAGCAAATTAAAAGGAAAATGCCTAAGAGACAAGAGAAATAATGGGGTGGGATGACTCATTTTCCTCAAGGCTGGAAATATCATGTTTCTCTTAAATGTAGCTTAGAGAGTTCCTTGATTCTTATATTAATAAATTTCTCCACATTCTCCTTCATCTCACTGCACATGCTACAGCACGTCAGATGCAAATCTGAAATGAACTCATGTCTTCTTAATAGGCACAAAACTGGAGTCTTCCAGCTTATACACATAAAAATAAATGTACCAAATGCTCTTAGGGAAGAAAGCATTCAGTCCCTGCACAGTAAACGGAAGAGATGTGAATATGTCCAGGTCTAAATGACATGGTACCCGCAAGTGGACATAGGAAAGAATGAGTCACAAATGGTTTTCCCCTGTGCAGAGCTGGCTCTCCAGATGCTTTGTGTCTCACCAAAGAATCTTACTGCTTCATTATTAACCAAATTCCAATCAAATGCCAATGCCACCTTTCACTTCCACAGCTCAGAATCTCTGTTCATGGATGCGTTACCTTTTCCTTTTCCTTAAAAGTCTCTTCAAGCTGAATTTCTATGCCATAGGAGCATTGTATTTGTGTCCTCAGCATGGGAAGATCTGTTCATTTACTTGTCAGTACTCCTTGGCCATTTGGAATTAGAAAAAGAGACAGAAAGAAGAGAAATAATTCTTATTATTATCCCTTTCAGCTGTATTACTATGATGTTTTGTAAAATATTTATTTTAGATAATATAAAATGTAACCTCAGCCGTACTAAAAACACAGATGGAAGACAACTAAGAAACATGTTTTACTGCAACAAATTAGTTGAGCTTAAGAATAATGATAGCATCTTAGGTTGGGTAGCATATGGAGAAACAGGCATCATTTTACACAATTGGTAAGATTTAAAAATTGGAATAGTGTGTGTATAGGGCATTTTATCAACATCTATCAAAATATGTTAAAAATGGACTTAGTTTTGGATCTGGCAAACTCCTTTCCTTGGAAATAAGGCAATTATTAGAGAAAGCTGTAAAGTTAATTGTCCTCAAATTTTTCTTATGCTTTACAAGCTCAGTGTGTTTGTTAAGTAAATTGTGACAGACCTTCATCATACAAAATATTATATTGTACAATAGATGCTGGTATGAAAAGTTGTTCACTATTCTCACGTACCACTTTTAAGTGTTAGGAAAGGGATGGGATAGGGGATAGAGGGTGGGAGGGTGGGATAGGGAGGGGTGGAAAGAGAGTACTGAGATGGAGATGTAACCTGAAGTAATAAATAAACAAAAAAAAAAGAAAGGCATTTATGGAACACAGTGCATGGATAATTCTACACAGTGTCCATGGGGTCTCTTGCTGGGAAAGAAAAAGTTCTCTGTGGTTTAATCTGTGCAGAGTTTTTGTTTTCTTAATTTTTTTGAACCAGGGTGTTACTGTGTAGCCCTGGAACTCATTCCCTACATCAGGCTGACCTGCAACTTGGGGAAATTCTCCTGCTTCTGCCTCCCTTGTGTTGGGATATAGGTGTACACAGCCATGCATGCCATGTTTGCAGTTGACTTCTGAAGTCTTTTTTGTTAGTAGTATCTTTCTTCCTTTCTCAACCTCTCTTCTTGCACTTTGTATTCTCATTCTCCTTTGTTGTAGGAGAATCTGTAATAAGCCAAAAAGTTACCCGAGGAAAGCTGCCATGGGCAGCCATGCATTATTTATACCTCGGCGAGCTATTCGCTGCCCTTGAGTTATTTTATAACTGTGAAGTATAGATGCTCTGTAATGAATGCTTTGTCTTAAGACATGCAAATTAATTCAGTTTGGTGGAGCTTCACTGGTCATCCTTCCTTCCTGTGGATAAAACCAGTTGTGGATCCATTTCAATTTTCTTAATTTGTGCTTTTCTGACTTCTGTTTTGACCTACTTTTAACACTTTTTCTGGTTCTCTGATTTAATTAATAGGCTAACCAAAATGCCTGACAAGGGCTCACTATATATCTAAGCAAAGCTATGACTTTATCTCTTTTTGGAAATTACCCTTTAACATTGATTTTTTGCTTTTGTAAGTTGAGTACATGCTACCTTTTTGTTGAGGAAGTAAATGTGATTTAAAAGAATCTTATGTTACGTGATAGCCTTATATATTACTTTGTCAAAGTGCATTTTTTATATAATATATCACACAGATTTTCTTAATATTTTTACAACTTAACACTTATTAAACATATGGTATTTTCAGACCCATATGTTTTATGAAACTTATCTGTAGATGAATAATATCACAGCCATCATGTTAAGCATCTTTTAAGATATATTTACAAATTTAAATATCAAATATCTAATGTTGCACGATTAAATATTACAAAATACAAGCTTTATAGACCTAATTTATCACAGTGATTTTTAGACCTGTGTCTTGGCCTTCTGGATCAGAAGTCTAGAGCACAACATCTCAAGCATAAGACTCATTGACTGGCTGAACACTCAGGTTCATGGAGGCTGACATATTCACAACAGGCTACTCACCTTGAGAAGAAGGGCAGTGAAATAGAATTTTTAGGGTTGGAGAGATAACTCAGTGGTTAAGCGTACTTATTGTGAAAACACGGGGACCTGAGTTCAGATACAGCATCCACATAACAAGCTCGGCAGGGCGGTCTTGCCTGAACCTATAACAGTAGCCCCTGTGGGGGACAGAGACAAGACCGTTGCTGGGGAGTAGTGGTTGTCAGTGTAGTTAGAGAAAAAGTATGCTCCATGTTTAGAGAGAGACCCTGTCTCTAAAAAATAATGCAGTAGCAATAGAAGACAGCTGATGCCCTTCTTCTGCTTCTGTGTATTTACATGTTGCCTGCCCCTGAACACATCCATATGCACAGACACCACAGCCAACATGCATACACAAAATAAATAAATAATTTTAAAATAGGGATGCATTCTTTAGTAGTAAGCAAGAAGCTGGCATGATGACACATTTCTATAATCCCAACACTTTGGAGCCTGAGGCAGGAGGATCAAAGCTTTCCTGAGCTGCACAGTGAATTTGAGACCGATCTGGGATACAAGATAACCTTGCATTATTCCTCCTCTATAGCCCCCACCAACAAAACGGAATGAAAGAAATAGATGAGATTGTACTGTAAAAAGTATATGTGTAGTTAGTTTTCTTTTTGCTGTTAGTGACTACCTGTCAGAAAGCAAATATGTGCTGTGTGTACCCTGTGTGTGTGAGTGTGTGCATGCATACACATGTACAAGTATATGTTCATGTGTGCTTGTAAGAGAGAGACAGAAAGATTCAGAGGGAACCTTCAGCTGTATGCTATTTCTGATGTTCCGTGTACTTATCTATCTATCTATCTATCTATCTATCTATCTATCTATCTATCTAT
>CAJQZJ010034140.1:1671373-1716635 GCA_907164525.1 Lophiomys imhausi
ATCTATCTATCTATCTATCTATCTATCTATCTATCTATCTATCTATCTACAGAGAAAGCAGCAGACTTATTAGAATGACTTTTAGGCTTTGGTCCAGCTAGCGCAACAGTGACTGACTACCACTGGTCCAAGAATCCAGTCACTGTTCAGCCTGAAAGGCTAGATGTCTCAAATGGTCTTCAGCATATGCTGGCATCCTGAAGAAGCAGGCTCTAATCACAGTGAAGGGATGGACTTGTTCTCAAGAGTGAAAGCAATCAGGTGAAGAGAACACAAACTTCCTTCTTCTATTCTTTATATAGACTTCCAGCAGAGGGTATGGCCCAAAATAAAGGTGTATCTTCCCATCCCAAAGATCTGGACCAGAAGTGGGTCATTCATTTGTGTTTTAGTTAACTCAATATGTAGTTAAGTTGACAACCATGGATAGTCATCACTATTCTAGGTCCCTAGAAGAGAAGCAACTGTTCTTAACTGTTAATTCATGTGCTATATTTTGAATTGCGTCTTTTTTCAATAATTCTCTTGGTGTTTTAAACTATCTTTTAAGAATGTTGAAATAATACCCTGCCCATAACTGTAACAATTGCTCCCAAAATCTACCTACATTATTTGCCCTGTGAAAATCTAATGTTTTTAATTATAAAAAAAAATCAAGAAAATACTGGAAAGTATTGGCTAGGTAGAGAGGGGAAACATCATCTGTGGTCTTAACTATGAACATTTTTGTTTATGATTCTGTGAATTTCACTCCCTTAACTTATATTATTTGAAACAGTGTTGCAAGAATGATTTGGATATGGAGGGTCCCATTTGGTCTTCAGTTGGTGGATCTGATCATTGACAGATGACTGGTCATGAGACTGATGACCTGGGAGATGAGGTAATCCACTGATATACTCAGAATCTCTAGGCCCTGATCATAGGTAGTAGGAGCTTACAGAGGTGGGAACTACAGCACATGGTTTGTGCTCTTGGAGGCTGTGTCTTGTCTTCATACTTCTCCCGTCATCCCTTCTATATTTGTCCTACTACTTCCTGGCTGCCAAGAGGTGAACAGCTCTACCTAGCTAGCCACAGTATTATGTCTTCAAAACTGTGGACAGATAGAAACTTTTCCATCGACCTCCAAGTTGGTTTTCTCAGGAATTTGGTCAACAATGACATTAAAACTGACTGAAACGTGCCCTGAACAATGCCATATTGCAAGAGAAGGCCTGAGAGGTCAGAACTGCATCTCATACAGCTTGTCCCACAGCCCTGTGATTAGCACCTTCCCTTGTATTTCCTGCATGGTTCACGGACAGACGAGCATAAGGAAAAGGTACGTAAATGACTGTTAGACTCAATGCCTGCCACAGGCTTCGTGTTTTCTCTTTGCTCACTAGATTTTTGGTATTACTTGTTAGTTTGTTTTTTCCCTGTGGGAGGTGTTGTTAGTTGACTGTTCTTTTTCGTTGTTGTTTTTGTTTTTTAAAATAATTTATTTTTTATTTCTTCAAGTTACATCTCAATCTCAACCCCCTCCCTACTCCCCCCTCCAGTCCCACCCTTCCACCCTCCTCCCCCTCAACCCTCCCATCCTCTTCCCTTCTTTTTTTTAAAGTTTAAGGTATTTCTTTTTCCCCCCAACAGCTCTCCCTTTCAGTCCAACAAATGGTTCTTTCTCTTATAACTTTAAATACAATACAAAACAACAGAAATAAATAGGCCACAATTATGAGAGTTATATGACTTAGCATAGATTCCCAATGTCCAGTCCATATGTATTTGGCACCTGACTTTAACATTCTACTATCTAACCATCTCCATGAGTTTAAAGTTCTATATCTAACTCAGCTTTCATACTAACTTGCCTCACAATTTTAAAAACATCTTCTTAGATCCAGAACACCCTCTTGACTCCTAAACAACTCAAAATTTAACTATGAGACTCTAGCTATCTAGTCTTCAACCACCTCAGAGACCTGAGAGGGATAAACATATCTGATTATATAGGAAGTGCAGGGCCTTCAGCTTCCAAAACTAAGAAATGACAAATGTGACAAGAATATAAAATTAAGCCTGAATGAGTTCTGCTATTCTAAGTTACCTGAATTGATTATTTAAAATCACTACTTGCTCTTATTCTAAGAAGAAACATACAGTCATTGTTAAAAAGTGTGTGTATATGTTTGTGTGTGTGTGTGTGTGTGTGTGTGTGTGTGTGTATCCATGAAGAAGTGTTTTTCTATTCAAAAAGCAATAAAAGAAGCCCCAAACAAGATAGCATTTACTGCCCATCTATGCAGTGCTTGATGATGTCTCAATAGACTCACTAATTAGGTCCACAAGTGTTTATTAAAACACATACTTTATCCCAGGCTCTCTTCTTGACATGATAGTGAGAGAAACATTCTCTTTTCGGAAGAAGGATGCATTCTGTTGGAGGCAAAAGATTGTAGACAGCAAATAAAATGTGAGCAAAGTCATATCATGATATGATTAAATCCATATGAGGAAATGAGCAGAGCAAGGCAGCAATTATAGAAGCAGGAAGATAGATCTACTATCTATCTATCCCTCCATCTACCATATGTCTATCTACCTATCATCTGTCTATCTATCATCTATTATCCATCTATCTGTCTATGTATCTATCTATGTATCTATCTGTCTATCTATCATCTATTATCCATCTATGTATCTATCTAATTATCTATCTATATCTATCAATCATCCATCTATTTATCATCTACCTATCATCTGTCTATCATCTATTATCTATCTATCTACCTATCTATCTATCTATCTATCTATCTATCTATCTATCTATCTATCTATCTGTCTGTCTATCTATCTATCATCTATCCATTAACTATCTACCTACCACTATCTATCATCTATTTATCATCTATCATCTATCTAATCTATCAACCATCCATCTATCTATTAACATCTATCTATCCATCTCTATCCTTCTCCATTTATCATTATTTATGCTCCCAAGAACATTTTTTTCCTCATCTATTACTTTTGAAAATTTCACAAGAGGAGTGAAACTGTTTTTTTTTTTTAACCAAAGGAGAAGTAGGACTGATTTCAGAACTGTCTTAAAATCACAGCATCATGCTGGATGATACTTGTTGAACTGCATTTTTACAATACATCTGAGTTTTCTCATTTGTTAAGAAATGACTTATCAACTTTTTAAAAAAAAACCATCATGGAAAATTTTGAGCAGATCCATTAAAATAGCTATAAGTTTGTAATATTTATAGGGAGGAATCTAAAGATGTCATTAAAATCCCCTAGACACCCACAGACACCTAATGAAGTACAGCTGGATTTAATGCTTCACGCTCCTCTGGACTCCAATGTTCTTTTGCTCTTTGCCATGGGAACATGGGTGTTGGATACTACTTATGCTTGAATTATATCTAACATATACATTTTCTTTTAGTTCTTCCTTAAAAACTTGAATATTCCCTCTGGATTTTTTTTTTGGGGGGGGGTGAGTCTTGTAATCTCAATTTTAACCTTTGCTCTTGGGGACTGAATGCACTTAACGGCAGTTGTACTTGTGGATGAACACACACACACACACACACACACACACACACACACACACACACACACCTCAGTCCTCGTGAACTAAAAATAGCATGGCTAAATTGGATCCAGCATAGTACCCTGTGGTCTGGAAGTGGTAATTTTAATGACTGATCACAAAACAAATAAAATTTGTGTCTGTTAGAAGCTGTGAGAATGAGAGGGAGCTGCCTCACATCTGACAGGAAGGAGCAGAGTAAGCATGCACCAACCATAAACAATGCTCATGTTAATGATGAAAAGTAGCCTTGGTTAGCGCGCGGTACTTATATGGTTTGGACTTTCTGATCCCCTTATATATACATTGTTCATTCTGAAAAGTAAGCGATTCCATCTCTTTTTACTCCATTCTTCCCAATGGAAAATGTGATCAATAGTAAATGTATTTATTTATGCAGAATTGTATACCTCACTGACATTCTCAAAATGAGCTTTCCAACATCCAGCAGGAAATTTCTCCCATGCATATCAAGGAATTGGGCCTCTCCTTGCTGACATGCATTACACACTGGCTTTGACGCTGCGCAAGATGAACGCTTGTGTTTTTTTTGAGGGTGTTCATTCGGGTTCATCCAGTTGCTTTTCTATTGTTGAGCACTGGCATAGAGTTCTCCTTCCAAAAATTAAAGAGAAGGAGAGTTCCAGATTTTCGATTAAGAAAGAAAGCTCACACATCCGGTGGATTTTAGTGACAAAGAAGAAAGAATCTGAAGAGCTCAAGCTGCAAGCCTGCTGACGAGTTGTTTTTTTCTAGCCCATTATGTTAATAACTAGAGTTCCTTGCATGGTCACATACAAGTCACCCTACAAACTATGTACACATCAAATTGTTGATTCATAGTTAATACTCATCTGAAGGCCCCCTTCCCCAAACCCTATGAGGGCAGGTGTTTGGTCTAGCCTGCTCACTGTTCTGCATATTAGCACAGATTCTGTCTGCTTTAGAAAACTTAATTGTAATTAGTTGGATGAATAATTAGATGATGGCTAAGTAAATAAGTTAATTAATGATGATATCCAGACACGTGTCTAGTTGAGGTTTCTAGTGACTCTCTCTCTCTCTCACACACACACACACACACACACACACACACATATGTATTTTTTCTTTGTTTTTTTTCTTGTTTAGTGTTGGTCTATGGGGCTGGGTTTGAACCCAGAAACTTGAGGAAGCATGTACTATGACTTCTGCCTCCCTCCAGTGATTTTAATTTCACACATGCATATTTTCATGGTATTGAGTTCTCCTAACTCACATATATATGTATACTAATTATCCTTCATGTCTGCATGTGCATGTTTGTGGGTAGGCACATGCATATGAGAGAATGCACATGCATGTATACTTGCATGACTATGGAAGACAAGGACAATATTGGTTATCGATCCTTAGTTGCAGCTCATATTGTTTTTAGAGACAGGGTCTTTTCCTGTCCTCACCAAGTACTCTATGCTAGGTTGCCAGTGAGCTCTAGAGAGTCACCAGTCTCTGTCCCCCCAGTGCTGAGATTACAAGTTTTCACTACCATATTTGGCTCTTTCTACCCATGGGCTCTAAGAAACAGACCAAATCTTCATGTTACCAGGGAAAGTGCTTTAAAGACTGAACCATCCAATCTCCTTGGCCCAATGATTGTTTTATTCGAATTTTTTTCTTTTTTTTTTTCTCTCTCTCTTCTTGGGTTTTTCAGTAATTGAGAAAAACTAAGGTCTTGCATAGTGTTTTCTCTTTAAGATATTTGGGGTTTAGTTTGGATGTGGAACATCTAGAATTGCAACCAGCTTTTAGCAGCTAAGCTGGCAGGACACAGGGCAGTTTGGTTAAGCAGTATGCAGTTCTTAAACAAAGCTGAGACAGGATGATGGCTTGGGGAAACTTCCTGGTTCTAGAGCAAGCTATCAGTTGCAATGGATTTTCTCCAAGGCTCTTGGGGATCTCAGGCATGGTTTGAGGTACCTGTGTTGTAAACTGGTGATTGCAGCAGGCATGTCTCTGGGTGATATGCTCAAAATGAAGTTGTTGTTGTTGTTGTTGATGATGATGATGATGATGATGATGGTGGTCTAATATCTGTGGATATTGATAGAAATGAAGCTGACCATGTGACAAAACATCACTCATTGAGCCTCTATCTCAACCCACATATCTATGGCACTGTTGAGTGACAGGCTACTATTTGGAGGAGGAGAGACACAGGCACCAAGGGGAAATTGAAGCTTCATTCTTTCAGATGGTAAGGCCAAGTTCATGCTTCACATGGGAAAGCAAAGGGTTCTCCTGTGCCTTCTGCTTCATTCTGAGAGTGTCCTGGGAACTGAGAGAGACTGTCTCTAAGAAAATGATTTGTCTCATTACAGATGAGGTTCTGGATTAGTCCATCTAGAAGCTGGGACCAAGTCTTAGTTCTAAGAATGTCTGTCTGTCTGTCTGTCTGTCTGTCTGTAAAGGAGCTCCAAGTGCCCCTTCTAACAGTAATGAAAAAGTGCACATCTCTGTTTGCAGCCCAGTGCTGTTCCTCCTATGAGAACTGTCTGTTTGTTTAGTTACTCCCCAGTTTAGTGTTGCAGGAGCTTGTCAATGGAAGGCCAACTCTGAACTTTGAAGAGGTATTCCTTTGCCATCTACCTTACTAGTAGATGAAGCCTAATATCTGACGATAAGCAACTGAAGGGAGAAAGAGTTTATTGTGGCTTACAGCATGAGGAGGTACAGTCCATAATGACAGGCAAGGCATGGCCACAAGAGCAGCTGGCCAGCAGCTCACACTGTGCCAACAGTTAGGAAGCAGAGGGTAAATACGAAGTGGATGAGAGCTGTAAAACCCAAGCCCCCCACCCCTATAACCCACTTCCTCTGGCGAATCTCTACCTTCTGAAGGTTCCAGAACATTCCAAAGCAGCACTTCCTGGGAACCAAGTGTTCAAACACAGTGGGGAAGATCTCATATCCAAGCCACAGCAAAGGCACCAAGACTATCTAAGATGTGACAGGGAGGAGGGGGGTACTGAGATAGAGTGAGTATCATTATAACTATGTGAGTTTCAAGAGTTAGAAGAGAGAGATTCCCCTAGAGCGAGGACTAGAAAGCTAGAGGGTAGTGGGTAGTGAGGAAAAGCGGTACCTTGCCCAGTGACTGGGTGAGAGGATGTTTTAATTTAACTCAGTCCATTCTCAGGAGGAATTGTGTGCTGGCTCAGCCAGAGGGCTCAGGAACCTGGGGAAGAGAGAACGTTGGTCTATTCTAGTTAGTCAATGTGGAAAGGCAAGTCAGCTACAATTTCACTTTATTTTATTTTGGCAGTACTAGGAGTTGAAGCTTGCACATTTTAGACAAGTGCTATCTATGCCTTCGAAGTACACCCCAGATCTGCTGGTTACTTTGGGTTTAGAGACAGGGTCTTGCCAGTCTTCCCAGGATGGCCTGGAGCTCACTCTAGAGAAGTGACAAGGGAAGCCTTAAAGTCATGATCCTCCTGCCTCTCAGTCCCTTTGCTATCCACTAATGAAATAAAAAATGAATTTACGGGAGTCTGTGGCCTTGCTCTACTAGGCAAGAGGGCAGCCAGCTGTCATGCTTAAGTCACTCCTATGCTGCAGGGTGGCTCTTTGCAGTAAACACTTCCGGATCACTAGGATACATGCTTCTTTGAACTTCCTGTGTCTTTGTGGGATGTCAGTGCTCAAGGTGAGATAATATATCAACAGGCTCTTATAATTGGAGCAGGATTTTTTTCCCACTAGCGCCTCACTCCATCCCACACAAGGGTGTAGAAAATGCAACAAGTCCAGAGTTTCAACTGGCTACTTTCATTTTAGGAAGCAACAATGGGAAGGGAAGAAGAGATCCATGTCATGATGGTAAGAAGAGCTTGCGTGTCCCATCTCCTCTGCCCTGGCTGGTGGAACCCGTCCCATCCAAACACTGCATTTACTTACATAATTTCATAAACTGCCTTACTTACATAATTTCATAAAGTTCGCACTGCTGCACACATTCCCAAAGGTGAAATCTACTTACAGCTAAATGTATTAAGGGAATCCAGAGTCTTGTTATTATGAATAGCATTTATGAGGGACTGAAAAGATTTTTTTTTCTTTCTTCATCATGCTAATGCCAAGAGTTTACTTAACCAAGGCCAGCCAGCATGATCCTAAAATGATCCTTACAGTGTTCTAATGATGGGCAAAAGAAAATAATGATAGTTATGTGTGAACAGCCATGAGGAAGTGGCTTTCCCCCCCCCCAAATGAATTAAAAACATAAGGCTCCATCTAATGCCAGGCTATTGGCCTGGTAGGCAAGAGAGAGTAGCTCAAATTCAAACACACTGTTTCTGATGAAGAAACCCTTTTTTATTCATATAAAGTATTTATTAGGTATTGGATTTTATAAACAGCTTGGTCCTGGAGTCTTTATTTTAAAAAGGTTATCCTGAATGCATTTCCAAGCTTCCTGTGGAAGATTTCTCATAAAAGAAAGCAGAAAATGTATAAATGTAAACAGGCTAATTGTATGCAGATATAAATTATGGATGTTGGTCTTATGAAAAAGCACTGCTGATTTGCAGGGGTCTTACTCAGCAGCTCTGTGTCTTGTCTAAAGGGATATTTAGTATGGCTGTGATGTGCAGAATTTAAAACAAAACTTTGAATTCTGGAGAATAAAATATAGCCCCTTTGTGTTAAGACCACACTGTTGGGAGGGCAAGGTTTTATCTCGTTTTATTGCTGTTGGCATCGGATCTCATTAGCTCTGGCATCCCATGTGGACGCTTGTCTCCAGATGCTGAGTAAGGCAAAGACTTGGGAAGGACGTGGCTATTCTTGTGACCCCCTCCCCTGCCAAGTAGTCTGCATACCAACTGGTATTCAAGTGGGCATCTGGAATCTGCGGTGACTTAGGTCACTAAAGATTCTCCATTACTCGCACAACAAATGGGAATATGTTCAAAGGACAGCTTGTGACAAAAGTTCTGTTAGATGCTGCAGGTGCGGAAGGCAACCATGCGACTGTCCTTTGTCAGGTTTCTCTCTCTCTATAGCTTGAAATGTAGCAGCTACCAGCTACTGCTATTTTTTCACTTAGCTGTAATAACCAGTTCAAACCTGAGTTATAAAAAAATGCCCCCCAAAATACCAAAGAAACATAGAAAATGAGCAACATCCCAAGTAAAAAATTACTGGTCTGACATTTGATGATATATGGCACAAAATGTCACATGATGATATGTGTTGCAGGGATGTATGAGGACAGTATAATTTTGGCTGACATGGACTGCAAGTACTTCCTAATAAAGAATTACAAAAGGCTGACTGTCTTGCTAGGTATCCTCTACTTGCTAATCCAGTGGAGGAACCAAAAAGGTCTTAATATAAACTTTGGGTGTGGGGAGGGGACAGGGTCTCACTATGCAGACATTACCTTGGAACCCCACAAAGGTGTGCTTGCTTATGCCTCCCAAGTGCTGGGACTAAAGGCATATGCCACCATGCCCAGTCTGAAACATAAAGTTTGTTCTAAAGAGTAAGTCCTGAAATTAGCATTTTAGAAGGGGGCCATTCTAGAAAACACAGCATTAAAATAATTTATTCTTTGGGTGTGTGGTCCATGTGGGAGAGTGTGTGTGGTGGGATGCTCTTGCCTCTGTGTGTGCATGTGGAGGCTAGGGGTCAATGTCTTCTGTCATCCTCTCTTGTTTCCTATTTTAGTTCTAAGATAAGGTTTCTCACCAAGCAGGAGGCTCACTATTAGTATAAATCCTCTGGTCTCTCTCCCCTAGCTCTGGGACTGCATCTACATTTAGTTACTCCTGGTTTAACTTTGTTTGTTTTGTTTCTTTTGTTTTACACAGGTGCTGGAGATCCTAACTCAGGTCCTCATGCTTGCCAAGCAAGCACTTCACTCACTAAGTCGCCTTCTTGGTAGGATATCTATTTTTTTAAATATAGTGTGAAAATGGCAGCCTGGGTACTAGGGTATTAATTCCCTGGAGCAGGATGTAGTGTGTAGCAGTTTTCTTCAGTAACAGACTGAAAACTGCAAAGCTTATAGTTGCACCCAAGACCGGCTCTCTGCTTTGATCTGGGAACCATGTCTCTCACCCGTGTTTTGATCCACTTGATCATGTGGATCAAGACTGTCTTCCAAATCATCCAGGGGACCTCTGGTCTTGATCACTTTCAGTTTACAGCTCTTTGCCTACCTCCTCAAAAGGTTCTTATGGGAAATTTCCTTTATCAGACCATGCCCAATCTGCTTAATGAGTTACCTAACTTGTACGAATTAGATTGTGTCAAAGCCTTCCTGGGGCTGTTTTAATTTGACTCCCAAGGCTGTTGAAACGACCTGAGTTGACACTGAGGGTTCACCTGCTCAGCAGATAGTCCCTGAGTGCCTTTTGTGAGCCAGAAAGAGAACACCCTCTTGACTCAACAAGACAGGCATTCATCTAAGTTTTAAGATGACATAAATTAAGGCTAGATATGTTAAGACTTATTCACAATGCCAAATTGTCCTTTGTGGTTAGTATTCTTTTTATTGTTGTTTTTTCATTCGTTCCGACTGGGACTCACTCTGTAGCCCAGGCTGGCTCATAACTTACTCTGTAGCCCAGGCTGATCTCAAACTTGCATCAATCCTCTTGTTTCAGCCTCCCAAGTGTTGAGATTACAGCCCTGAGCCTCTATACCCAGCTCTTTATGGTTTAGGGACATTGGATGAACAAGCCTATAAATGATTTTTAAAGAATGATCCCCAATGTGCATGACGGGCTCAGCTCAAGCCCTGACACTAACACTTCCAACAAATGATGTATAAACAGTTACATCTCATTCCACTTGAAGCCTGGACAATTTGGTTGTTTATCTGAACTGCCTCAACTGTACAATTAATTACTGAAGGGAGTCATCATGCTATATCCTGAGGATTTTATTTTGGAAACTGGAAATACCACCCCCCCCCCCTTTTTAAACAGAAAAGTATGTAAATCCTTGCCAGCTCAAAGCTGAAAGAAATTCCTGAAGGTGTTGAAGAATGACAGACATTTCTTAGTATTTACATGGAGCTTACTTCACTGTCTCACTCCATACCACCCAAGTAGATGCAGTTGGATAACCCACCCTACCCCAAAGCAGGCTGTAACCCCTCAGGATGATGAAGTGAGGGACAAATCACGGGGCATAAAGGAGCACCTACTTGATTAGACATGTAATCTCAACTCAAAAAGTGAGCTCATTTACTCAACTAAATTTTAAAATATATTTTATTACTGCTAAGATAGCTCTGTAAACATAGCAACAATGTTAATAACAGCTATTGTGTCTGAAAAGTATTGCTATACTAGTTAGAATTCAATACAATTTCACGTAACTCAATGGCTTATTCTCTTTGGATAGAAACTGGACTTGTATACAAAACCCTTTTGGGGTGAACAAGCCACAACAGGATTTGGGTAGGTCACTTTCCTATGGGGCATCTGAGAGTTGAATTATCAGAGATAACCCCAGAGAAGTAGAGAGTTGTACCACAGCTCACCTCTGACCTCTCACCTACCTGGAGTATGCAAATGGACTGAGAAGCTGGAGTCATTTCACAGGTTAAAAATTCTGGGCTTCAGTGGGGCATCTGCTAAAGGGCATGTGACCTCTGGTTCATCTGGTTCACAAAGATGAAGAGAATCCTGGATACAGGAGATGCTTATGTGATACAGGAAATGCTCATGTGATACTGGAGATACTCATAGGGATCATGGGCCCTGAACTCAATGGTTTCTGAGTGTCTTGGAAAAGAGGTCAGGTGATATCTTACACTAACAAGTAACATGATGCTCTTGTTCTTTTTGTGACTCCAGCCTAGAGATGAGTTTGCACATAAATTTAGAGTCCACTTCATGGTCAGTATATTAAATGTAGTGATCAGGTTATTTTACCATTCCTTTTTAAATTGATTGTTTTTATTGGTTTAATCCAGAAATTGGAAATGCTAGTTACCCATATTGAAATGTCAAAACTATCAATTCTGTTTTTCTTGGTTACAAAGTCAGGCCAGTTTAAAAATTTACATGCCAAAAGTGAATTAGGGCACACACACACACACACACACACACACACACACACACACACACACACACACACAGAGAGAGAGAGAGAGAGAGAGAGAGAGAGAGAGAGAGTGAGAGAGAGAGTTTAATAATGAGGTGTGCTCCATTTTCCATTTCCATTGCTATAACAAACACCTCAGATAATCAACTTACAAAGAGAAAAGGTTTTATCACAGTTCATTGTCTCGAAGGAGGTTCCAGTCCATGTTTGGTGCTCTTTGCTTTGGATCCTGGAGTGATGTGGCCAATCAAGATGGTAGTGGATAAAGCTGCTTACCCCTGGGCTAGGGAAAGAAAGAAAGAAAAAGGAAGAATTGTTGAGGTCTTTTCAAGAGCATCCTCACGCACAGATGTGGACTCCTTGTCTTGTAGCTATTCATCCTCACTCCCCAGAGTTCCAAGCTGTTGACCATACTTCTGACACAGGGGCCTTCAGGAGCCATTTCACATCCAAGACTATCATATGGTCTTGTAAAAAGAGAGTATTTTGTTAAAAATTTAGTACTCCCTTGCTTGGTTGCAAACCGAAGAGAGATAGCTATAGAATGAAAAGCAGAAGGCCTACTGACACCAAAATGCAAAGCATGTTTGTGTATGACAGTGCTGTGGAAAGAACCCCTGCTGGCCTTCTGTTTGTACCTTATGGCTGAGAGGAACTGAGCGCATTAGTTACCCCACTGCATGAACAATGAGGTTTACAGTGTGTGTAAACTCATGATTTCTGTTGATTTATGTGATTTGTGGCTAATGTATTCGTCAGTGAGCACTCTGAATAAATACATATGAAACAAGTTTTTAAATATGTAGACATAATATACTGAAGGAGTTTGCGTTACTCATCTCTACATTCGTAACCTTACAACTTAGGATGTGTTATTCAGAACAGTGGTGTTTCAGCCTTTCTACTATTACAGTAACATGCTGGACAGAGAATAAGTATGAAAGAACATTTTGTGAATTCATTGACTAATTACAGGGGTGTGACTTATAGATAAGATATAAACACTAAGGCGGAAGGATTGCTCCAGATCTGTGGCCAACCTGGGCAGCATATAAGTTCCAAGAAAGCCCAGGCTATGTAGTGAGACTGTTTCACAAAACAACTGCCCTCCCCCAAAAACCCAACATTATTTCCTAAACTGCCTGATCTGTGTTTTCCACACACATGTTGACACCATTGTTGCTCTTCTTGTATTATCTAAATTAGAAAAATGCTGTTTGATCATTTCACGATGTATTTCTTGTTCTTTTGGTGTGTGTGTGGTGTGTGAAGGGGTGTATACACATTTGCATATGTGTTTGTGCGTGCAAATATGTATGTCTGTACATGCATGTAGGGCCAGATGTTTTCTCTAATGGCTCTCCATCTTATTTATGGAGGCAGGGTCTCCTTTTGAACCTCATACTTATACAGCAAATACCTTCTGCTCTGAGCCACATCTCCAGCCCATCTCTTGGTTTCTGAAGCTTCTAATTCCTCTAATACTTTGAATATGTATAAGGGGTTCTGACTATCTGGGCTGGATAGAACTCTTGTTTTATGCTGACTTAATACTAACCAAAGTTCATATACCTCATTACTTCAATGTTTACTACCCATGTTGGAACATGGAAAAAAAAAACATGTAATCTTCTGAGTAAAAAATATTCTTCCTTCCATGATATGGCCAACTTTTAGATAATAAAAACTTATCATTTTATTCTTAATGAACACATGAAACATGGCCTTGATTTAGTTGTGGTTAGACCAAATACATATTTCCATATAGAAATATCCCTGCTGTGACTCCTTGGTAGTGGAAACTTTCTTCCCATTTTTTAATTTTGCTTACTCAGTAGTTTTACCATATTCTTGTTTTATGAATTTAGCTCAAAGCAAAACCAAAAGAAAATAAACAGCAATGATGACTCCTATTTATATATAAATTTGTAGTTTGTAAAGAATTGGGGAAGTATTACTCATTTACAATCCCCGAAACTTTACAAAGTAGAAAAGACAAATGCTATCATCCTTGTCCAACAGACCAGGCAGTTGGAGAGGCCTTTTCCAAGGTCTCTTGCCCAGTATGTGGTATAAAGACTCCCTCCCATGACTTGAGAATTCTGGGTATATTACAGTACACAAAGGGAACAAGCAGCTTCCGGGTAAACGCATGTACTTGAACATCAGGCTTACTTGATGGTAACTTCTCTCTTTTAGATCCTTCTTCCTCTTCCTCAGTC
Source organism: Lophiomys imhausi (assembly GCA_907164525.1). Taxonomy (NCBI): domain Eukaryota; kingdom Metazoa; phylum Chordata; class Mammalia; order Rodentia; family Muridae; genus Lophiomys; species Lophiomys imhausi. Next base: position 1,685,288 of record CAJQZJ010034140.1, read on the forward strand.
TCTTCTTCATTCTCTTTTCTACCGTTCTCCTCATTCCCCTCCTGTCCACTCTCCTCCTTCCCATTTCTTTTGTCTTCTTATCTTTATTTCTATCTTCTTTGTTCCTTTCTTCCATGTTTGGGATTTCCTTCTTCTCCCTCCTGCCTTTCTTCATTCTTCTCATCCTCTCTTTCTTTTAACAAATGACTAAGAGCCATTGCTGGTAGATGGCTCCATAAAAAAAAAAAAAAAAAAAAGGTGCTTGCTGAACAAATATAAGGACCAAAGCTCAGCTCAACAGAACCCCCATCCGAAAGCTAGGAGGCCCAAGCTTTGGGGCCACCTGTAATCCCTGCAATGGGAAGACAGAAAGATCCTTGGAGCAATGTGGCTAAGTGGTGAGCTCTGGGTTCATCCAGCTGTGGTTTCACTCTTCATAGTGATGAAAAAAATGTGAGTGCCTATAGCATATTGCCCTGTGAGCTCCTACTCACGGTGGTTTGCCATTGCGGAAGTCAGACTATGTTGGTTCATGGAATATTCTTTTGGTTTCAGCTATATGATTTGGGAAAGTGGGATCAGAAGCCACTGTGTCAGGAGAGAATGGATAGAGGACATCATTTAAGTTAAACAATGCTCCCAGCACTTCTTCTCATTGTCCTCTGCCTGGAACTGTTCCCGTGGTCTAATATTGATGAAGTAAGTCTAGGGTGATGTGGTAAAAGTCCCTGTTCCATGGGCCTTGCTGACATGGAGTTTTCAGTCCATTGGTGGGTGTATTAGGCCAGACTCCCTACAGGAAAAGAATATATGTAATTCACACACATATATGTACATAAATGTGTATGTATAAAAGGGACTTACTAGATTGGCTTACAGGACATGGACCATCTTCATGATAGAAAGATGGAGAACCCAGTAGCTACTCAGTATAAGAAACTGAATGCCCCGGGGGTTCTAATCCAATACTAAGAGCTTGGGAGGCCCTGGAGTGTTGATGGTATCTACTTCACACTGAAAAGCCGAAGGAGTCTGATATCCACAGAGGATCCCCACAGTAATAGACAGGCTCATTTAGGAGAGGGACAGAATAGGTCACACTGTTTTTCCTTGGACTCTTTCTAATCTGAGCCACCCATTGAATGGTGCTGACAACACAGAAGGGTCTCCCTTTCTCAGCCATGGTTCCACATTTCAAACCTCTCTAAAAATGTCCCGCAACACAGGTGCAGGCTCACTACTCCTAGATGGTTTATAATCCATCTGGCAGCCAGAACCAATCATCACAGGGAGGGGCAAACAGATACAGTACAGACAGACAGATTTCATGAAGAAAACAAGCAGTGCCAGGAAGCAACAGACAAAGCCTGGTGATAATTAGATGATCAGAGAACTTTCTGAGGTCAACAAAATCCTTTCTGGTGTGCCCAGATTTTTGTCCCATAAAAAAGTGTGGGGATAAATGAGCGCTGATCATTTGTTGTGAAGCAGAATAAAACTCTTATTAGTTTTTATTTTTAAAATATTTGGATTTATTATTAAAGTGCATGTATATGTTCATGTGTGTGTGCACATGGGCATCCATGTCTGCATGTGTGTATGTCTATGTGTGTGTGTATTTAGAATTTTGGTTCCTTAAAAAAACCCGGTTATGTTATATAAATATGTTTTTGTTTTAATGTCAGGTGTAGGATATGAGGCTACTTCAGATTATCCACAGCCATTAATTATGATTATTTTGTGCTCTAGGAGGGGTGTGATTTTTGCCAGCTATAAATACTTTAATTCTGGAGACTCTGGAAAGGGTGTAAACAGTAGAGCCCCGAGAGGACCTGTGGTGGCTGCTGATCTCCTTGCTGCAGCCCCCACTTCTACTGGATGCTGCTGTTGCTGGTTCCTGCTGCTGCATTTTGCTTGTTGGTTTGCTGGATTCTGCACTTCTGGATATTCTGTCGATGAAGATTGGACTTGCCCCTAGGATCCCAATGCCCCTAATCAGCAGGAAGTAGTCTAAAGAGGCCTGTTTCCCCTTTTCTCTCTAAACTTCTTTCTCTCCTACCTAGTGTTGGGGGATCTGAAGGGATTAGGGTGGAATAGTGTTGGAAGGTTGGCAGATATAAGAACCCAATAAAGTAGCCAAAAAAATACTCCTACATGTGTGGGCTTGAGTTCATGTAGGCGTAGGCATTCTATGACATATGGAAGTCAGGGGACAACCTACTCCTTTCCTCTGTGGGTTCTGGGGCTCTAAGTTGAGTTGTCAGGTTTTCTTAGTAAGTGTTTTGACCCAATGACCTATTTAGCTGGTCCAAATCTTCTAATAATCTGTTACCTATTTCATGATCATCTTTAGAACAGGTCATTTTGAAGTTCCTTTTTTGATAGCTTTGTTAAAATTTGAATGTATATGACAGAATTTTTAATCAAATCATAAAAAAACAATAATTCAAAGACCTCAAAACTCAAGAAAGACTGCTAATCTCCCAAGTTCCTGTGTGCGTATTTACAACACTCAATAGGTTGAAAATAAGAAATATCTTGACCTGTTTGTTACTCTCTTGTTTGTCTTTATGGATTTACCACACATGTGTGCATCCCTTAAGCAAGGATCCATTCTGTTTGACCTGTCTTTGGACTTTATAAGAATGAATCATACTGCACACGTTCTGTGAATCGCTTTTCTTGTTCAATATCATGTCATAAACCCAGCCATGTTGCTGTCTGAAGCTTCAGTTTATTTGCTTGTCTTTCATCACTTGAGAGAGCTGCATCTTGTCCATGTTCAATGCCTTATTGCCTTATTAATTCATTCTTCTGTCATCATTGGATGTAAGAATATTTTTTCCAGTTTGTTTTCTATGCCAAACAACACTAGAATGTGCATCTTGTCTATTTCTGCAAACAGGGTAGTTGGATCCTGTTATGCACACATCCAATTTTCCTAGGTAATCTTGTCTATTTCTGCAAACAGGGTAGTTGGATCCTGTTATGCACACATCCAACTTTCCTAGGTAGGGCTGAGTTACCTTCTAACATGGTTATCTGTACTCATACTCTCACTGTTTCCTTCCTAGAGTTCTCACTGCTCTATATTCTTGAGAAAGTAGTTTAACATGGAGTGTTCAAATTTTGGTCAGTCTAGCCCATGTGAAATGATATACCATTGACTTTTTTGGCATTTCTATGATTGATAATGCTGTTGAGTGTCTATTTGTAGATCATTTGTAGGCCATTTGGATGTCCTCTAACATGAGGGGCCTCTGCATCATGACTTGAGTCTGATAGGGCATGTTCATATTGATATTTGAATAGTAGAGTCATTTATAAATGGGTGGATAGTATGCCACACAGGTAACAACACTGCTTCTAGTTACACGTTCAGCCCCAAAGACTGAAGGGAAGGAGTGGAAACTGGGCCTCAAAATCTATTTCTGGAGAGAGGATTTAAGGGTCACCTAATTCAAGGAGGATGCATACAGCTTCGTTAAGAAAAGGGACAGAGTTTTTGTTTACTTTATAATTACCCATGTCACAGTTTCCTAATTCCAGGGAAGTCCCTAACAATGGGTGGGGTCTCTTCTACATTACAGGAAATGCTGCACATTGTTCTTCCCATTGGTTGAATATGGGAAAACAGGAATGTGGGAGAATAAATCATAGTCTCAAGGCTACAGCTACCCTGCAAAATGGCTGTCTTCCTGCAGAATCTTATTTTGGTTGGCTTTTCTTTCTGCTTTTACCTGTGGCAAATCTCAGTATCACTTTAGGTAGACAGATGTTGAGGTGGGCCTAGGCACAGACCTCCATATGGTGAGACACAAAAAGGACACAAATTAATCTTAAACATTTCCCTGATCACACTCCTACACTGCTCTGTAAAGTTAGCTTTACAGGCACCACCTTCATTCTCTCCATGTTCTGAAGTTTCCTGAAGATAATGAACGGTAGCCATGCCATGTAGACTTTGTTGCTTTTTTATTAATGAGATGAATCTTGGAAAAGAAGAACACTTTCAGCAAAATCATGCTCTTAACATTGGAGTCAAATCTGGATTTGACTTTGTCTAAATCAAAATTCACATTTATAATAACTGTAAATGACCAATGCTGATAACTAAATGACCAGGCTGATGCATTTACTGAGTCAAACTTGTGAGTTTTCATAGGAATCTGGCCAAGTTTTGAATTAAATAAGGTGAAATATGGCAGGAATACATGCACAGTAAGGATTCAGGATTGAAGTAGCTTGTGTATTAATAAGATATGGTAATAGTCTAAGCTTCAGAGCAATTTCTAGGAGGTGGAGGAGGAATATGCCCAGTGTGGCTTATGAACTTCAAACCCCATATAAACCATCATCCTGAAAGTGGTGCCTAATGAATGAATGAATGAACGAATGATTAATGGATGTTGAAGAAGAAGCCTTAATATGGGCAACTTGAGTGTGATTGGGGGTTTTAAAAGACACATTCTTAAGAGGAATTAAAACACAGCAAAGAGCTACTTTTAAGCCTGAATCAGTACTGTGCATGTATTCCCGCTATATTTCATCTTATTTAATTCAAAACTTGGCCAGATTCCTATGAAAACTCACAAGTTTGACTCAGTAAATGCATCAGCCTGGTCATTTAGTTATCAGCATTGGTCATTTACAGTTCCTGTAAATGTGAACTTTGATTTAGACAAAGTGAAATCTAGATTTGACTCTCCTGTTGAGAGCATGATTTTGCTGAAAGTTCTTTTCTTTTCCAAGATTCATCTCATTAATAAAAAGCAACAAAGTCTACATGGCATGGCTACCGTTCATTATCTTCAGGAAACTTCAGAACATGGAGAGAATGAAGGTGATGCCTGTAAAGCTAACTTTACAGAGCAGTGTAGGAGTGTGATCAGGGAAATGTTTAAGATTAATTTGTGTCCTTTTTGTGTCTCACCATATGGAGGTCTGTGCCTAGGCCCACCTCAACATCTGTCTACCTAAAGTGATACTGAGATTTGCCACAGGTAAAAGCAGAAAGAAAAGCCAACCAAAATAAGATTCTGCAGGAAGACAGCCATTTTGCAGGGTAGCTGTAGCCTTGAGACTATGATTTATTCTCCCACATTCCTGTTTTCCCATATTCAACCAATGGGAAGAACAATGTGCAGCATTTCCTGTAATGTAGAAGAGACCCCACCCATTGTTAGGGACTTCCCTGGAATTAGGACACTGTGACATGGGTAATTAAAAAGTAAACAAAAACCTCTTTGTCTTTTTTTAAGCCTTAGTACTTACAGAAAGACTAGGAAATGCAGGGCAGTCAGATCTATGTGTCCTAACTTCCTCTTTTGGGCCAGAAAGAAGATGGATTCAATAATATAAAAGAGGGGGACATACATAGCTGAGGACCTATCCTTTCTACCCACATGTGTGGCAGGGTGGCAAGCTTTGGGACTGTCCTGCCCACCCCAAGATAGAGCCTGATTACCCCACTGTAGCTTTGTGGTGAGCAGAACAGGGTGTTTATGTACCATCTCCAGGCTGTTCTTACCAACTGATGGTAACAGACATGACCCTGACGTCAGGCTGAAAGTCTAGGGGGGTGTCACATGGGACTCCAATAGAGACTGTTAAAGTCAGGAAGGAATTGATGGCACAAGCAGACAGACAGTGGTTCCAGAACAACCAAAGAAATTTAGAATGCCTCCGGTCAGTAGGAACTACCACTGAGTACAAATTCCTTCAACAACAGCCAGTTCAGAAATCACTTCGCCTTGCTATTTCAGTTCTTATTCTCAATCCAGAGAAGATATGATCTCTTCTCTTGAGGAATCAACACACCATCCTATAGTGTACAAGGATGGGTATGTCATCCACTCTTCCCATACTCAGGGATAACTTGGGCCTCAAATTGACAGAGTATTCTCTGTAAGAAGAACTGTATTAACAATAGGGACTTATTCATACAGAATTAGATTTATGGGGCTGGAAAGATGGTTCATTGGTTAAGAGCACATGTTGTTTTTCCAGAGGACCCAAGTTCAGTTCCCGGCACCCACATTAGGTGACTTATAACTACTTGTAACTCAAGCTCCAGGGAATTAGATGCCTTCTTCTGTCCTCTGTGAGTACTGTACTCACATGGACATTTATACACACACCCACACACACACACCACATGCCATACAAAAACACACACATGCACACAAACCACACACAATTAAAAAAATTTTAAAACTTACTAAAAAAATTTGACTCACAGTGAAATCTTTCGTCTTATTAATAAGTTCAGAAAGACAATATCTATACATAAGGTAAGTCTGATTTCTTTGTATGTCAACTTACAGTTTAAGAAGTATTCTTGAATACCTTCAAGTAGGCATTTAATAAATGTTAATTTATCATCACATACTGTTTCCTCCATTAGGAATTTTAAAGGCTGTCTGAAAGCTTGGATCTAATTATAGGATGCTGCATTTTCATTGCATATATATATGTATATATATATAAATATATATCAAGCTCACCCTAGAAATTTTCCATACTAAACTTTCAAATGTAGTCATATATTATAACTATTTAATATCTCTGACCACCTACCAACCCACCAGCCCCAGACACTTTACCAAGCCTCAGGCACAGATTCTTGAGGGCAACTGGTCAGCAGTCCATTAATCAGCATACACAGGGAACACAACAATCAGCAGCCAGTGCAGTGGTCACCTGGCTCTGGTAGTTGTGATGGCCACTGCCTCACTTCCACTTGGGGATGAGGCCCCCTCTGTCTGTCAGACACTGCCTACCTTACCTGGGGCAATGGTCGAACTCCTGCTTGTTTCTTAAGTCCATCTGCTTTTTCTGTCCCTCTGTCCCTTCACCATGGTCTCTGGTGGGTCTCGAGGTTTGGCAGCCACACCCTTTAGCAGGGCACTCTCTGAAGTCTTTTGAAATGAAGCAATCATGAGCAATCATGCAAAGCAATGCCAAGCAAAAAGCCCTTCTCAAGTTTTCTGGGTCTTCCTTTTTAGACATTTTCTCTAATTATGCACCAGGATGCCTTCTCATTGGCCAACCTAATGCCCTCCTCCCAACGTACACCTGTTCCAAATCACTAGCTCTCCCAGGTGCAAGTCATTTAGGCTGATTTCTTTTGTATGCCCCCTTCTATGAGACTGTTTTTCAGAAACATTCCCACAACTTTTACATATTAATTCAAACATAACTGTGTTCTAAAGAAATCCAAACCTCCACCACACTCAAAGTTCCTTCATTGTGCTGTTTTGTTTTTCCTAGAAGCATAGTTCAAATCAGTGTAAAGAAACAGAAACAGCCGGGCGGTGGTGGCGCACGCCTTTAATCCCAGTACTTGGGAGGCAGAGGCAGGCGGATCTTTGTGAGTTCGAGGCCAGCCTGGTCTACAAAGTGAGTCCAGGACAGCCAAGCATACACAGAGAAACCCTGTCTCGAAAAACCAAAAAGAAAAAAAAAAAGAAACAGAAACAAAGATAATGTTTTTCAGGGTGTGTAACTGAATATTCTGGGGATTTGTGCCCAGTATGATTGGTTCTAGTGTTATGTTAGAGTGCTTGGTGTTTATTTATTTATTTACTTTTCTTTCAGCTTTACTTCAGTTGCATGGAACTAAAGCCAAGATTGGCTGCCTTCACATGATGACATTTAGCGTTTCCAGCTCAGTATTCCACCAATGCTGTGTCTAGTACATAAACCCCACACCCAAGTCCTGGAGTAGAATTTGTTGGAAATTTGAGATATCTTGTCTACCTTGGAGACAGTTACTGTAGCTAGTGGGATAAAGTACCTGGATTGTCGAATGTGAATCAAGTGTCCATTGAGAGAGCCATGAAATCAAGGTAGCCTTATGTGAATGAACCACATAGATTAATGGAGGAGGAGCAATTTCCTAAGATGCTTTTTCCAGAAGAGACTGCTAAGTATACAAATTCGGCAACTACCTACCATGTGCTTTGCCACTGGTCTTCTGTTCATTGCTGTCTATGTTTACCAAAGGTTCTCTTTGAAGGCTTTCTGTAGAGAATTCTCCTTCAAAGGTTCTTCATGGAACGCTATCCTCAGGACGAAACCAGAGTGTCTCTCATGGAAGATTTACCTCAGAAGGTTCCTTTCTGAAGGTTTTTCTTAGAGGATTCCCACAAAGGAGTACCCTTAGAAGGTTCCTCACAAAAAAATACCCCTCAGAATGTCTCCTCCAATAGATTCTGGCTAAATGTACAATAGGACTGGAGAGATGGGTCTTATTATTCCCGGGGAGGACCCCTGTTTCTTTCCTGCCTCTAACTCTAGCTCCAGGGCATCTGAAACCCTCTTCTAGACTCCGTAGTCACCGCACTCACATGTGCTTCCGTGCTTAATGGACACTCACACATGCATGCATAATTAAGAATAAAGTTAATCTGAAAACCATTTCATGTAGCAGTTTTTCCACACAGGTTCAATGATTGCAGCCACTACATTCATGCAGTTTGAGTTGTCAGGACTGTCAAACCTTTGAACTTCTCCCACTCTTCCCCCCTCCTTTTGAAACAGTCTCACACTGTAATATTGGCTTGGCTGGAACTCTCTCTATATGTCCTAACCTGGCTTCAAACTTGTAGCAATTCTCCTGCCTCAGCCTCTTGCATACTGGGATTGCACGTAGTGAAACTTCTGTCTCCTTATCTTGAATGGAGAATGGTCCTCTGTCCTCTACAAAAGATTTCTACCACAGCAGGCTGAGCATTTCGCAGTGGAAGTGGAAAAATGCATCAATGAGGATGGGGTGAGTGTTTTGGAAATTCAGCCCAGCATAGTCAACCACAGGTCACCAACATTGGTGGGTTGTTGCTGTCAGATCTTGCCCATCTTCTGCTCTATGGAGTCATACTTTCCTAAAATAAAACTCTTCTATTTGAGATGAAGAAAATTCTTATTCCATGTATTTCTGTATGTGGGTGTGTTGATCTATCTGTCTGTATGTGTGTGAATGTTTCTTTGCATGTGAGCATGAACATATGTGTATGTGTGAGGAGGCTAGAGGCTAACCTAGGCTGTCATTATTCAGTCACTGTCTGCCTTTTTGTTTATTTATATCCAGAGCTCACTGATTTGGCTAGACTGGCTATCCATGCCTGGCTTTTTGTGAGCTTGCTAGTGATCAAACTCAGGTCCTTATGGTTATAACAGCAAACACTTCACCTATTGAGTATCTCCCCAGCTCCAAGACCATTCTTGATGAAATAGAAAGGCAATCTGCCCTGGATACATTTGAAAAAAAAAGTAGTATAATGAAGGAAGTTCATCAAGTGTTAGGCAAATCTGCCTAGTATGTATTAGCATTATAATCTCTGTCTCCACAGGAAGACAGTTACTAGTTGGTTTGGCTGTCAGAAACATCTACAAAAGATATCTTTGTAAAATAATTTTATTCCATATGAGTCTGAGGTCATATTGGGCTAAGGCGTTCTGCGCCCATGTGAATTTAAATATAGAAAGAGAGCCATTTACTATAGAAAGTGTGAGACTCACATCTCTTGAGGATTATTGTCCTCATTTAAGAAACAAATGGGCTGCACTAGAAGTTTTTGAAGACCTCTATGCATGAAAATCTCATTTCTTGCTTTGTAGTGGAATCCCTGGGAAGATACCCTCATGTCTTGAGTGCCTCTCAGCATTCTGCTCTGGAGAATCAAATGTAAAAGAGAAACCTGACAGCTGTCAGCTGGTAGCTGGCCTGGTGCTATGAAGCCATCACATTCCTGACTTAAGACAGTTTTACAGATGCCATTATCAGATGCCACCCGATGAGTAGTACGCTTGGTGCCTACAGTGGATCACGGCAAAGCAAGACCCTCGGTTGTCCCAGCTGAGCACTGATCAGAAAGGCATTTCACATGTCACAAAGACATTTCCCTCCTTTGAGCTAGCTTGGGTATCTGTTGCTTCTTTGTCAATCATTCTTAGCTCTTGCTCCTTTTCCCCCACTCATGGATTTAAAAAAATATATATCGAAATGCTCAATTCCAGAAACACCCTCAGTTTATGATGGTTTCCAACTCATCAAATGCCTGTTCCCTTAAGCCCTAAAATCATCCAATACACACACCTCTCACCCTTCCTCTTCCTGCTCCCTAGTGTGTTAGAATATATCACCATTGAACACAGGGTTTATATCACCATTGAACACAGGATTCTTCCTTTGGCTGACAGTTTAACAGATGTCTCCAGCTCTCCTACAGCACCTTCCGTTTTGCCTTTGAGTACAATGTAATGCCCTCTTTTCTTTGGACTAACATACGCAGGACATTGACATAGCTGTGTGACAGGGACTCTCTTTCCTTTTTGTTGTTTGATGAACTGCTATTACTATCACCTGTTACCATCTTCATACATCCCCCTCAGAATTAACTGACTTTTCTTTACGGCGCAAAACGAGTCAGAAGAAATATTTTCTGTCTTGTTCTGTCTCCCTGTTCTAACACATGAAGTAGAACCCTACTCCCGGTAGGGTTCAGTTCTCCCCCTCAATTTTCCTCATGAAAGCGACTTTGAAGGGACTCAGCCATTTGTCATGATGATGATGGTGTTTACTGTTACTATATTATTGATCACTATTATTTTATATGTTGGTCTTGCCTACATACTTTAACATAGAGCCAGTGTTGCAGGTTGGTTATTACTTTATGAAAATATATCGTCAGCTTGTCAAATTTCTGCACTGAATTAATGATATCAGTTTTTATTTTGCCTCTCCTTTGTCTCCCATCTTCTAGCTAAGTCCTTGCTGTATGGTTTTCACCTATATACTCCAAAGTAAAGTGTATTTCTGCTTCTCCACTGATTACCCTGGTATTTTGAATCGTGTATCTTTCCCACACTAGGTAGTATCCTGGCTTGCACTTGAACTCCTGTGAACTGTTTCTCCGTCAGAAACATATGTATACTCCCCTGTAAAGAGGAGGTTGGAGCCCTGTGTTTTTTATTTGTGTTTGTTTGATTGCTTTTTGTTTTTGTGATGTTTGCATTTCTTGAATTTTAGGCCAGAGCCAGTCCTGGCTCTGTTCCCAGGGTAACGGCATTAACCTAATGCTAATGTAATCCCCTTCATTTCTATATTTTAAATTCATGCTTATTTGAATTTCTGCACCAAAGATTTGTCTGAACAGAAACTGAAGATTGGTGAAACACTTGGAGCTTGCTCTGGAACTCAGTTGAGACCTTGAATCTTGCCTGGCCTTTTGTAGTACAAGCCCCTATCCAGGGACCCACACTGGAGGCTACACGCACAGGGCAGTTGTCTTAGTGCTAGAGTTTGCTTGAATTCCCACCTTCATGCCTGTACCATTGCATTGCTACTTGCCTCTTCTGGTCCCCACTGTCTCAGTTTGGATGGCAGATTGCCCTTGCCACATAGACCATTGTGATCTGCTGGACAATGCAGCTGTGGTCCAGTAAGCCCTGAGATAGGAGAAGGTGAGCTTCTATTTGTTGTCTCAGTAGCATAATTCCCCCTTCACTGGGTATTTTGTCTCATGCCTGTATAGTGAAGAGCAAAGAGAGCTTTGCTTCCATTTTTCATGTGACAGGGGAATGTATGTATTACTGCGTCTCTTTCTTCCTTCTTTTATGAATAGGTAATCTGTTAAGGGGGTGGATAGTCGCTGAAAGAGGGTTTCCCTATACATATATTTATTTCTCTGAATTCCTCATCCTTTTTTCTTATTTATGTAAGCCATTCTATTCTTTTATTCATGTGTACGCATCTATTAAATTTTATTAATCTTACTGTTTCAGTTCATGTTCCACAAACCAGATTCTATTTATTCTAGTTCTGTCATCTACCTTAGAGAGTCCAGAGTATTTTTGGTTACTTGAAACAATGCTCATTCCTTTCGAGGAAGGTCACCTACTCTGGGTACAGGCCCAATTGTTGCCTGTCTCAGGCTCTCCAGCCTCAGTCTTGAAATCAGGTCTGTACCTGAGGTAAGCCCTGATCAGTCATTTGAACCTGCCCTTGAAGGATAATGAACCCATTTTTTTTTCTATTTTCTGTCGCACTTTCTAGCATTTTTGTTTTAGCACACAGTGTGGTGCTATTGTTGCCCATTGTTTAGCTTCCTGCTTCCTAGTGTTTGTGTTTTCCCTAGATTTCCAGTTGCTTGGGGCGGGGCCTGGGTCTGCTGCCTTAGTGAGTGGCTCCTCGGCAGCCCTGGGATACAACCAATGGTCAAATTATACACCCACAGAGTGTTCCATTTCTCCCAGATCACAAACTGCATAGTCGATTCATTTTGTCGCATGTGAAACACCTGCAGAGCCTTGTTCTTCTCTCCTTTTGTTTCTGGTTCTGCAGGGTATCCCATTCTCATCAACCCCCACCTCTAGGATCTCAGGTTGGTTGGAACTTGTTTCCATTTTCAAAGAGCTTGATTAGACTTTTCTTTCACAGACGTGTGGCTTTCAACTTTTTAGACAGTCTAATTAACAAATGGAATCAGTTAATGGGAAACATTTGTGATCAAAAATATTTGTGAAAAATGTAGATCTAGTTAACTTTCATTTCATTTGGGGAGGTTGTTACCTGTGTTCTCATTCCTATGGGCTGACAAATTCCTTGTGCAGCCCTGTAATGCTGATTGGCCCATCTCAGACAAGCTATTTAGTTACTAATGTGTTTTTTCTTGGTTCTCTGTGAATTGTTGGGATACCTTGCTGCTGAGTGACAAAGCTACCCTGGATGTTTTTCATCACATTTTATGATTTTATGGTGCATCTTTCTTTCATTTTTTTCTTCTGGTGGCCTATAATAGAGTCACAGGGTGTGTGGAATTCTGAATATACCTATGTGTTACTCCCTGCCACACCTACCATCACCCAAGGTGACAAAATGACAGGGATTCTCCAGTAGAGAGAAAGCAACATTCGCACTAAGAAGTAATACAATTTATTTAGCACTGTCATTTGAAGGTGTGGAAGGTCGGAGCAGTGGTCTCAAAAATTCAATTGAAGAAACTAACAGATGAACAAAAACAATAATTCAGTGGGTGAAATGCTAGGGCTGAACACAATCAATTTGGTCTAGATGCACAATACCAAATCGAACACCTTTTATTTCTGAATAATGCTGGAGCATGAATCAGGTTTTTATTTATAACACTTGACTACAGAAGCGACCTAATTTCTGAGTTCATTCCAAGTGACTTATTATCAGAAAAACTACAACAGCATTTTATATTTCAGAGCATGTTGGGTTATTTAAGGGTAACGATTTAATCATAGTTTTAAGAAACGTGGACAGGTGGTGAGTGTATTTTTATTGGGAAATAATGTTCTATATCAGAGGGAGACGGGCCATATATCATGCTGCAACAGTGAGAATTCACTTTGGTGTTTGAATGAAGGGAGATTCAGTAGACAGCGCATGGCTCACTGAGGAGAAACCATTCCCAGAATACACACCATCACAGGAGACAGTTGGTATTCTCAGGGCTATCTTGGAATTGGGAGATTTTGAAATATTCAGTGATAATGGTATCTGTCATAGTCGAGAGAGCAATCAAACATTCCGCAGGCCTCCTGGGATGGAAAATTTACAGTGGGGACTTTGGGATCCAAGGGATCGTCGTCAAAGGGTCCAGTGAATATGAGTTCCATGGGCTGTACAATGTCAGTTCAGAAGGAAGACCTTCTGAGACTGGGGCAAATGTGTCTCATGTACCAGGGGACTGAGTGCCTTGAACTAAAGATACGTTCTGCTAAGCAAAATATTTCAAGATTTTTCTGATGAAAGTAATATTTAAGTCATTATGTCATCTTTCCTCTAATGTTTCCACTTGATGAGAATCTACTCTGTTGGCATCTGAGATCACCTATCAATGCAGAAATACTATTAAAAGCAGATGTACATGCCACATCAACTACTCACCACTGCTGTGCCATCTCCATCACAGTTATTGAGAACATTTGCACATGACAAGTTTCAAAACACAGCTCAAAAGTGTTGAAATCATTTTGAGTCACAGACTAAAAATATTCGGCTTATGTCTTGAACTCAACACACATATAGGAAGACTTACTGCAATGTAAAGGGGTATTGCTATTGTTTACTACACTAAAAAAAGATAATTTTCATTAAAATGAAATGTGTGAATCATAAAATAGGTCATGGCACTATAAAACATTTAAATTTATATTAAAATTGATTTTCCCTTATTGTTACTTAGCTACTATTTTTCTTTGAAAACATTTTTGGTTAATTTTCATAACATGAAATTGTATTAAGGGAAAAGTAGCTATGATAATCAATATTTCTATCTTAGCCTTGTGTATGGTTTCTATCAAGTTGCTTTTACTAGTCAAGTTTAAAAGTTTGTTTTGTAACCCACAAATTAACTTCCTTTATATGCAGTTATTTCTGAATGGATAGAAAAATATTCTTATTTACTCTTGATCATCTTTTTATAAGCAAGATTCCTAATGTCCAACATTTCCTCACAGTAACAAGTCCTTAAGATTTTCTATGCAAAGGAACCATCATTGGATTTGGCATATCAGACGTTTTCCTTCTTTCACTAACGTTGGTATTGCTTTTTATTGTAGCATTATTTATTATTAATGATTTATCTGTTATGTTCCTATGTTCTGCTTCTTTACTCACAAATTACTTTTTGAAAAACCATGAACTTTTTAACATCGGCCTAGGAAAAGAATGATGTAGCCAGTTAGAAAATGGAAAGTTGCTTTCAACACCTTTTACCATATTTGTAATTATTAATCGTGGGAAGTTTCGAAAGTATTCACTGCCTACTGCACCTCTTCACGAGGTCTCCAGGTCAGTGTGCTGTAGGGATCATAGACTGTGTTTAATCAGTGTTTAACTGGATTAGGAAATGAGGGAGTGAATGTTGTCTTCTACCTTCAAAATGCATAAAAATTAAAAAAAACAATGTTTCCTAATCACAACAAAACAAGAGTAATGTCACTATGCAGGCTGTGAACTTTTGTACCCAGTTTTATTTTCTGAAAGTTTTTCATTGGCTGAAGGCCAAATCTTGAACACAAGAAGCTCAAAAGCCAGATCTTGGACACAGGACTTACCCCCAGAGGCTGGTTGTCTCCTCTGATAATTTGTCACATGCCCAGCTCCTTCAGGCATGTCTTTCCACAGCTCCTCCTGTTTATAGATGTGACCTCGATGATGTGACTCCTCCACAACCTGCCACCCTCATCCTAATCTGACAATAAGTCTGCATTAGACTTTCTCTTTTTTGAAAGATTGTCTACCCTTCTGACCATTATTAAAGCTGCAATTACTCAGTGGAAAACTAATTAATAATTTCTCAGAATTAAAATGTCTAAGAACTGGGGGGGGGGGGAGGAATAGATTTTGACTCATTTGTTTTCTTAGGGCTTGTGCAATTCAGTTCTACTTCTGAAAAATAAGCACCCTTTTACAATTTATGAAGACCAGACCTCGTGGAATATACCCTGTTAGTAAGACCAATAGAAAATTAGGGCTTCTGATTGCTGTGTAAACATTAGTCTACTTTTCTTTTTCTGCTGCAAGAGATATTGAAGCTATTTGTCTTTTTAAGCTTTGCAAATGTAAAATATATTAATGTGGGTTACTTTAGCCGATTACAAATTCACCTCACTGCCTATTAACATATCTCAACTCTAACTCAATAACACTTCTACCTGTGTTATTCATTATTCATTATGCTATAACCCAGGGCTCTCTGCTGAGACTATAAAACACAACCATTAGGACCAAATTCAGGGACCACTGTCTGTGGGGACACAGATTCAATTGCCAAGTTATTTCAGTAGGCCAAACCAACTATCACTCAATCGTATTGTACACTATTCATACAGCATTGGACCACCATCCATGAGTAAAATGTTCTGTTTGCATCTAGCACCAACTTGAATTAACTTGCCCACATATTGTGAAGTTTTAGTTGCTTTGCCAGTAAGTGAGCCTCGTCCTGGGTATTTTCATCCAACTGTGTCTTCAAAACGTCAGTCTTCCCAAAGAGTTCAGACTGAGATAAAGATAAAGATTCCACACTACCAAACTTAGGTCAGAACATTACTTGTCAAAGTCAATTGTCTTTCTTCTCACCTTTATCCTTATTAAGAATTCCAGCAAAGTGTATAACGCAAAGCCACAGAGTAAGCTTGGTATTTCTGCAGAATTTTCAGACTTTAAAATCAACTCCATGTCAGGGTTAGCAGATATTAAATTCAGGTGTGCATTACTGGGCTTTAACCAAGAACACTAAAAACTATACATCAGGGAAGTCTAAATGCCCAGTTATAAAGGATGAGTTAAATAATTTATTGTGTCTATTCACTGGAATCAGATCCCTCTTAAAACTAATCATACAAATCAGTTTTTATTCACTTAAAAGGCAAGCTAAGGAATATCTTACCATGAATGTCTATATGCTAAAGCTTAACGTATTATTAAAGTTATTTTTTCTAGGTTAGAGGATTTCAGCTAATGTTATTCTTTATACTAATCTATATCTGGATATTTAATTTTATTAAAGACAGATGCATAGATTTCTAGTTCTAGCAGGACTTCTTAACCTCTGGGTCATGACCTCTTCAGGAGTCATATATAAGATATCCTACATTCCAGATATTTGCATTACAATTCATAACAGTAGGAAAACTACATTTATGAAGTAGCAATGCAATAATTTTTATGGTTGGGGGTCACCACGACATGAGGGATTGCATTAAAGGGTCACAGCATTAGGAAGGTTAAGAAACACTGACTTCTAGCTATGAAGGGTAATGGGGGCTGCGATTTCATTACACAACTGAAAAACCCACATAAAACAACGGTTGTTATGTATCAGTCAAGAGGCAGTGAGGATCAATATTATTTAGGAGCAGGAGAACTGAGATCAGCTTTACAGGGCTCCCTGACTACCTCTGCTGATTTACCAGGTTAATGAAAAGGGTAGTATTCCTGATTTTAGGAGACAGAGTTGAAAAGTTGAGGAGTTCTAGGTAGTCAGAACCAGCAGTACAGAGAATTGGTGAGAAAAAAATTCATAGTACAGCCAGCAGGTCCCAACACTCTGCTAAAGAATCTTCTAGAATTTTTTTTACTCAGCATGGCTAAGCTCATGTGGTAGACACTCTATGAAAAACTAGAGGGAGAATTAGGGTAAAGAAGAAGAGACACAAAGAGGTGGATATTGCTCTTGTTTTCCACAGCTAGAGTAGAAAAATCTCGCAGTATTCAAGAAGGATTAATGGAAACCAGTAGAGTGTCTCAGCCATGCTGCCGAATAGTTCCAGAGTGAAGACTGCTCATACTCTGCCTATCAAAACTTTATGAAAGGCCTCACAAGGGTCAATCTGTTTCTACAAAGCTCAAAAATATTTAAGACAATTCAGCATCCAATAGTGTAAATTCATAATATCTATCATCTCTGAGAAATTTAGGAGGCCTGCAGGCTGCTAGGGAAAGTCTGTCATAAAGAGAAAGCTATAATAAGGGTAAGCAAAGACACAGAAACTGGAGGTGTTACAGGACCAGCATGAAAGAGATTTTTAGAAATTATAAACAGACTCTGAATGGAACACAGTGGCAGAGGAAACAACAGGAATATGGATGTTCAAAAAAGACCCAAGTTAGACTTGTAGTGAGAAAATAACGCGTAGAGATGAAAATGATGCTGGACAGCATGGACAGCCAGTGAAGGTGATAAGAAAAATAACTAAAAACACTCAGTCCTTTCAAAGCAAGGCAGAAAAGAAAGGAAACAAAAAGAACAAAGTGAGGAAAAGGTCTGGCAAGATGACTACCCCTCCCAAAATCAACATTCATATCTTCGGTGTATGCTTTAAGCATCTCATTTTAAATGTAGACATTATCAGATTCTGTTTTAAAACAGGACACATCAGCAAGATGGAATTTGAGCTATAAAGAAACAGATATAAGGAGAGTAAATGTATGTAAACCAATATACACACACTCTATAAATATTAACAAAAATAACATTCAAGTGACTGTATCAAGAAAAATAAGTGTCAGATAAGAAGGACGCATATGGCATCTATTCACTTATAGTAGGATTTTAGCTATATAGTAGAAGGTATCGATACTACAACCAACACACCAAAGGAAACTTGGACATAGACTTTTTATTTTTAATTTTTATTTATTTTTTCTATTTTTTTCTATTTTTTAGTCTTTTTTATCTATTTGTCTGCTTATTGGTTTGTTTGATTTTTAGTTCTCTCTCCCAGGCAATGAGACACTTTTCACTGATGGTACTGCCTCATAGACCCCCAATGAATGAGGAGGCTCTTGGCCCTCATACGACCTCTCAACTGAGATGAGGGACTGTTATATAAGGACACCCCACCCCAGAGAAATGGGATGGAAGGGTTAGGAGGTAAAGAAAAAAAATGAAATGTGATGTTTCGGCCTTTTACTACTAATTGTCATAAACTGTTTAGGATAATTAAGAAATGCAAACTAATGGTTATGCAAGCCGGTCATTCTGTTAGGTACTATGACAGCCTATTATAGTTACTTGCTAAGCTAATCAGAAATAAAGCTGCTAGGGGACAAGCAACATCTGCTTACCCTAATAGAAGAGACAGATAGGACCTCTTCAAAAACCTCAAGATATCTGCAGAATATGGCATTCAAAGATGTTTTTGTAACTTTAGTATTTTTATATCAAGACATATCAACTCCTGACAGCACCCCCTATTCTACCCCAAATAGAAGATGAGCATCGAAGAATCTCCAGTGGGAGATGATTGGATTAGTCACAAGCCTATCTCTTGGTAGGAAAATCCCCTTGCTCCAACTGTAGACAGAATGCTGTCCAAAAAGGACAAAACCTGGAAGCAGGTAAGTCGACAGCCTAGCTCTTCCAAGACAGGGTAGGTAAGTCCTTCATAACCCCTGCTCTACAATCAATGTCTATCAGAGAAACGGGGCCAAACGACTGAAGATCGATGCTGTAATGTATGGAGAGAAAATGGGAACTGTCCAGGCAGCCACTGGTATGTCATTTCTTAGTTTTGGAAGCTGCAGGTCCTGTACTTCCTATAAAATCAGATATATTTATCCCTCTCAGGTCTCTGAGGTGGTTGAAGAACAGAAAGCTAGAGTCTCATAATTAAATTTTGAGTTGTTTAGGAGTCAAGAGAGTGTTATAGATCTAAGAGGATACTTTTAAAATTGTGTTGCAAGTTAGTATGAATGTTGAGTTAGATATAGACCTTTAAACTCATGGAGATGGTTAGATAGTAGAATGTTAAAGTCAGGTACCAAATACATATGGACTGGACATTGGGAATGTACACTAAACCATATAACCCTCATAACTGTGGCCTAATTACCTCTGTTGTTTTGTATTGTATTTATTATTATAAGAGAAAGAGCCATTTGTTGGACTGAAAGGGGAAACTGTAGGGGGAAATAAGATATACCCTAAACTTAAAAAAAAAAAGGGAAGAGGATGGGGGTTGAGGGTGGGAGGGTGGGACTGGAGGGGGGAATAGGGAGGGGACTGCGATTGAGATGTAACTTGAAGAAATAAAAAATAAAGGAAAAAAAAGAATATTATTGAAACCAATAAAGATCATCATTTCATAGTGACAAAAGCTGATACATTTATAGGTACGTGTTTTTGCACCTGGTGGGGGGTAAATGCTCATCAACATGCAACATGTGAGCATGTAGCAATACGTAAATAAAACAGACAGATCAGTAACTAAAGCAAAGGGCTTTAAATTAGTTAGCTAAGTGCACAGAAAATTGATCATACAAGAAGTAATTACCAATATTAGCAAAGAAATTGAGCCAAGCAATGAAGCCTTGTAACCGTCAACAAAATTATAAGGTGAACATAGACTATTGGCCCAGATAGACTCTGTTCTGAGTCACACACATCTATGCAAAACCCCCTCTCCCAGGAGTGTGTAAATTATGAGAAGTATATTTTATGACCAGCAGGGAATTAAGATAGCGTAAAATATCTGTAAATTTATCAAGTATTTAAAAACAAGCAAAAAAAAAATAAAAACTTCAAGGTAATCCACAAGTTATAGAAAACTAGAAAAAAATTGACTTTATTGGAAGTTGAAATACTACACAAAAGTCATGCTTGTAGAAATACAGATATTTAATGCTTAGTCTTTTTTAAAAATAACAAATGCCAATTAGGGAACTTCTCTCCCACTTCAGAAAACCATAAAATTACCAAATTAAAGCAACGGAAAGCAAAAATTAAGAATCATTTTATTAGAAAAGCAGAAACCAAACAACAGAACACATCAAGTAATAAGATCAGCAGAAGAAAAACAGAATTGTTGAGAAATTCAACAAACTTTGCATCTGTTAAAATAGACTGACAAGAGAAACAAAATAGAAAGAAAAGAGAACAATTACAGATTGATCACAAATTACCAATATTAGAAACAAGAAAGGGACATTGTCTATTTTGCAGAATTGGTGAAAATAAGGCAAGAATATTGTGAGTGACCTTATACTAATCAAACACTCAGACAAAGTTGGGATGTCTCTGTTTAGAAACATTATTTCCAAAGCCCATTCCTTAAAGACACATTGACGACTTGGATATGTTAGAAGCAGATTTACTCCAGGACTGATATCTTTCCTGGTGAATTCTATCAAACATGGAAAGAAAAACAATTTTGCACAAACTTCACCTCAATCTGTGAAGAAAAAGAGAAAACCAGACATTTACAGAAAATCAAAACCAAAGTCAATATCTTCATGAAAAAAGAAACATAATTTCTTTGAAGATTTATCTTTAATTTTAAGTGTGTGTGTGTGTGTGTGTGTGTGTGTGTGTGTGTGTGTGTGTGTGTTTGGGGTGTGTGCAATGAATCTGTGCAGGTGCCCCTGGGAGCCAGAAGAGGGCATCAGATTCCCTGGGGCTGGAGTTACAGGTGATTGTAAACCTGTCCATGTGGCTGTGAATTGACTTCATGTCTTCTGGAAGTGCAAAACAGGTATTCGATAGATAATATATGATGGACAACCTGGAGCTATTCCAGGAATACAAGGATGACTTATTGCATAATGCATAACATTAACAGGCTAACACAAAATAATGAACTTTATTAAAAGCCCAAGAAAGTAAAAAAAAAAAATGTGATCATCTCAATAGACATAGAAAAAGGTATCTTATAAATTTGAAATTAATTCATGAATTCAGAAAAACACAACAAAAATTTATTTGCGACCGATAACTAGAGGGGAACATTCTCAATCTGACAAAGTTTGTTTGGAAAAAAAATCTGTAGCCTCAATATAGTTAGTAGAGGCATTTTCCAAGGAGCCTGAGCAGTAGTCATTTGTGTGTGCATTAGACATTTGTGTGTGCACCAGTAGGCAGCGTGTGTTCTCTCTCCTCACTTCCAGTGTTCCACTGGCCAGAGTCAGTGCAAAGATAGAATGAAATAAAGAAAGCTATCCAGACTGAAGGGCAAGAAGCAAAACTTCCTTTCAGGTGATACAATTTTTATGCTGAAAATTTCAAGGAATCTTCAAAATGGATCCTGGAACTATTGATTGTGGTAAAAGCATAGCATATAGATTCCATATGTAAGCATCAGTGTAATGTGTTTACACTACCAATGAATACAATCTAAATTAGACAAACAGTGCTAACAAAATGAGAAAATATCAATGATACATTTACAAACATTTGTAAGACATCTATGCACAAAACTACAAAAATTCACAGTTGAATGAAAGATCAGATGAAAAGTCTTTGCTGATCAGAGGAACAATGATTTTAGGATATCAATTTTGTATAAATGCGACAAGAGACTCGACATTAATAGCATATTTAAGACCTAGAAAATTGGTATTATGAGGACAAATGAATCAATTAAAATTGTGATCATATTACTAAATATGACTGTAGAAAATGTACAGATTGCACATGACCACAGAAGAGGATGGTTGATTTCGGTCATTAGGGAAAAGTAAGTTGAAATCATAGGCTGCTACATTCAAGTTCATCATTCTGTACCACTCAGGATAAGATAGTCCCTAATGGTCTGAATCCTTAAATGATGTTGTGGTATAATCTCCTTCTCTTGAATGTGGACTGGGGCTATAAATATGATATTCTTACAGAAGAAACACTTTTGAAGATTTGAGTGTGAATCACTTAAGCTTAAATAACAGGGAGCACTGGTGGATTGTTTTCATGGATAAATCCCCCAAGCCTTTAAACTTTGGAGCAAGAAGTCCATATAGTGGGATAGTCAGAATTCAGAGAGGGCTCTGTGCACCAGAGCCGGCTTAGAGGGTGGGAGTGGTACCATGTGATGAGGAATGCAGGTGCTTGGAGCCAAAGGAAGCTTGTGGCCAAGACCCAGCCACGAAAGGGAGTCTTATTCCTACAACATTAAAGAATCTAATTATGCCACAGCCCATGAACTCAAGAAGGTTCCAAAGATAACAAGGGATAGATGGTAGCCTTTATTCAATCTGTGTGTCTCTGGTAAATGATTCTGCCACACTGGGCCTGGACTTTTGGCCAACATGAATGTGAAATGATAAATGTCAGTTTTTTAAAAAGTCATCTAAGTGTGTGGAAGTTTGTCACAGGGTAGAAAAAGAAGGCGATCGTTGCACATACCCGAGGACCCAAGGAGCAACAGGAATTATAAGGCATTATTGATAGGAAAGCAGTGGTGCTGCCATTTTGGAAACATTTAGATAATGTAAAACCATCTTCCTAAGACATGACACAGATCACCTAATCTTTGGGACTGACTTCCCCTCACGAAAGCATACGTCCTAAACATGGCACACTGACATTCACAGCAGATTCATTTGGATACAATTGGAAAGCCCATACGATTGGAAGGTTAATTGGTGGACATATTATGGTATCGAGTATTACTTAGTAATAAAATGAGATGAAATATCACCAAAGAAACAACATGTGTGAATCTCAAATGATTTTGCTGAGCAAAAAACAACAACAAAAAGCCAGACTACAAGACTATATTCTGTCATGGTTCCATTTATATAAAATCCTAGAAGATTCAAGCTGATTTTAAGTTAGCCTTATTGATAGACTCTAGACTACCCCAGTGGTAGCTGAGGAAGATAGGGGTGGGTAACGGAAGCTGGTGAAGAAATGTGGGTGCAGCTGTCTGCCATCTTGAATTTGGTTGTCGTTCCATGAACAAATGCATACATCAACATCCACTATCTTACATGCTTCAAATGATGGTAGTTCGTTGGATTCGAATTCTATTTTATTAAATATAGAAATCAACACCTCTGTAAGATAAACACAAAAAGGGTAGTAAAAATTCTACCCATCTATCCCTTCTTCTGACCAATTAAAAAACTCTGCTAAATACACTGTTTCTAGTTTTAACACACTCTTTCCTAGATTGAGCTGCCAGAATAAGATATTCTAGGATCTTCACTATGTACCTGCAGTAATATTGACTGTCTGTTATTGCTGTTATTAAGTGTCAGGCACTGCATTAACTTTAGATAACGAAATGTGACTTATGGAAACCAGTGACACTTCCAGGTCCACACAGAGAAGATCTGAGGTCAGCCCACACAACTCTGCAGCCTGCAGCTGGAGTAGAGTGCCGGAGTACCTCTAAACGTGACACTCTGACCAGCTCACTCCCTAGTAATGTTTCCTCCAGGCCAGCTTTGCTCCACTCTCCAAACTACCATTTGCTGCACATTTGCTTCCCAAGAGGTGTCTTTCCCCGGAGTTTCACTTTCAGTGGAGAGATTTTTCTGCGATTTGGGGAATTTAGCTGCACAGCTCTTATTGATGTTAATGCGAGTCGGAGCAGACCTGCATCCATTGTGCTGAGAATTTATATCAGATACAAAATCGTCACTAACATAACAGCTCACAAATTGCCACGGTTTAATATAATTCCGAACCTTGCCTTTTATTTTCTATCATTGCCTTTTCACCCAAGAAGAAAAGTGGAAGGAAAAATCCATTGTATACAAGATAATGTGTAATCTTTTTCTCCTATGGAATTTAGCTTCACTTTAAAAGATGCTTCAAGTCCCTGAAGACACCTCTCACAGGCGGGGCTGGGTGGGTGTAAGCATCTGCCCTATGCCTCTGTGTGTGTTTCTCAAGAGGGAATCATATAGCATTACATATAATGAAATGAATTGTGTTATCCTAATTAATTCGTTACCAATTAAGTTTTTCAAAATAAAGTTAAAATAGGCTTATCAGAAAATTTCAGCACTACAGATTAGCCCCAGATCCTCTTCCTGCCTTGAATGGGCCATATTATTGCTGAGTTCAGAATTGCCTGGGGAGTGAACTGATTAATAGTAATCTGGTCAGTTTCAGAACAACTTCTTCATACTTCAGTTCATACTTAAAAATGTGTTTTTATTGTATGTATGTGAGTGTGTGTGTTATTAATGTATGTGTGAATGTGTATTATTATATGTGTGAATACGTATATGTTATTGTTGCGTGTTTGTGTGTGTGTGAGTGTTTGTGTGTATATGTGTGAGTGTGTATGTGTGTGTGTGTGTGTGTGTGAGTATGTGTATGTGTGAGTGTATGTGTGTTTGTGTGTGTGTATGTGTGAGTGTGTGTGTTTATGTATGCATGTGTATGTTTCATTTTGAGGACAGTTTTGGAGAGTCACATTTCTCCTTTAGTTTTTGTGTGAGTCCTGGGGATTGAGTTTGGGTCGTCAGGCTTGGTGCCATGTGTCTTTACCCTCTGACCCATTTCACTGGTTACACTTTTATGATGAATTTAAAATAAGGACGCAGTAAGACAAATTGCCAAAAATATCCATAGAAACAAGAAAGAGCATTATGGAATGTGTAGCCAACCAGATCTGATTTATTCTTTCTTGTATTTCCCTTTCCCTATGTGTATCTTCTTCTATTTAGACAATCCCATTTGCTCATAATTACTTAGAAATAGGGGCACAAAGAAACTTGGGGACTAGAGGTCAGTTTTATGGGGTTTAAATTTTTTAAAGTTGTTTTCAGAGTTCACTCACATGCACATACCTATCCACACACATATTTAAAAAAAAAACTTAACAGTTCACTTGTTTTGTAGGTAAGATGACTTAAATTCTCATTTTACACCTCTTAGGAGTTTCATGATGATTATATGTGTAAATCAATTGCTAAACTAATAAGGCGATCACCCCCACTCACATATGTATGTTTTCCTTCCATTACATGCACGTACATTAATGTTGTCACTAGACTTGCTCTACATATTGATTTTTTGTTTGTCTGGCCTTTGACTTCACTATCCTTGCTGCTCTATGTACCCCTCATCTCAACAATAGCGTCCATCAGTGTTTTCAAACACTGCACAAATTCCTGATTTTGCTTTTGTTCTCACAAAGGACTCTACAGTTCTAAATCAGCCAGCAGCCTTCTCCTTAGCAATGCTTCTGTGTTTGATTGGAGATCCACCCTAACTCTTCAGTTGCAGCTTCTGGCCCAGAAAGTTTCCCAAACTAAGATCATTTCTTTTACTGATTTTAAGCTTTTACTGGCTAGATTTCTTTCACTTGGTTGAGTCTTTGAGTAGCATCCATCCTATATTTGAGTAGAAATTCTAAAATTTATGCCGAGCTTCTGTTGAGAAAGCTTCATGCTACAAGGTTTCCCCTAAATTAAATATGCTGAGGTTCAGTGCTGTTTCAGTTGTAAGCATGGAAAAAAATGGTTTACCTCCTAAAATCAAGTTCTGTTTTTAAAGGCTTCCTGTGAGTGCTGACCATGTTTGAAAGCTCTGTGTGCTGTGGAGAATAAGGCAATGAGGAATAGTTCTGTCTCCTGCAGGATCCCACGGTGGACTGGGAATGCCTGGAAACTAGCATTTCAGTTCATGGAAACAGCACAGCAAAAAGCCTGGAGTGTGAGTGATCCCTCCCCATATTCTCTCCTAAAAAGAAAGCTTTGAGATTGCAGAGTCACCGCTGGGGTATTCAGAGAACAATCAGATACACTGTGCCTGCCTGGAGCTCCATGTGTGCTGGAGACAGGAGGGGATGTGATGTGGAAAGTCAAACATAACATCATAGGCGCTTTAAATATCAGCTCCGAGAAAACAGGATTTTTATTGCATGTAGGTAATAAGATCCTTTAGGTACTGAAGGGTGACGGTTCAGATCGGAAATAAATATTTGGACATCTGCTATGCAGCCTGTCCGCAAGGCAGTCACTCATCAAATTTTAAGGTTAAGGTAAATTCACTCCCTACCTCCTTCCCTCTTTTCTTCCTTCTTCCGTCCCTCCCTCTCTTTCTACCTGTCTCTTTCTGTAATGAAGCACATGTTTATTGAGGGTCCCAAGGGTAGCTTCAAATCAGCAACAGGGTAGTGAAGACCCATGGAAAATGAGTCTTCACTACAGAAAATTCAATCCCCCACAGGATGGGAATTTTGTAGCACGTTTAGGATTTATGGGACTGTATAATGCTGAGCACATTTTACTTAAAAAAACAAACTTGTTACATTTGTTTTGATCTGCCGTATAAAGTGACTCCCACCTGGAAGGTTCTGGACCACTGGAGATGGAGCTCATTATCCTGACCGCTCTGGTGCATCAGCTTGTATTTTAAAGGCTGGCGTTTGTGAATCCAGTGGCAGCAGTGAGCAAAAGAAGCCAGGGTGCAGACCACAGAGTGACTGCACTTAGACTCTTTTCCTGTCTCCTCTACTCTGGTGGTTGATAGTGATTTTCTTTTTTCCTTGCTGATAATAAACCCATGCTTTCTGCTATCAGGGTGGCACGAGCATTTCCAGACTTTTTCCTCAGCTTAACCTTGATAAAATTATCCATCGGAGGAAGCCAATAGTATGTGATGCCCAGGCCTTCTAGGGATAACCCTAGGGACTGGATTCTGGCTATTCCACCGGCTAAGGTAAGTGACCAGTCTGGAAACTCTTAAAGCTGAGTAGCCACTGTCTAAAGGGAACAGCCCAAGACCTTTGTCACTGAACCAAGGGTAGGCTGAGGGTGCTCTTCCCCATCTGAGGATGCTCTGGGTTGGTTTCAAGGAGGCAATGAAATGGTCCCTGTGGATTGGTAGCACCTGCTTGACATTCTCTATCTGGAAAGGAACCAGCACAAATTGAGAAACTTTCTTGGGTGATAGTCCCTCCAAGGCTGGCCAGGGCACTGCTCAGGCCCATGTTATTAATACCTGTTGAGAGGGAGGGACGGAAGAATGCTGTCAGTGACAGTTTCCCATTAAATCGCATTGTGTTCTCAAGATGGTAGTTTTATTCCACTCTTAACGTTTTTCTTGCTAGAAACTCTCTCTCTCTTGCTAGAAACTCTCTCTCTCTCTCTCTCTCTCACTCACTCTCTCCCTCCTACCCTCTCTCCTTTTAAACCAAAGGGCACTTTTTGTATGTGTGTGAGACATATCTTAGCTGAATAAATATGAAATATGGATTCTATTTTAAAGCTTGACCTTTAAAGATGACCTTGACCAGGTATCCCAGTGTGTGGTGATGGAGTCCAGGGACACCAGTAATAAAAGCAGCAGAAAAGAAACCTAGATATTCCACGACAATTCGGAGTTCTCTTCTCTTGCCAGCTGCTTACCTCTGGTCCTCACAGGTCATGAACAGTATCCCTGACAGGCATTCATTGAGGGATTCCGGGCTGGGTACACAATCGACCTGGCTCTGCAAGATAGAACTTCCAAGACAATTACTGCTGATGAGAACTTCTAACTGGAAATGTTGAAATACTTAATGAATATAATTTTATAACTGAAGAAACCATGAGCTGAAACCTGCTCACAATAATAATTTGGGGCTTAATTAATTAATGGCTAAAGTACTTTGGAAACACAAAGAACTATATAAATGCTAAACATTATTAAATGTTAATAGCCATGTTCTCGAATAACACTGATATTAATTTAAATTCCTAAGCCTTATTATCAGAATGAAATGCATGCTAATGAGGCTTTCCTAATAAATATTTTGTTTATGATGTATTTAGAGTGGTATTACTTATCTTACCATTGCAAGTATAAATTACTGCACTTGGCAAAAGGGTGGCTGCCTTTTCTTCATGATAATTAAAATGGAAATGTAGAGAAATATAATGAATATATTAGGCAAGAAAGTTTCTGTCAGAGCCACTAAGGTTCACTCTACACTGAGCCAGTGATTTTATTTCTTCTTCCAGCTCTGGTTCCAGTAGTTTGTTTATCTACTTTTTGTGTTGTTGGACTTTCTTAATTGTATTTAATGAGTCAAAATGGAAATTTCAAACATATTGAGCTAAAAACTAAACATCTCAGGGAATTTTCTAGAAATCTCATCCTATCTCCTGAGGCAACTGGAACTATTCTGAGATGTTTTCAAGCAGTGCTGAAGACTGGTTTTTTATATTGCTTCCTTCCTGGGACGTTCATCACTGCCATGGTCACTGACACCCAAATGGACAACCAGCTTGCCAAGATTTCCATTCCACATCCCAACTGGGGCTTGAGGCTTGACCTTGCTTTTCAAATGTAGACTCGTTTGTGGTTCAACTAGCAAAGATCTGAATGGAATCTTCAGACAGATTGCATGTGTACTACATATGTATGTATGTATGTATGCATGCATGCATGTATGTATGTGTGTGCATAATTAATATATTTTAGATTTATTTCAAACTTGGTGGCAGTTTCTGTTTACCATGGCCTCTCCTTCAAGTTTATAGGTCAAAGTTTACCCATACTCTAAAATCATGGGAAACAGAAAACTTTTAACTTTCTTCTTACTGGTAGAAAGGTCACACTTATTTTATGGGTAAAATCAAGAACCAATGTGAAGTTGTGTGCTAGCCTATGCCAAACATGTCCACATCATCAAAACCCACTGTCATGACAACTCCATGAAGTGACCTCCTTACAAAGACCTTCACGCATGCATTTACTTAAGATCGCTGCTAATCTGGAATAACAGAATTTTAAAGGGGGATCATGAAGCTGTTTCATAAAGTAAGGTGGCGAGGTGCTGCCCGTCAGATCTGAACATGTCAAAAACGTAAAGTGTTATGCTGATGTGTAGTAGCCACAGGAAGTCTCCAAAGCACAAATCAGCAGTGCAGTGCAGCCGCCCAGACTGCAGCCTGCATGGATGGTCACACAGCTGAACCTGCAGCTAGAGTACTGGCTACAGTCCACATGCATCAGAAATGGCCTTGTCCTGCCTCATTGATTTCCCTCCCCAAACAAGGCAATTTTAAGGCCTCTTAAAAAAAAAAAAAAAAAAGAACAAAAAGAGTTTTGCTCTTGAGCTTAAACTTTTAAAAGGGGTTGCTATTTCTTAAATATTTTTTAGTTTTTAGATAAGCTGTCCACCCCTTCCAGTTGACACTCAACCATGCTGACAATGGCTAACAGGCACTCAGCCGTCGCAGTGTGTCCACTGGGCATTTACATGTGCCATTCATTTCTGCATTCCAAGCATCCCAGTAACTACTATAACCTGCAGTAATTTATCCTAATTCTATAGACACCTACTCAGGAAGTGTACAACTTGATTCCAGTGCCTGTGCACTGAACCATTGCACCAATGGCTTGAATTAAATACAATAATGACTAATTGTTGGGAAGAGCTGTTTAGAAAGGGAAAATTATCTTTAGCTGAATAATAACTGAAACAACATGCACACACACAACGTCTACAAGAAAAATAAACTATATATTATCCTCACATCTCAATAATATCAATTACGAAGAGAATATTTTAATCTCCCCATTGGTAGTTTAAAAATAGGTTAGAAATTACATTAGTGGTCTTTTATGAATAATTTACAAAGAAATGGTTATAACATTACACAGCCCAAACTCATGGAAGCCACTACATCCTAAGTTCAAATATTTAGGAAACATATTAGTTTCACATTGTGAAATTTATTTTGAAAGGAAAAAGAAGAAAAACACGAGTGTTTGCTGCATGGTTCATCATCTGCTTACGATAGCAAACTTCAAGCATTTGCAGAACAGAGAGAGAAATAACAAGAATTGAGCTTCAGCAATGTGAAACTCTCTACCATTGCAAGTGACACTGGATAGAGTCACAGGTACAGTAACACACGCTAAAGACCGAGAACATTGTGATAAACAAAGACATAGCATGCTAACATATGGAAAATAGCATGCTAGTGACTTTCTCAACACACAGACCGCTAAAGACATTACAAAACTTTGAAGGAAGCAAAGATGAATGATATCTCTGAAGTAGCTGCCATGTGATTAAAACCCTGGCCAGAATCTTCCTTGTGGTTTTCAAAGCTCCAGAATGTGAGACAAAACCTGACTGTTCCCATAAATTATTAGTCTTTTTAGTGCTTTATATAGAAAATTGGATAATATAATCCTGATGTTAAAATGATAAACATTCCTAATCACTTTTCTAATCAATAATAGCATTTCTTACTTCTGCCCCTCTTTTCCCTTTTTTTAAACCTTTTCCTGCTTCCCTCTTTCTCTCTCTTCTTCCCCCCCCCCCTTTATCAATAACTCCCTTTTTTTTCTATTAAGATTCACATTGTTCTAGATTTCAACTTACCTGTTGTAGAGAGATTCACAGGCCTAGTGAATCTTTCCACCATCTAAGATCTCCAATTTACCAGGAGAAATAGATAAAAAAATTATAAGCATAAATTAGGTCTAATTAAAGATACTGCAGTGTGCCCAACTGGCAATAATTCAACTTGGATACATCAAGGAAGAGTCTTCAGGGAAGGAATCACAGATGCATATGTGAATAGTGAATCAACCTACCAGCAGGAACAGAGGGAACAGAGGTGGGAGGTTCCTGAGAGCTACAGCATCATGGCCAATTGCTGTGTAGGAAGCAGGAAATGAAAGATACTTTGTAGTGAGAAATATGGAATTTCGGTTTTTTTTTTTTTTTAAATTTTTTGAGCCACCATGTGGTTGCTGGGAATTGAACTCAGGACCTTGGGAAGAACAGCCAGTGCTCTTAACCTCTGAGCCACCTCTCCAGCCCAAGGAATTTCGGTTTCTTAAGAAAAAACAAAACAAAACAAAAAAACCCCACAGAAATGTTATAAGAATATGTTTTTGTTTTAATCCCAGGTGTGGGGATACGGTGCTGCTTCATAACAGCTAACTATGATTTGCCTTGTGCTCGAGCAGAGGCGTGGTTTTGCCAGGGGCAGATAGTTTCTGTGATTGTGTGATGTCTGGAATTCTTGGAACTTTTCAGAGGGTATATAAATGCTAGGGCCCCAAGAGGTGAGGTTGGTGGTCGTTGGTTGTTGGGGGGGGGGTCTGTTGGTTATTGTTGGTGGTCGTTGGTTGTTGGGGGGGGCTGTTGG